>CM064501.1:33636512-33814128 GCA_032716605.1 Paralithodes platypus | reverse complement strand
ATTAGGTCATGGCTAATTGGTAGGAAACAGAGAGTCAGCATAAAGGGTACACAAGTCAGAGTGGGGAGCAGTCCAAAGTGGTGTCCCCCCGGGGTCGGTATTAGGTCCCCTGTTGGTTCTTAAAATATACAGAGACTGACCTTGATTTAGGGAAAACGAGTAGGATAAGGTCAAATTCGCAGACGAGCTACAATGGGGAGATCAATTGATTCAGAGAGCGATATAGAGTGCTACCAAAGGGATCTAGATACCTTACCGCACTGGCTCAGTAAATTGGCAGATGAAGTTTAACATTGACAAATGCAAGGTAGTAAAGATCGGGAAGATGCAAACAAGGTTAAATAGAAAAAACGAGCTAAATTTAGAAGTAGAAAAATTCCGCGGACGAGAAAGATCGAGGTGTGTGTGTTAGCACGGATTGGAAGCCGAGAAAACACGTGTATACGCTTGTCGGAATAAGGCAAAACAGGATTCGGGGGTTCATTCTCTAGGATTGGGAATAACAGAACTGCTGATGTTATCTTAACCTTTACCGTGTCATGGATGAGACCCCCAGATGGAGGATGCTGTCCAATTTATGGTGTCCTTATTACAGAATGGACAGAGATGCATTGGAGAGCATTCCAGCGTAGAATGACAAAAATGGATCCAGTATATTAGAAAGTTTCCGTAGGAAGAAAGGTTGAAGAAATTAGGTTTACAGTCGTTAGAGAGACGCAGAGTTAGAGGGGATATGATAGAGAGGTTCAAGTGGGTTAGTGGGATTAACAAAGGAGACATGACAAATGTACTAAAGCTCAGTGATAGCGAAAGAAACGAAAACGCGGACCACGGGTTTCAAATTAGATAAGTTTCGTTTCAGAAAAGAGAAGGGCAAATATTGGTTTGGTAACAGAGTGGTAGATGGGTGGAATAGACTACCAAGTGACATAGTGGGCTCAAGAACGATAGGGAGCTTGAAGAAAAAATTGGATCAGCGGAGATGGGACGAGAAGGGTTTGGTGTGAAGGGGGATCAGCCGGGTTGGGCCAATCAGCGCTCTGCAGACCCCCCCGTAAGCCTGGGGTAATCTCTAACCGTTTGGTAAAGATGATCCCTCAGGGTATTAGAGGGTTGAGCGATAATGGGCTTTGTAATTGGGGTTGTGTGGGACAGGGGATCGCCCTTGCTTAGGCAAATCGGTTCTGCCCTGCAGACGCCCAGTTTCTCGGTTCTTATTTTCTATCTAGAGATATAGAGATCTATAAGATGATATAGAAGAGCAGAAAGAGACTAGAGAGGGGGGGGGGGGACATACCGGATAAGTCCCGAGGGGGGAATAATGCGAGATACAAGAATTGTTTAATACCGGGTGAAACTATGCTAACGAACACCTTACTCGAAATTAATCGCAAATATATAAGTATTAACACGGTTTAGGACAAACAAAAATAGCGGGAAATTAGATAGTGGGAAGTATGTATAGATCGGGAATGTGTAGGCTATTGAAACATGCATGCGTCACAATATGAGCATTTATGTGAACCAGGAATGGTTAGATAGCATACACAGTTTCAACAATACGTGAGAACCAAGCTATATCAACTGCGGCAACAGAATCAAACTACAGACACCCAGAGTACCGCCAAGTATACCCCACATACACAAGACACACGCTTGAATTACCCACAGAACAAACACACATGACGCAGAAGACCTCACATAAGAACTCCCATAAGTAGAGACAGACCTAACGATTAAGGATGTTGACGTGCAAAACACAAAAAGCCACACTCATACCTAGGCATACACTACATAGCATACGACAGAAACACAAACATAATGTACTTACACCTGCATATTATGGGCATACACACTAAAACATACACTATGTCCACTATGCCTCACACACACTATACTCACGAAAACAATGTACTAAATCATAAGCATACGATCTTGCTATAACCACATACACACACACACATACACGCTCACATACATGCAGTAGTGCATGCAACACTCACACACACGCATATAATATATCATACAGCCCCAATAACATTTGCGCAATTATCTATGACACAGCACACCCACACACATTGTCAGACATATACACAACATTGCACACCACACACGGACACTCACGTACACCTTCACAGAGCTCGACAAATCACACGCACACACATACAGACACAACCCAATACACACTGCCACAAACAAACGCACATTTCTCTTTCAAACGCGCACCACACACAGACAAGCGCACAGGACAACACATAACGCACACAGACACAACATAGCACACCAATCAATCAAAACATCACACACACACACACACACACAAACAAACGCACACCGACAAACACACAACACAAAACACCACACAAACAAAAACATCACACACACGGACACAACAGCTCACACACACACAGAAACGTACCCCACACAGACAAACACAATCTTTCTCTCTCTCTCTCTCTCTCTCACACGCACACACACACACACCTCACACACACTACAACACACCACACACACACAGCTTGATGGTCAATTTGCTTGGGTCTATTGCCAGTTATAACGATTCAGAACTAACGTGGGGAAAGAGCAGCAGGCCGTGATCTGTTGCCAGGTTCGCCGGAGTTAACTCATTCAAGATTATGACGCATTTGGGATATCATTAGGCGATTTTATACAATTATTGAAAGAGTTATGAGAATTAAAAGGTTAAAAACGATCTCAATTATTAACCCTCGGACTTTCAAATAACCTTCATCAAATATTAAAACGCGTCAATAATTCTCAAGGGGTTAACATTACTTTGCTGATGGACGCCCTACATGTTTACAAAACTGCTTCTATGTCCGCTACCTCCCTGGTGGGTGCCCAACCCCGAAAGGGGTTGAAATAGGGGAGTTAGCCCCCCCCCCCCCCCACCCCCCACCCCCACCCCCCCCGCCAAAGGTGGCTTTCTAGGAACTTTCCTAGCTGATGCTAAGAGTATTTGGGTCCTAGTCATGTGGTGACATTCCCTTCAAAATTATTGAGGGGCACAAGGCCTTGAGTAGGGCTTCGGTGTCCCGGGTGTTTCCACACCCTCCTCAGTTCTTCGCCTGGGAGCGGCTTCGGTCACCTGGGCATTCTTAGAGGTAAAGCAGGACAGGTTCTGTGGGGGCGCTCAGTTATGGCCTTGGCTTTGCTCGGGACCTTGGGGCTGTTCAGTCACACAGCCTGGGGAATAACAACAACAACAATAAAACTAGCAACAACAACATCAGCAGCAGCAACAAATGAATTGCTTTCGTCGCCAATACCGACAAAAACACTATTACGATATATTTGTTATGGGTCGCTTTGAGAGGACTGGTGTGTGTGGGTGTGAGGTGGGTCTGGGTGTGGGGCCGGGGTGGTGGGGGTGGTGAGGGATGTAGGGGCGAGCCATGCATGGATAGTATTTGGAGCGGAACATTTTAAAACTATTTCTGGCAACGATGTTGTGGAAGCAATGCTAGTATGTGTGGCATGTTTTGTGATTGTTTGCTCTGTTCTTTTCTATAGTCGGGTATTATTTCAGCTGACGATAAAATCAATCCCTTAGCAGCTAACTTTCCGATACTTAATGGACAAATATGAATGTACAATCGGCCTAATAAGTGATGTCTCGGCACCAATTATGTTGTGATCAATGATTGGTATAGGCAATCACACACGATTTCTTCTCTTCGAGTGAGATATACAAACATGTTCCTACACTTACCCACCCTATTCAACATCTGGCAGACATTAATACAGCACAGAGCGAGCCAAACGTAATGACAGCTGAGGAATGACTTATTAAGGCAACCGTACTATGTCTCTGCGTCATATTAACGCCAAGTTGTCATAATTAACAACAGATTTCGCTACACAATCTTCTTAGTACCTGTGTAATCATTATCTGGTCATAACAATTTACCGTCAGCTGCAAAACATAGACAAGTTATTTTTGCTAACCTTACATCAATTTTATGAATTATATTTGGTGACTTACTTTTTAAAATTATATATGGTGGCTGTCTTCATTAAAAACTAAGAGCTGCTATTATTTGACAATTACTCCATATATAGTCATGAATATAACGCTCCAGTAAAGCTAAACAAAAAATAAAAATAATAATAATAATACAAATAAAACAGACAAACATACATACATATGCAGTATATATATATATATATATATATATATATATATATATATATATATACTATTTTTTCTTTTTCGTTTGACTACAAAGCTACTATCGCCAGACACGCCGAAATAAGAACAGTAATTCTTTACCCTGATCACCCTGTTCTGATATTATATGTCAGCCGTTATTACAACAATCATGATCGTTCTCCAGTATAAATGGATATCGTAGAAGATCCCTATCATCTTTAACCAATACACTAAATCCTCTCTCTCTCTCTCTCTCTCATATACGTATACCTCGATCCAGTACCATTATCTACTTGAGTAAAAACATCGTCTAAAATATGTGTGTTGATTCTGAACCCCAAAGTTTTCTAAACAACGTGTACAGACGAGGGTAACTCACTTCATTATAAAGTTTGGGTCACATATTCCTCGTAAAACATCGATATAAGCCTCAGAAGAATGTGATTACATTGTTTGAAATTTTAGGAGAGTTATTTTTTAAGTTTAAAAATGTTTATAAGGACTCTCAATCTGTGTATATTAATTAATATATGTTATCCCTTCAGTATACGATGACAATGTTCCTCCTTAACTTATGGCTATACTTAGTAGACTTGTGTTCTTTTATGGTGTCGAAAGGTTAATTAAGATAGACATTACCCCTTCGATTCCTTGGGAGCCTTTGCAATTTTACAAATAGTATTGCTTAAAATAATTAGCGATGTATGTTTAATATACGGCACATACGATAAACAGATGTTTCATAAAAGAACATGTCTAATAGATGTTGCATAACACAATTGAAATTTGTTTAAGACATCTGAATAAAATCGTCAAATAGCGTATATTCCTAAATATAATGAACCAATGTGTCATATTATTGAACAGGTTGGATGAGCTGGTAACTGATGTTCGTCTTGATAAAACTATAAATCACGAAATACATTGATCTTGTAACTGGAATTGAGTAGCTACAAGTCTAGTATAATACGTCGGTCATTAACAGTCAAATTAAATGTACAATTGCCTTAGATGTTACTTTGTAGAGCAGGTGGTAAGGAAGAATATACTAATTATTTATTTTCAATTGCCTTAGATGTTACTTTGTAGAGCAGGTGGTAAGGAATAATATACTAATTATTTATTTTCAATTGTCTTAGATGTTACTTTGTAGAGCAGGTGGTAAGGAATAATATACTAATTATTATTTATTTTCAATTGCCTTAGATGTTACTTTGTGGAGCAGGTGGTAAGGAATAATATACTAATTATTTATTTTCAATTGCCTTAGATGTTACTTTGTGGAGCAGGTGGTAAGGAATAATATACTAATTATTTATTTTACGGTTTGTCTATAATATCTTATCCCTTTCGGTAATAGGGCGCCTTTTCTCTTTTACTCAACTAGCAGTAAACCTCTAGCAATTAATGGGGTAAACTTTTTCTCAATTACCCCTTTGACTCCCTCCGATCTTTCTTAAGGGAACCCGCCTCGCTTGTTTTCTCGTTCTCTCCCTCTTTCTTTGGCTTATATCCATTCGGCCCCATTCAGCCTACTGTTTTAAGAAGTTTACGTACCCCATCCAGGTGTCAATAATTTCCTGGCAAGCGGTAGCGAGCCAACATATATATATATATATATATATTTTACTGGAAGCTAAATTTGTAAATGTTTCGATAGAAAAATGTCTCCGGCGAAGCCGGATTTCTCCATACAATGCTGGGTCGCGATAATCGACACCTGGATGGGGATAAACATCTTAAAACAGTTGGCTGAATGGGGCCAAACGGATACAAGTCAGAGAAAGAGAGAAAAGGAGAGAAAGATAATAGCAGCAGGTGAGCCCCCTTAAGCTTAATATTAGCCTGAATATATCGTTTGAGTGCGTCAGAGTGCAGTGGAAGGGTTACGTATGTTAGTTTCATGACTTAGGGCCATTTCTTTAAACATCGTAAAAGCTTTCCCTACGACCTCTCCCGACCCAGATTGACCCTTATACAGATACACGATAAGGGTCAATCTGGGTCGGGAAAGGTCGTAGGGAAAGCTTTTGCGATGTTTAAGGGAGCCCACCTCGCTTTTTTGTTCTCTTTCTCTCCCTCTCTCTTTGGCTTGTACCCATTCGTCCCCATTCAGCCTACTATTTTAAGATGTTTACCCCCATCCAGGTGTCAATCTTTTCCTGGCGAGCGGTAGCGAGCCAGCATATATATATTTGTGTTTTGACAGCAAGCTAAATTTGTAAATTTTTTGATAGAAAAATATCTCGGGCGAAGCCGGATTTCTCCATACAATTCTGGCTCGCTATCGCTCGCCAGGAAGAAATCGACACCTGGATGGGGATAAAAGTCTTAAAACAGTTGGCTGAATGGGGCCGAATGGATACAAGCCAGGGAAAGAGAAACGAAGAGCAAGATAAACAAAAAACAGTGATCCCCCCCTTAAAGGGCGATGACCTACTGTATTAATTAACGTAATCTTATATTTCTTAGTTTCCTCGTTAGACCTCTATCAAGGTTAGAAGAACAAAAACCCTAGACCCCCTTCTAGATAAATTTGTACATTTTTCGGTAGAAAAATGTCGATGGTCGATGGCCGGTCGATGGCCGGTTCCTCTTAATAGTGCTACCAGTTCGACCTCCTTCGTTCACTTCTAACTGTTTTCATGTAAGGCAAATTGCCGGGGTGGGCGGTGGGGGAGGGGCGTCGCGCTCCTTGGTGCCGCTAGAAGAGTGGCGAACACATCAAAAGGTATCAAAAGGTAAGGTATCAAGGGTGGGGAGAGAGCCTTCATCTTTGATATCCTTTCCTTCCACTATTTTATACTCTTGGGGTTGCTATCTCAGCCACCTCGCAGGAATCTTAAGATCTGTGTGGCCAGTGTATCTACGTAAACATTCTCTCTCTCTCTCTCTCTCTCGTTTTATCCCGCCCACGAGATCTGATTGTTCGTTCATATGCCCTCCCTCTCTCTCTCTCTCCCCCTTTGTACCGTAACTATAAAAGGAGTTTCCTTCCACGAACCCTGGATTGAGCCAATAAGACTCGGCTCAGCTCAAGGCCATGAATAACTTGCCGGTATAAAATGTTCACCCCCAACCCCACACAATGGTAAGGGGAGAGGGGGCGTTGTTCTGGTCCTCTTTCTTCCTCATGTTTAGCTCCATTAGCTCTCAGATTTTAAGACGTTCGCCCCGTTAGTTTGTCGATTTTAAAACCCTTCGTCCCATTTCTATATCAATATCAAGACTTGTTGTGCTATTTAGGTGTTGATTGTTTCCTGGCGAGCGATAGCGAGCCTGTAATTATAAGAGAAATTGGCCTTCGTCCGGGACATTTTTCTAGAGAAATGTACAAATTTATCTTGAAGGGGGTCTAGGGAGTGTTGTTTTTGTTATGCTTGATGAAGGTCTAGCGAGGAAACTAAAACACAATATATATATACATATATAGGCCTAGACCCCCCAATATAACTACGGTTTCATTAATATTTTGTTTGATGTTACATATCAGTTGCCAGTGCCGTCGATAAAGATCATAAGTATTGAATTTTCATTCGTCGCATCCAGCCCTGAAAGTCTGTACCAGCGACGTGTTTATAATTATATTCTAGCTATATTTAGGTTATTTATTGCGGCTTAATAAGGATCTGTGGTGGTCTAATGGGTTAAGAGAGATTGTTCAAAGCCAGTTAATTGCTGGAGGTCCTTTTTAAAGTGAATAAAATCGTCTAATAGTTGCCAGAATATAATGAAAGGTATGTCCCCTGTACTGAAAATAATATAATTGAGAGGCATAGGCCACCCCTAACGAGGGGCGTCGGGCTCCTTGGTGCCGCTAGAAGAGTGGCGAACACATCAAAAGGTATCAAAAGGTAAGGTAAGGCCATAGATGATAGACAGATAAAGTGGAAAGAGTGGAGTTCCGCGGGCATTACTTCATTACTAACTCATGCCATGTGTTTTCAGGAAAAACAAAAACAATTGACAAGTGGCCGGTCCTGGAGTTACATTAATATTAAATCGCTTGGGGTCCAGTGGGTTAATAATGAGTGAGAGAGAGAGAGAGAGAGAGAGAGAGAGAGAGAGAGCAGTGTTTCTAAGATAATAATAGGAAATTACTTACTACAGATGTTACGATCGGGTCTCGTATAAATCAGTGGCTCATATACATTGGACTAGACTGGCATAAATGCAACAACGGAAACGCTAGATCCAACCCCTGATATAATCCCGTCGAACAAAGAACACATATACCCTCCAGAGTTATATCTGCGATAGCGGGGTATCTTAACTCTCAGTATCTATGTGCTTCTACTATAGGCTGATGTTCTCTGAAACAGCCTATTACCTATAACATATGGTTGCTTAGTTATGGTACACAAGGAAAAGATAGTTAACTTAATTAAATCACAAGAGTGATCTAATGCAAACAAGAAGAAGGTTTACTTAACGTTACTTTAATCAATAATATCTGTCACTCCTTTATGAAAGAAAGTGTTGTAAAGTCCTCAAGCACCGAACATGGAATCTTCTGAATAATGTCGGATGCTACTAAGAAGAACGTATCGGAAATGGAACCACAAAATAGCAGGAGGCAGGACAATGCACGTGTAGGCTAAATACACCAAAAGGCTGGACCTATAATGTTATTGGACACAAGAATATTATAAGCGGTGCAACAGTAATAATGCTCGCCACGAAAAAGTAGTACGCCTATAACAAAACCGGTCTATGCTGGTTGTGTCTCTCTACAGCAACCTAGACCTCAAAATGCTTGTGTAGAAATAATGGGTATGCATAAAAGAGTATATGATCTAATCTAGCTAATGTCTAACCGGGTTAATAAAGTCTAGCTGGGATGCGCAAAGGTACAGAATTCTGGTGGAGCAAGGCAGCTCCTAGCCTAGTGTGGACCTTAGGCCTGTGCGGCCTGATTACGTTAATATGAAGGGGTGCTCTCTTGAGGATTCTCGATCACAAGTATCGAGTATCCTCCTGGCGACCCTCAAAAGTAAAAACAAATAGAGTTAGAACAGTGTTGGGTGGATTAGGCAAGCAGCCCTCACGCACTACACAGTCTAAACTCCAAGGTACACAGACAAAAGATCCACCCAGGTAACCCACAGACTTCGTAGTGTCGTGCAGCTCAAAAGTAGCCTACACACAGTGAAAACACCAACAACAAGGTACCTGATCCCTAGTCTAGCATTATTTAACCCTGTAGAAACATTAGTGGTTGATGGAGACAGTCCGAGCAATACAATCTCCCACAAAGACAATGACCATCTTCAACCTTAGCCTAGTACATAAGAAATGTGAGATCCAGCATATAATACAGTCTGGCCACCAATTCAAGGTGTGGATGCAGGGAACCAGAGGGGGATTGATATTAATAAAAGGTGAGGAAGTAGTGGAAATGATAGAGGCAGTAGAAGAGAAAGATTCGAAGACAAGAGTGTGGAACAGTTCAAGGGAGATGCTTAGAGTATGCTGTCTGGGACGGATCTGACCAGGATATTTCCAGGGACCGCATGGGTGGAGTCCCAGTTCGCAGGCATGGCACGAGGGCGCGCGACAGTCGCCCAGTAAGCAGCCGCCTAGTAGGCAGTGTTAGGCAGGAGGCAACGAATCCCGCGAGGCCTATGTAAGGGGGCCCGCCACGCGCCACACTCACCACCAAGTCACACCACCTGGTCTCTCTCTCTCTCTCTCTCTCTCTCTCCCCCGCTCGCCTTCCCATCATTCCACTACTTAACACAATACTTTCAATTGACTAAATAAAATAGAAAGGATTGTGACAGACGAAAACAAAGAACAGTTCTGAACGGTCTGCAACACAAGCTTTCTCGAGAAGGAAAGTACACAATGATAGGTAGACTGTAGCTACATTCTCTGCCCTGGCAAGTCCTAGCGAGTAAGCCATGCGGTTCTGGGGGAAGCGGTGAGCGTCACACCCCACCCAAGATTTTTAAGAGGCTCCAACTATGAGCTCTAAATCTGACACGCAGAACCCATACAAAATTCGCCACTCCTAGTCACCCAGCGATAATGAAATGTAAAGCACAGTTCTCTTCAAAATAACACATTATAAAAATGAACAACCCCTCCCAACACAATAGATTAAATTACATAGTTATGCTCATAAGAGCGAGCTTCACTAGCCCAGCCTTCTGAGAGGAGTACAACTCAGAATTTCTGCTATAACATACTTAAAAAAAAAATTAACTATCAAAGAAAGAGTTTTTATAGGATTTATATATTTTTAATATTTTTATGGCGGCTGCACTACAGGGGCAGCCTAGTTTTTTTTTCTATACCAACACAGCAACTCCTACTTTACGACCCAATACGCTGGGCTACCCACGCGAGCCAACAAGCACCAGACGTAAACATACTAATCATACCAAAGTAGGAGGCTACCCTTGTGATGATCTACCCCGGGTCTTCCACCCTCGATAAGCAATCTGCAATCACATTCTCAGAACCGGCAATATGGCGTATGTCTAGGTTGTATTCCTGCAACATTAATGACCACCTGGTCAGTCTCATATTCCGGTTATGGAATTGATTCAGGAACTTGAGGGGGTGATGGTCGGTGTAGATCACCACAACTGGTCCATAGGCTGGAACATACACCTCAAAGTGCCTGAGCGCTAGCACAATCGCCAGCAGTTCCTTCTCAACTACTGAATAGTTCTTCTGCGCCGAGTTGAACTTTTTTGAGAAGAAACTGACTGGGTGCTCCAGCCCATCTTCGTCTGATTGCATCAGAACGGCACCCGCCCCCACACCACTGGCATCAGTTGCCAGCTGGAATGGTCGGCTAAAGTCCGGGGCCCTGAGGATTGGGTGAGTACACAACAGGTGTTTTACTAGCAAAAAAGCCCCCTCACACTCAGGCGCCCACTTAAACTTTCTATCTTTGGCCACTAGGTCCGTCAGAGGAGCCAGCACAGTTGAATAGCCCTTTATAAAGCGGCGGTAGTAACCAATCATGCCCAAAAACCTCATGATCTGCTTCTTGGTGGACGGCCTGGAGAAGTGGTTAATAACCAATATCTTGTTCTGTGGGGGGCACACCTGGCCCAAACCCACCATGAACCCCAGATACTGCACGGTAGCCTGCACAAAATCACACTTTCCCAGGTTGACCACCAAGTTTGCCTCGCTTAATTTCTTAAATAGGGATTCAACATGTTCACAGTGGCTCTTGAAATCGTCATCGTAGATAATGATGTCGTCCAGGTACACGGTACAGTTCGGAATGTCAGCCACTAACTCGTTCATCAAGCTTTGGAGGTCGCTGGTGCGTTCTTTAGACCGTACGGCATGACATTACAACGATATGTAGCACCATCCACCACAAAACCACACACCTCTTTCGCCCGTTCAGACAAAGGCACCTGCCAGTAACCTTTTACCAGGTCCACCTTGGTCAAGAACTTGGCCCTGCCAATCTTGTCTACACAGTCATCGACCCGGGGAAGAGGATATGGGTTGGTGGGAGTCAAGCCGTTTAGCCTGCGGTAATCAACACAGAAGCGCACCTTGCCATCCGGCTTAGGTTGCAGCGTTACGGGAGATGTCCACTTTACCGCTCCCTTCTCGATCAGTCCCCGTTGCAACATATACTCCAAGTCCGCCCGGAGGGCCGGAAGTTTAATAGGGGGCACCCTATAGGGCACCGATTTGAAGGGTGGGTGGTCTCTGACGGCAACGTCGTGCACCTCATGAGTAGTGAGGCCTGGGTGTTCCGCAAATACAGTAGGGTATAAACAGAATAGGCGCTCGACAGCCACATGCTGTTGCTCAGGTAGGTGTTGCAAAGCCTCATGAGCCGCCTGTCTCGTGTTTCCCACCCACTGATCTGCAGAAACATGATAATCCCAGTTGTCATCCACCTGCGCATGACTGTCCCATTCTCCTTCTCCACCTTGACTGCTGAAAGTCATCACAGGGACAGTGAGAGGCTCAGGTGGGCGCCTCACATACTCCATCAGGTTGACATGACAGAACTGATTCCTCTTACGCCTGTCTGGAGTGGCCACCAGGTAATCTAAGTCCGAGAGCTTCTCTGCTACCCTATAAGGACCAGCGTACTTTGCGGATAAGGGGTGACCTACAGGAGGGAGTAGTATCAACACCTCCTGACCCACGTGAAACTCCCTGAGTTTCACCTTGTGGTCGAACCGGTCCTTCATGAAGGCCTGAAAGCCTACCAGATTGCGGCCAGCCAACTCCAGACTACGCAACATTCGTTCTCTACTCTCAAGTTCGACAGCACCGTCACTACACTTTAGAACCTCCGGGTCTTCTAGCTGCAATTTGCGAATATCTGAGGGAGCTAGCCTGTCTAAGTGTTTGCGAAACAACTCATGCCCTCCCCCAACATCGAACTTTGCATCCCGTTGCTCTCTCCGTGCATACCGTTGCTGCCTCTGAGTCTCTTTAAGCCCTGCCTCTACACTCTCAGTGACAGATGGTGGTGCTTCTCCAGACTCTAATAACGGTGCTAATACGGAGTCCCCGAGAAGCGCTGCTGGTACTAGACTCTCCACCGTATCAGCTTTCAGCACCTTCTCGTGACCGTTCCTCCGCTTATTTGAAGACTGTTGGTTAGGCTGTGACTCCCTGGATGCGAGAGATCTGGTTACAACACACGCCATTGGATGCACCTGACACTTCTCAACCCACTCCTGTTCCTCCCTACTCACGTCGGCCGGCTCCTCGGCAACGACTAAGGGTGAAACCTTAGAAGCAGGCACCGCAAAGTCATTGCCGAGAAGGAGGTCGACGCCTCCAACAGGCAATTTCTCCACGATTCCCACATCCAGTTCGCGAGTCACACCGTCAACTTCAAGCTCCATTCTAGCAAGCGGGTATGACCTAGTTGCATTAACTCCCTGCACCACAACTACCCGCGCCACGTTTATGGGTCTACCAGTGAAATTCTTCAAGAGTGTCTGAGAGGCACCTGTGTCACGCAAAAGCTGTACCCCGTGCTTCTTGCCCCCCCACTTCACGCAGCCATGCCCTCTATGGTCGCAAAAGGCATCGCGGACAGGGTTCGAGCCTTCCGGATCCTTCTTCACTGGCGGTGCTCCATCCTCTGATCATATGCCTCCAGCAAACACAGAAGACTTCTGGAACACCCCAATGCTGCGAGCCAATGACACAGCCGCCGAGGGAGGTCTGCTCGGACAAGCTTTTGCCATGTGCCCCTCTTTGTGACAGTGATAACACTCAAATTTCCCCTTGGACTTATACCGAGGTGTAAAAGTCCCCTGACCCATCTTAAACGGGGCGGTGCTAGGTCTGTGATCAGTCTTGGTGTCATTGCTTTTAAATTTATGTGTGTCCATATTCCGGGGAGGGGGAGGGTAACGCTCCTTAACGCCTACATAGTTTCTCTGTGCAGAGCCGCACCCCCGAATTAGTGACAACCGACGATCAGCCATCTCTGCTGCTTCTACGAGAGTTCTTGGGTTCTTCTCTTTAAGGTTTAAAGTCAAGTCGCTGCCCGTACACTTATAAAACTGCTCTAGAATCATCAACTGTTTCATCTCATCAAACGTAATTGTCTTCTCTGATCTGAACCAGTTTCCCATAGCGTCGGACAGGTCCCGGGCATGCTCCAAGAAGGTACTGTCTCGCCCCTTAGTCACACCCCGGAACTTTAACCTATATGTCTCGGGTTGTAGCTCGTATGCCCGCAGGACAGCCTCCTTGAGCTACTCATAAACAACGCAGGACTCCAAAGGTAGTGCATCGTAAGCCTTGAGCCCCTTACCTACGAGTCTAGAGGACACAAGGGCCGCCCACTTAACTTCAGGCCACTGATGCTCCCGGCACTTCTTTTCAAATCTATTGAAAAACTCTGAGACTCGTCAAATACAGGGACCAGTTTGAGAAGGTGCGACAGAGACTGATCATGGGCACGGTTTCCAGTACCGAGTCGCTGTCCCGTCATCTCAACACGAGACTTCTCTAAATCCATGTCGGCACGGTATCTTGTAGATTCTAGTTCAGTCCTAAGCTCAGCTTCCCTCGTCTGTTGCTGCATCCTAGCCAGCTCTTTTCTCTCTTCTATCTTAGCTAGCTCTTTTCTCTCTTCTATCTTAGCTAGCTCTGTCTGCTGTTGACTCTGATGTTGCATCTTTGCCATCTCGAGCTGAAAGAGCATCTCCGAGGTCAAACCTTGAGGAGGAGGAAGATGCAATGAGGTTAGAAATACCCGGTGATCCCCCAGGGGCAAACCACCCTGCCAGTCACTACCACCTGCGGAAGCGTGCTCAGGGTCGGTACTCCAATAGGAGGATTGGGAGTCGAGTGAAGGGGAGGCTCGGCCAAAGGGCTCTGAGCACTCACCTTACCTCGTACGCCAGTCACCCCACCCAGCACACACGTCATCAGGTCATCCTTGGTCATGCCACTAGTACATACATGACCGATAGCTGTGGCTAAGCACTGGAGACAGTACCGATTCACACCCACCAACCGGTCGGAAGTAACAGGCCATTGTAAAAATTCCTTGCATCCTCCTTACTGTTCACCAAGTTAACAACCTGCCCATGCTGCTGCTCCTCAGCTTCTACATCACGTACGGTGTCTTCATCCTGCACTGATCCGCTATAAGACATGATGCTCACTGAAGATTTTTCACTTTGATACACGAAAAAGAAGTACCCCAAACTCTTATACCACAATATTCACAATACAAAATTCTCGGAGACCACTTAAGTGCTATATTACTTTGCTGAAAAAATAATTCTTGCATGTCCTCAAAAAATATTCCACAAAATCAACAAATGTTCACTGCCTAAACTGTGAGAAAAATCTGCACAATAACCTGCAATTATATGTCAGTTCACCAAATCCTGAGCTGGGTCGCCATTTGTTACGATCGGGTCTCGTATAAATCAGTGGCTCTTATACATTGGACTAGACTGGCATAAATGCAACAACGGAAACGCTAGATCCAACCCCTGATATATAATCCCGTCGAACAAAGAACACATATACCCTCCAGAGTTATATCTGCGATAGCGGGGTATCTTAACTCTCAGTATCTATGTGCTTATACTATAGGCTGATGTTCTCTGAAACAGCCTATTACCTATAACATATGGTTGCTTAGTTATGGTACACAAGGAAAAGATAGTTAACTTAATTAAATCACAAGAGTGATCAAATGCAAACAAGAAGAAGGTTTACTTAAAGTTACTTTAATCAATAATATCTGTCACTCCTTTATGAAAGAAAGTGTTGCAAAGTCCTCAAGCACCGAACAAGGAATCTTCTGAATAATGTTGGATGCTACTAAGAAGAACGTATCGGAAATGGAACCACAAAATAGCAGGAGGCAGGACAATGCACGTGTAGGCTAAATACACCAAAAGGCTGGACCTATAATGTTATTGGACACAAGAATATTATAAGCGGTGCAACAGTAATAATGCTCGCCACGAAAAAGTAGTACTCCTATTAACAAAACCGGTCTATGCTGGTTGTGAGGCTTTCCCACATAGCTCTCATTGAGTGTAGATTGTGTTGTTGGTGTAAGTGGTTGTGTGAAATGCAGTCTTCTATGATGTGTTTAACCCTTAATTAGCGGCTCACCACATAAGTCGAGTTAAATACTGGACTATGTGGCGGCGCTCGACATAGGTCGAGTGGCAATTTCAGCACGTAATGTTGCTGAGAGAGAGAGACAAGTGGTGGCAGGAGAGTAGCGAGCGCATGACTGCTCCAGACCACCGCGGCGAACATACGGACACGAATCCCAGCTCCCTCCTCCCTCTCTCACTCGCTATATAAGGAATTGTATCGGGAAATTACATGCTTTTTGCACTCGCGTTGCACGGTTATTGCAAGAACATGAAAATGATCACGTAAACAGCCCTATTTAGGCCGCTCGTAAGGTGTTAATGGTATGGGGTGCTGTGTTACATCCCGGGCAGGCGTCGACAACGGAGTCATCCAGTCTCTTCTGATAGCTCAGGAGAGCTGGATGGTGTCCGCATCTCAGCCTGGCCAGGTGGACTCTGTCCTCGCGAGGAAGGGAGGATTCGGAAGGATGGATTTCGGGAGGTCGTGCTTGCAGCTGCGTGTTGTCTGTGAGTGAGTGGATGGATCGGCGAGAGATATGAGTATGGATGTGCTTCTGGAAGTTGGTTCGGGGTGGGCAGGGAGGGAGAGAGGACAGTAATTGTGTGCGATACCATGTGCTTGGTGTAGTTTTGATATTTCTTGGTGTCTGTGGGTGTGTTGCCATGTAGTTTAGTGGGTGGTCTTGGTTCGTGGAGGCTGCTGCCAGGAATTGAGTGCCTCTCATGTCCAGATGGTCTTTGACTTTGAGGATTTTGGTTTCTTGATGTAGGTGATCTGTGGGTGCAGTAGCTGTGCAGCCTGTAATGATCTTCAGGGCTTTGTTTTGAATAGTCTGTAAGGTCTTATGATGAGTTTCAGCTAGGTTAGAAGCCCAGGCTGGGCTTGCGTATTCCATCACTGATCTTATGTATAGTTTATATACTGCGGTGGTAGTTTCTTTGTGGTGTCCAAATTTTGTGTGAGCAAGTGACCTGAGGGCGTTAAGTCTGGGTGTCAGTTTCATGTTTGTGGTGTGCTGTTTGAATGTCATACGAGTATCATATGTTACTCCTAGGATTTTGGGTGTGTTTGTATGTGTTAGGGGTGTGTTGTTTATGGTGAGTTGAGGGATGTATTCGTGTTCTCCTGTCCAGCTTGTGAGCAGAGTTGCGGTGGATTTGGCTGGGGCTAGATTAAGTCTGTTTGTAGTGCACCAGCCATGTAGTGTGTTGAGATAGGGTTGAAGAAGATCTGTTGCTCTTTTTGGGTCATGGTGTGTGCATGTGAGTGTTATGTCATCTGCATGGGAGGCTAAGTTTATTTGGGGCGTATTGGGTGTAGTTATATCGTGCATGTGAATGTACAGATTGAAGAGTGCGGGCGATAGGACGGATCCTTGTGGGACTCCGTTTGGAAAGTTTCTGATTTTAGATTGCTGACCGGCAAGAGATACGTGTGCACATCTTCCTGCTAGGAAGTTGGCCAGCCACCTTTTTGTGTTGTTGTGCATGTTTGTGTTGTAGATTTTGTTTGTTAGGTTGTGGTGGGGGATGGCATCGAAGGCTTTACTAATGTCGAGTGTGGCTAATAGTGATCTGTGTGGTGGTCTAGCTGAGTTGATGCCGTCAAAAGCTCTTTGTGTAAGGTCTGTGAGAAGAGTGTTTGTGGAGTGCAGTGGCCTAAAGCCATGTTGTGTTGGAGCTAGGGGTAGGTCGGGTGTAATTAGTTGTAATACTAGGTGTTCCATGACTTTGGAGGGGGAGCAAAGGAGTGTGATGGGGCGGTGCGAGGAGGGTCTTTGTTGGGTTTGGGGAATATGGTGATGATATCATGCTTCCAAATGTCTGGTATTGTGTGTGAATAACTGTAGTTTGATATGTTAGGGAGTGCTTGTATGCCTTGGGGTCCCAGGTGTCTGAGGTGTATGTTGCTTATGTTGTCTAGGCCACAAGTGGGTGAGTGCTTGAGATTGTTGATGATATGTTTTGTCTGGTGAAGGGTGTATAGTCAGGGTCTGTGGGGAATTGTCTCTTTCGTCGGATGACACGTCGGTCGTCTTTATGAGGTTTTAGGTGGCTGACATGTGAGAAGTGATTGATGAGAGTGTTTGCTTGTTGTTTACATGAAGGAGTAGAGTCTGTTGTTGTGATTCCAGCATGTGATTGTGTTGTGTTGCTGTTGGAAAGTGTGATGCTGTTTAGTGTTTTGTAGAGTTTTTTGGAGTTTGTTTTGTGATCAAGTGTTTGTAGGAAGTTATTCCAATTTAGTTTTTGTTGTTCTTGTATTTTGTTGTTAGTTTGGGTGTTGCGTGCTTGGATTTGTTGTGTGAGGTCTTGTGTGTGGGGTGCTGGGGAGTGTTTCAGTATGTAGTGTTGTCTGATGAGGTTTTGAATTTCTGGTGTGAAGTTGGGGTTGTGTCTTTTTCGGTTACCTCTTGGAATGTGTTTCTTGTCAGACTTTTGGATAGTTTTATTGAGTATGTGTACAGCATTGTTGAGGTTAGTGATGGGTGTACTGTTTAGAGTTGTGAAGTGTTGTTCAGTCTCATTTGTGAATGCTTCCCAGTTAGCACTTTCATAATTGGTGTATGTGTGTTTGTGGCTAGCTGGGGTGAGTCTGGTTTTGGTGGTGATAATGATCGGGAGGTGGTCAGAGCCTAAGGTTCTGACCACCCTCCAGGATGTTGTGGGGGCGAGTTCTGGAGAGCAAAAGGTGATGTCTGGAGATGATAGGTTATAGAGGGCTTGGTGAGGAATATGGGTATGTTGATGGATGTCGTTAAGGATGATGAGGTTATCAGTTTGGTTTTGTAGTACCAGCCCTCTGTCTGTGTCGGGGTTGTCGACAAACCAGGCCGACATCTTGGCGTTGAAGTCACCACCCAGGATGATGTGTGGGGTGTTTGTGATGTGTTGTAAGTGTGGTCTGTATTCATTTGGTACTGTAGGGGATGTATGTGTTTATGATGGTTATGTTAGAGTTGTTGCCAGTGCGTATTTTAATTGATTGTATTTCTGTTGTGTTATCATTTGGTCTGGCCTGATGGTGGTGAAATCATGAAATGTGGGTGTTTTTTGTGTTGTGCGGAGTTTGGTTTCTTTTAAGATGGCAATGTGTATGTTGCGTTGTTTGATGAAGTGC
The DNA here is from genome assembly GCA_032716605.1 of Paralithodes platypus. Lineage (NCBI taxonomy): Eukaryota > Metazoa > Arthropoda > Malacostraca > Decapoda > Lithodidae > Paralithodes > Paralithodes platypus. The sequence continues at coordinate 33,795,242 of CM064501.1, read as the reverse complement.
GAGAGTTCGTGTATCTTTGTGTTGATGCCATCTATGTTCAATTGGAGAATGTTAAGTGCACGATGTATGTTGGGTGCTGCTGCAAGAGGATGGGGGGGGGGAGAGGGGGGGGGTGGGAGAGGGGCTGGGGGTTGGGATTGGGGAGCAGGAGATGGGGGTTGGAATGGATTATGATGGGGTGTGTGGTGTGTTGAGTTGAGGATGTGGATGGTATGGGAAGGTTAGGTGGGTTAGGGAGGAGAGGTGGACGGGTTTTAGGGGGGGAGTGGATGATATGGGAAGGTTAGGTGGGTTGGGGAGGAGAGGTGGACGGGTTTTAGGCGAGAGATTTGACTGGGAGAGGGAGGGGTTTGAGGAACAGGTCCAGGTGTTCGTGTAGTGTTTCTTGGAGGCAAGTGTTGTGCAGGTGAAGTGGGTCCAGTTCCTGCATGAATTGCAGAGAACTGAACCCTTAGTGTGGCGACTCGAAGTTATGGGTTTTGAGCAAGTTGGACATATGTATGTGTAGGTGGGTCCTGGGTTGCTCTCAATGTCTCCGGCTAGAAGAAGTCTTCGAGAAATGACAGCCGGAGAGTAATTTTTCGGTGTAGGAAAAACTGTGTGATGTGTGTGTGTGGTGTGAGAGGTGTGGAAATTCCCGGCGCGACCGAAGCCACTCCAAGGGCTCCTGTACGAGTAGGCATAATTGCCCGAAATTGCCTTCATTCCCTGCTCACTTTCATGCATAAGCAAAAGCCAGAGCGTAATACAATTATGTATTCGTGAAAGTACGGTAATAGCTTTCAAATTACTCCTGAATCATCTCTGTACGACGTCTGGTTTTCTTGCAAGGATCTTGCAAACGAAGGGCAAAATTGCTAAAAATTACCAAATCCGATAGGCGAAATCGCTAAAAATTATCAATTATTTTATGTTTTCGCTATGTGTGAATCTGCACATAAGTGAGCTCTCTCTCACACAAACCTCAGTGTCATGGCGGGGCCTGTAGGCTCCGGCTGACGTCCATCCGTGCTGCTTGCAAAAGCTGGCCTGGCTCACAGGCTACAAAATAGCCGGAAAATCGTCTCCGTCATATGAGGGGCCCCGCAGGAATTGGGTTAAGAAGTGTGGTTGTTTTGATTATTTGATAGGGTCACCATAAGAGTAATGGTGTGGCATTTTTTCTGTACAGAAGCTTGGCCTTTTTGGTTGAGGCTTCTTAGGAATGTGACCTTTTTCGTTAGCCATGGAGAAACTGCAGAGGTACAAATTATTATAAACAACTTCATGTTAAAATTATCTTATATATTTTTGTTTAGCTTTACTTGGCATTCCTCTTCCTCTATGTATCTAGCAATTTAACCCCCTCAAACTCCTTATGACGCGATGGTGTGGTAATTACCCCGGGCCAAAAAGCTCTAAAAGACGATAGAGTGATAACTCAAGCGAGCTTGAAATACGCAGGCGTTTCGTTCATGGTCACCCCTTCGGGGATCAAGGTGTCCGGCAATATATACCGGTAGGCTATAGATAAATTCATTTTTGGGCGATTTCTTCCATTTTATTTATCCTGTTAAAGTGCTTGATTGATTTTTGTGCTAATGTAGTTAGTATTTGGTGTAATTTTACATATTTCAGCTAAATCTGAAGAGCACATGCAATTTGTTTGTGCATGTTCAGTAAGTATTGCTGGGGAAAGGGTTAACGTATTAATCTTTTGGGGTATTTATTCTATGTATTTATCCTGTTTCTGTGATTGATTGAGTTTTATGCTAATGTAGTTGGTATTTGGTAATTTTACATATTTTAGATAAATCAGAAGAGCACATGCAATATATTTGGGCATTTTCAGTCAGTATTGCTGGGGAAACGGTTAACATACAGTATTCATCATAGGAAGGGAAGAGGATATGTAGCTCAGATCTTTGCCCTGAAATATGTTGTGGAGAAATATCTTGAGAAGGGACAAAGTTGTATGCTGCTTTCATGGACTTGGAGAAGGCCTATGACAGAGTTGATAGAGAAGGTACCGGTATGTAGAAAGTACTTGGAATATACAGAGCAAATAGCAAGTTGCTGAAAGCAGTGAAAAGCATGTATGAGGGTGCAAAGGTGTCAATATGTGTTGAGAATGAACAGAGCGAGTTCTTTGATCTGAATTTTGGGTTAAAGAAAGGGTGTGTGATGTCCCCGTGGTTGTTCAATATATACTGTACTGTATAATTATGGATGGAGTCATAAAAGAAATGCAAGGATGAGCAGTGGATGTTGGTGTACCACTAATAAGTGAAGGCAACGAGTGGAATGACTGAGTTGATAGAGAAGGTATGTGGAAAGTACTGAGAAAATAATATTACGGAGTAGATGGCAAGTTGCTGAAAGCAGCGAAGAGTATGTATGAGAGTGCAAAGGTATCAGTACATGTGAAGCATGAACAGAGGGAGTTCTTTGATCAGAATGTTAGGTAAAGCAAGGGGGTGTGATGTCCCGATGGTAGTTCTATATATACAGTATATGGATGGAGTCATAAAAGAAATACAAGGAAGAGCAGTGGATGTTTGTCTACTGCCGTTTGCTGACGATAGGAATGAGAGATGCAGGGTCTGGTAAATATGTTTGGAATAGTGTGCGAAAAATAGAATCTGAAGGTAAATGCGGGGAAGAGCAAGGTTATGGTCTTCGAAAGGGGTGAAGCCACAGAGTGTGAGGTGAAGTTGAACGGTCAGGCTATGGAGATTGTCAACTCATTTAAGTATCTTGGCAGTGTACAGAGTAAAGATGGGAGTATGGATGAAGAAGTGTGGGAGAGGGTGCAACAGGGGAAGAGGGTTGTAGGAATGCTGAAAGCAGTAACATGAAATAGGGTGGTCAGCATGGAACTGAAGAAGTCCTTGCATGACAGTGTGGTAATCCCGACACTGACTTACGGAAGCGAAGCATGGACGTTGTTGGAGAGATTCAAACCAAGAGTGAAAGGGATGGAAATGAGTTACTTGAGAAGTGTGTGCAGAGTTACATGGAGGGATAGACAGACGAATGAGGAAGTACGAGAGAGGTGTGGTGTGAATGTACTGGAAAGTGCGAAAAAGAACACCTTGAGATGGTTCGGCCATGTGGAACGTATGGGAAGCGAGAGAATGACTAAGAGAGTGTACGAGTGAGGTGGAAGGACAGAGGGAGAAATAAACCGAGAGAGAGATGGACGGATGGAGTTAAGAAGTATATGCGTGAAAGCGGTGCTGGATAGGAGGAGGGGCGTCAACTGACTGGGGACAGAGGTGCATAGGGGTGTTTCGTTCGTGGCCAATCTTTCGGGGATCAAGGCGTCCGTCAATAGATAGATAGATAAATTCATCTTTAGGGCTATTTCTTACATTTTCTTTATTCTGTTAGTGTACTTTATTAAATGTTTTAGTAATTGGTGTAATTTTACATATTTCAGATAAAGGATGTCATCAGAATAACAAATGATGAGCTGAAGAGACGTTTAGGTATAAAGAGTATTAGCGAGGAGATGCGTACAAGTAAACTGGAATGGTATGGACATGTGGAGAGAATGGATGAACAAAATTGGGTGAAAAGATGCAGGTCTGCGATTGTGGAGGGAGCTGCACCAAGGGGTGGACCGAGTAAGACCTGGGATCGGACTATACGTGCCGATCTCAAATCCAAAAACTTGACAAGTAAAGCATCCCTTAACAGGGTTGCCTGGAACGCCGCCATTAGGAAAAGAGACTGAAACTGCACATCTGTGTGGAGCACTTAGTCTTAAAATGTTATGTACGTATGTATGTATAAATCTGAAGAGCACATGCAATCTATTTAGGCATTTTCAGTCAGTATTGCTGGGTAAAGGGTAAACATATTAATCTTTTGGAGTATTTCTTCCATTTATTTATCCTGTTAGTAAGTTTTATTGATTTCAGTGCTACTGTAGTGGTATTTGGTGTAATTTTACATATTTTAGATAAATCTGAAGTGGACATGCAATATAATTGGACATTTTCAGTCAGTATTGCTGGGGAAACGGTTAGCATACTGTAGTCATCTTAGGAAGGGAAAAGGATGTGTAGCTCAGATTTTTGCTCGGAAATGTGTTGTGGAGAAATATCTGGAGAAGCGACAAAAGTTGTATGCTGAATTTATGGAGTTGGAGAAGGCCTATGACAGAATTGATAGAGAAGGTATGTGGAAAGTACCAGTACTGAGAATATACGGAGTAGATGGCAAGTTGCTGAAAGCAATGAAGAGCATGTATGAGGGTGCAAAGGTGTCAGTATGTGTGGATAATTAACAGAGCGAGTTCTTTAATCTGAATGTTGGGTTAAAGCAAGGGTGTGTGTGATGTCCCCATGGTTGTTCAATATATACCGGTACAGTATATGGATGGAGTCATGAAAGAAATACAAGGAAGAGCAGCGGATGTTGGTGTACCGCTGATAAGGGAAGGAAACGAGTGGAAGTTGCCTCAACAGTACAGTACCGGTACTACTGTTGCTGACAACACAGTTCTGATGAGCGATAGTGAATGGGAGTTGCAGGGTCAGGTAAATATGTTTGGAACAGTGTGTGAAAAATGGAATCTGGAGGTAAATGCTAGGAAGAGCAATATTATGGTCTTTGAAAGGGGTGCAACCATAGAGTGTGAAGTGAGGTTGAACGGCTATGAAGAATGTCAGCTCATTTAAGTATTTGGGCAGTGTGTTGAGTAAAGATGTGAGTAGGCCTATGGATGAAGAAGTGTGGGAGAAAGTGTAACAGGGGAAGAGCGTTGTAGGAACTCTGAAAGCAGTAAGAAGAAATAGGGTGGTCAGCATGGAAGTAAAGAAGTCCTTGCATGACAGTGTGGTAATCCCGACATTGACTTATGGGAGGGAAGCATGGATGTTTCTGACTGGGATTGATCATTGATAATCATCGGTTATGCTAGTTGGAAAATTAGTGGGGTAGAATGTAGAGTTCGGGTGTACCGCCAGCCTTGTTTACACTATGCGAAGCGGCGGCGGACGCTGGTAATCATGTTCCCGTCTATTTGACTGCTTTTGGATATAATAATAGGTTGAGGGGGGTCACCCCCCCATGACATACTGTTATCATCATATATATTGCCAGCAGGAGGCAAATAACCGAAAAAAATGCCTTCAAAATAGACGCGAACTAAAGGCTGGTTCACACATAGCCGAGTCGGTGCGCGAGTCCAACAGGAGTGATGAAATTTTGCTATTCAGCAATGACTCGTCGATACTCCTCAACACTCGTATAGACTCGTGCTACGCTCGTGTATACTCTTAGTTTACTCGACACTCGTGGGTACTCGCCACGGGGTCCAAAAATGTCATGCATGCAAGAGATTTTTGGGCCCCATGGCGAGTACCCACGAGTGTGGCCTAAATACGTGTAGACTCGTGTACATACGTGTTAACTTGTGTTAGACTCTGAATAACTTTGTTATTCGTGTAAACCTGTGTAACACTCTTTGGTGATTCGTCGCTTTTCGTCATCATTTCAACGTTGACGAAGCAACACGTGTCTACACGCAACAACACGTATGGAACACACATGCAACACGTATCAACAAGAGTAGAAAGCACGAATGTGAGTGCCAAAATTTGGTGACCCCATGATGCCAGAGTTTACACGATTCAAACACGAGTGAAAACACGAGTAAACAAAAGTAAACACGATCCACTGAGAAAAAAAACACGAGTGTAACACAAAAAAGCAAGTGTCATTTGAAATACCGTTATTTCAAAAATGTAGGACGAATCAACGAGAGTTTACAAGAGTTTACACGGATGTAACACGAGTCAACACGTGTGCAACAGATCCAACGAGAGTCAACGCGTTGTCTTTCGTGTTGATCCGTATAACAATCATGTTGATCTGTGTAACAATCGCGTCGACACGTGTTAGACTCGTCCATACTCTTTGTTTACGTGCCCTGGAATGTGGCCATTATTTTTTGAATTGTTGACACTAGTGTTGGGTTCGTGTTACACTCATTTTGACTCTCAGTTACTCGTACAGACTCTTGCATGAACACGTGTTCACTCGTATTGACTCGAGTTAACTCGTGTTACACTCGTGTTATAACTCGTGTTGCTACTCGCGGTCGACTCAGCCTCCAGTGACGGCGATAATCGACGAGTGTGACTCGTTTTGGACTCGTGCACCGACTCAGCTATGTGTGAACCAGCCTTTAATCACAGCGATCGACATATGTAAACATGACGGCGGCGGTGTCGGCGTCGGACACTTGCGATAATGTTCCCGTCTATTTTGAATGCCATTGGATATAATAATATGTTGAGGGGGGGCTTTGCCCCCATGACATTTTGTCATCATCATATATTGCCAGTAGGGGGCAAACAACCAAAGAAATTGCTGCATAGCCCTCCCCTCAACATATTATTGTATCCAATGGCAGTCAAAATAGACGGGAACATGATCGCAAGCGTCCACCGCCGCCGCCGCCGCCGTCATGTTTACATGGTCGATCGCCGCAGTTACTGTAAGTTCGCGTTTATTTTGAGTTTTTGACGACGATTTGTTTTGGTTAGCCCTATTTGCCCCCTGCTGGCAAATTATATGATGATGACAATATGTCATGGGGGGTGTTTGCCCCCCTCAACATATTATCGTATCCAACGGCATTTAAAATGGACGGGAACATGATGGCAAGCTTCCGTTGCCGCTCTGCACAGTGTAAACAATGGTGGCGGTACGCCCGAACTCTACATTCTACCCGGCTAGGCCTATATTATAGGCTACAATAAATAAGTAGGCTAGGCTATTTTATCTATAGGCTAGGCCTAGTCTAATATTACAATTTAAGGTAGCATTCAAGTTGACACCAGCAGGACTTACCCTTGACCAGGTATAGGCTATCCTAGCGTTTACTAGGCCTATACCCCTTTGAAAGGACATTAGCCTAGCCTAACCTAACAACCTTACCTAACCTATTATAGTAGGCCATTATGGGTGGGGGCTGCCGCCCCCACACCCCAATTTTTGGTGTATCTGTCTATTTTGTCTGTAAAGTAGGAATGTTTTCAATTTGTCGATAACGAAAATCCTCCATGCGGACTATAGCCTATGGAGAAAAATATGGCGAATCTATTTTTGCCTATTATCTCTAATAAATTGTTTCTCATAATGCTGCAGTAGTGTCGTTTAAAATACCAACCATTTAATTGTGTGCCTTTAAAAATTACCTAAATTAGGCTATAGGCTACTGGAAGATTAGAAGAATCTTTAAGAAAGACTAGGTTAGGGTTATTGTTGTGCCAAAGCTAGATTATAGCCTAAATATAAAAGGAAGTGAATAAAATGAAATATGCCGAAAAAAATCGCCGTCAAAATAGACGCGAAGTTAACCGCGGCGATCGCCCTATGTAAACAGGACGACAGTACACCCGGTAACTACATCCATCCCATTAAAAGTTACTGTGAGACACAAAATATGTTGAGGGGGTCTCTGCGGCTCTGCCCCCCCACGTCGGCCCGTCACGTATTATGATGTACGGTAAGTCATCATCATCTGTGCTAATTCAAAGGATCCCCAATTAAGGACAAAGTCAATCAACAGACGAAATAAGCTCCCACATTACAATAACATAGCGGCCCGCCGTTCATGGGCGACTTTTTACACGTCATTTTAAATGTTACTTTCCTGACCTGGTCTAGGCCTAATAGATTTTTCCAAAGAATCAAACTTAAATTAAAAGGAAGTAGCCTAGCCTACAGTTTATAGGAAGGCTATTCCAACATGCATTCCAGAACTTAGGCTAGCCTAGGCCTAGGCTATATGAAAATTTGTGGGTGGTCTGCCAAAAAAGAATCACTAGGCCTATTAGGCTATGGGTAGGCTAGTATGGGGTGCATTTTGCAAATCTTCTGAACTCTTTGGCCTAGGCTAGGCTAAATTAAAACTCACAAAATCTGAGTAAAACCAGCACTAGAATTTGGTCTTGTCTTATCTTGGGGGTTAAGGGCAACCTCAGGCGAATACTCGCCCGCTCCGGCCCTATCGTAGTCGCGGAGATCCTATGTCACAATTAAATTAGTTTATAGTGAAGGTTAAAATTCACCACCGTGTCACTTTCACTCTAGGTCATTCGTAGAACCGTAACACTGTAAAAGCAACAACCCAATAGCAGGTCATCAGGTGGCGAACTAGAGACCTACAAACCGCGGTACTAGGGCCAGAGCAATGTCTTGAAGCGAGGTACCCTTATCAACCAACCCCAGACAATCCAGTAGGAGCTGTCGGAAGGAATCCATCTTTGAAGCCAGAAAGGGACGCCCATCCACATGCTCAGTGACGGGACGAGGCGAGGCTTAGGAGGCATATGTAGGACGACCAGATGTAGGATGTGGAGGGGAAGAGGTACCGTACGACGATACATGGGATGCGGAGACTGCGGAGGGAAGAGCTCGTCAAAGTCATACGGTTCCTCAGGACCTCAACAATAACCGGGGGACGGCCGGTGCGGGCAATGGTCGATCGCCGTAGTTAATATAAGTTCGCGTCTATTCTGACTGCGATTTTTATTTTAGTTAGGCTAGGCCTAGGATATCTGCCCCCCTGCTGGCAATATATATGATGATGACAATATGTCATGGGGGGTGATTGACCCCCTCAACATATTATTGTATCCAACGATCTCTAACCTCTGTATCTCAAAAAGGGCTAGAGCAAATTGGCAGTAAATTTCCACATCTAGGCTATTCCTTGACAGATTTGCTCCCTCCAATTAATATTTATTAGCATTAATTCAGCCTAGTTTAGCCTATAAAACAAAAAGTAACATTTGTTTAGCCTAGGCCTACATATAAAAAGAAAAACCCCACTCGTACTGCAATTATAATCATAAATATGAGTATCTAAGTTACAAAGCAAATGTTTTTGTATAAAATAAACCATAAAATTGTCATCTTTCAACTGTTGAGGTCATAAATATAAAAAAATCTGATACAATAGGAAAAAATGCGTTAAGAGTTGTGTTAGCGAGTCTATCGCCCCCTTGATTTACATAGTCGCACGCTCGCAGTTACATTCGCTTCTAATTTGACTGTGGTTATTTGCCCCTGCTGGTGATATTATTATGTTCCTTCCAACAACCAACTATACTCCTAAAATCGATTAATGAAATGTACAAACACATGTGGCAGTCCGTGGATTCGAATCCAGGATGCTCACACCGAAAATCAACACCTTATGCATCGCACCACGAAGACAGTTAAAGAATGGTGGACACTGCCTACGATTTATTATGCAACTTTGAATCCTGCATATCAATCCAAGCATGTACACACATCCCAACTGCAACTCACGTAGGCTATGCATATGTGAATGGAAAGAGCAATTAATGGGGCCTTAACCACTAGGGAAGTCCTCTCGATAAATTACCCCTGAACCAATATCAATTATTATGTTCCTTCCAACAACCAACTATACTCCTAAAATCGATTAATGAAATTTACAAACACATGTGGCAGTCCGTGGATTCGAATCCAGGATGCTCACACCGAAAATCAACACCTTATGCATCGCACCACGAAGACAGTTAATAGAATGGTGGACACTGCCTACGATTTATTATGCAACTTCGAATCCTGCATATCAATCTAAGCATGTACACACATCCCAACTGCAACTCACGTAGGCTATGCATATGTGAATGGAAAGAGCAATTAATGGGGCCTTAACCACTAGGGAAGTCCTCTCGATAAATTACCCCTGAACCAATACCAATTATTATGTTCCTTCCAACAACCAACTATACTCCTAAAATCGATTAATGAAATTTACAAACACATGTGGCAGTCCGTGGATTCGAATCCAGGATGCTCACACCGAAAATCAACACCTTATGCATCGCACCACGAAGACAGTTAAAGAATGGTGGACACTGCCTACGATTTATTATGCAACTTCGAATCCTGCATATCAATCTAAGCATGTACACACATCCCAACTGCAACTCACGTAGGCTATGCATATGTGAATGGAAAGAGCAATTAATGGGGCCTTAACCACTAGGGAAGTCCTCTCGATAAATTACCCCTGAACCAATATCAATTATTATGTTCCTTCCAACAACCAACTATACTCCTAAAATCGATTAATGAAATTTACAAACACATGTGGCAGTCCGTGGATTCGAATCCAGGATGCTCACACCGAAAATCAACACTTTATGCATCGCACCACGAAGACAGTTAACCCCTAAATGTTGGCGCGCAACATAAGTCGAGTATAATAAATCTGGACTATCTGGCGGCGCGCGACATAGGTCGTGTGGCAATTTCAGCACGTAATGTTGCGGAGAGAGAGAGACAAGTGGTGGCAGGAGAGTAGCGAGCGTATGACTGCTCCAGACCACCGCGGCGAACCTACTGACACGAATCCCACCTCCTCCCTCCCTCTCTCACTCGCTACATACTGAATTGTATGGGGAAAGTACCGAATTACATGCTTTTTGCACTCGTGTTGCGCGGTTGTTGCAAGAAAACTAGCCGTCATAAAAGGATCGTTATGGTGTCACTGGAAAGCTCTGTTTATGCCCTTTCAGGGATAGATACTAGTTTTACGCTCTGGGTCTTATTTAGGCATGAAAATGATCACGTAAACAGCCCTATTTTGGCTAAAAACACCCTGCTGGGCGGTACATATAAATAGACCGCTAGGCCGCTAATAAGGTGTTAAAGAATGGTGGACACTGCCTACGATTTATTATGCAACTTCGAATCCTGCATATCAATCTAAGCATGTACACCCATCCCAACTGCAACTCACGTAGGCTATGCATATGTGAATGGAAAGAGCAATTAATGGGGCCTTAACCACTAGGGAAGTCCTCTCGATAAATTACCCCTGAACCAATATCAATTATTATGTTCCTTCCAACAACCAACTATACTCCTAAAATCGATTAGTGAAATTTACAAACACATGTTGCAGTCCGTGGATTCGAATCCAGGATGCTCACACCGAAAATCAACACCTTATGCATCGCACCACGAAGACCGTTAAAGAATGGTGGACACTGCCTACAATTTATTATGCAACTTCGAATCCTGCATATCAATCTAAGCATGTACACACATCCCAACTGCAACTCACGTAGGCTATGCATATGTGAATGGAAAGAGCAATTAATGGGGCCTTAACCACTAGGGAAGTCGTCTCGATAAATTACCCCTGAATCATTATATGATGATAATAAGTCATAGGGGGATAAAGCCCCCTCAACCCATTATTGTATCCCACGGCCAGGTGTTGGGTAAATTGTTTTGTTACCGGCCGGCGGATTGAGGGTGGCTGTACCCCAGGGTGTCAAACGAGAGCCGAGTCCAATATTTGTTGTCTTTATTATTGTATAGGCCTATGTAAAGATAAAATTATGGTTTATAGTTTAAATTATGTCTTTGGAAGTGATAAAGTGGCCAAAACAATGCTATTCCAAGTTAATTTTCTTGTATTCCTTCTCATATTCATTCGAGTCTCCACACAAAATTGCTTCGGTTTGACACCCTGCTTTACCCCAGCAGTTAAATTAGAAGCGAATGTAGGCCTAACTGCGAGCGTGCGACTAGGCTATATAAACAAAGCTTTCGGTATGCCCACAACTACAACTCTTACCAAAACTGCAATTAGCCTATTTTTGTTTGTTTTTCCAGTCTAGGCTAAATTATTTAGCTGCAATTAGCCTAGCCTATTTTTGTTTGTTCTTTCAGTCTAGGCTAAATTGTGGTAGGCTAGGCTAAATTCTTTAACATGGGTACTATTGTGTAGGCCTGTGCTTTCCAATAGAAGTAAAAATATGTAGCCTAGCCTAATGCAACTTTACTAAAACCCAAGATTACCTGAATATATGCAGAGCTCAACAGCAAAAACAAAAACAAAATATGTTGAGCAGTGAAATAAAATTAAGCTAGGCCTAGGCCTGTTTTCTCATAGGCCTAATAACCTAATGAAGTATACTATATCCTAACCTAATTTAAGTTATTTCATAAAATACTAATAGGCCTACCCAGCCCACCTCATGCATTATTTTCCATTGTAAAATAAGTTTGTGCTTAACTGCAGTAATGAAATTGAAAGGTAGCCTATAAATAGGCTATTGTTGGCTAAATGTTGGCTGTGCAATTGTCTCGATTTGACTATTTTTACATAATTAGGCCTAAAGCAGCCTGAGCCTATTCCCAACCCCCAAACAGTATCCCACGTTAAGCCCTAGGCTAGGCCTAGGCCTAATCCCACTCTCAATAAAAATTCGAACTGCTAAATTCGTACCTACCGGTTGCTCTGCCTAGGCCAGGCCTATATTTTTCGTGAATAGATATAGAAAATGGTTTAAAGGAAAGACCATCCTATATTATGTTCAAATAATAAGGGTAGCATTCAAGGAGACTACTGGAACACTCTTCTTCTTCTTACCTCTGACCGGGTATAGGCTATCTTAGTGTGTACTACACTATACCCCTTTGAAAGGACATTAGCCTAACCTAACAACCTTACCTAACATAACCTAGTATTATAGGTGGGGGCTGCCGCCCCCACACCCCCGCTTTGACTTAGAGGTTAATATACAGGAGACGCAACAATATAGGTAGCACATTTCTAATGGTAGTTTTGGGTTCCTAACATCATATGCTTCATTTCAATATACTTTTTATCCCCGGGAAAAAAAACAAAAAATCTTGGGATTTTTCATTTTTTTTGGGGGGGGGGATTTTTGTTTTTAGTCATTAACCTAACCAAAAAACCTAACCTAACCTAACCTAATAGCCCCCAAATACATATAGGTTAGGTTAGGTTAGGTTTTTTGGTTAGGTTAATAAAACAAATAAAAATAAATCCAAGACAAAAATAAAAAACAAGATTTTTTTTTTTTTTTTTTCCCCCGGGGATAAAAAGTATATAGAAATTAAGCATATGATGATAGGAACCCAAAACTACCATTAGAAATTTGCTACCTATATTGTTGCGTCTCCTGTATATTGACCGACTTAGATTTTTGGCGTATTTGTCTGTGAAGTGGGTATTTTTCAATTTGTTGATAACGAAACTCCTCCATGCGGACTATATGGAGAAAAATATGCCGAATCTATTGGTGCCTATTTTCCCTAATAAATTGTTTCTCATAACGTCGCACTAGTGTCCTTGAATATTATCATAATATGTAATAGCACTGTGTATGGTTGTATTAAATTTAAATAGTGATAGATGTGTATATTAATGGGATAAATACTCCGAAGTTCGCATACGTTCAGAAAATTATAGTGCAGCACTGTTGCCAGATACTAATCAATGCCATTATCATTATATCATAATAAATTTTAATCAATTGCATAATTTCAAATACCTAGGACATTAATATAATATTTTCCTATCTTTTTTGTAGTGATATTTGTATGATTTAGTGGTATATTGGTGTCTGTCTAGGGTTATAATGCATTGTGAAAGTTACCTCTGAATCTCTGACTTGGTAACAGTTCGGTATGGGCCGGCTTAAGTAACCCTGCTTTCTTTGAGTACTACACGGCAAGAGAAGCTTTCGGTTCTGTCATTACTGTTCAAGGTAAACAGCAACTGCTAAATTCGATATCATGTTCAAATAATATGTAATAGCACTGTCTATGGTTGTATTAGACAAAAATTGTGATAGGTTTCAATTTTGTGTGGATAAATAGTATTAAGCTCAATAAACTAAATACCGAAAGTTCAGTAGAGTGGTTGTTGATACATTTGCTAGACATGAGGGAGGAGGGAGGTAGGAAGGAAGGGCAGGGTAACTCACAGGCAATTGCCAAAACTTTAAAGATCCATATCATTGTTATTAAACAAAGCATTTGGCAGAGGGAGGAATTGTTAAAAACCTTAGCCAATACTCCGTCATTCACCAAAAATAAATTTGAATTATCATTATTATTTGGTAGGGTAGGTATGTATAGGTAGGTTGGCTAAATAACTGCTGGAATTCGAAGGGACTCTAACTGTTTTGAGAGAGTTAAATACAACAAAAAATAATAGATCTGAATAATAAAGAGATTATGTTATTAAGCAAAACTGGGGGATGCGTGGAAGCCTATAGACTGTAGACGGTAAAATTTGTGTGGGTAGCGAATGCAGTTTTAAAGTCATTTAAGAATAGACAGTTTTCAATGCTGCGGCCAAACTATTCCACCCATTTATATTCTTTTCTTATCAAAACGTTCGAAATCGCGAGCCTCACCCAACTACGCAAGCATGTCTTTGATCATCAGCGTAGTTTTCAAGATGTGGAATTTTAAGTGGAATTCGATTTTTTTTCAAGATTGCCGGAAAAAAACCCATGTGCAAAAGCAAACCTAAAAGAATGACTAAGAGGGTGTACGAGAGCGAGGTGGAGGGACAGAGGGGGAGAGGTAGACCGAATATGAGGTGGAAGGATGGAGTGAGGAACTACATGAATGAAGGCGGTGCTGGTTGGGGGGAGGGGCGTCGACTGACTGGGGACAGAGGTGCATGGGGGCGGTTCGTTCGTGGCCACCCCTTCGGGGATCACGGCGTCAGGCAATAGATAGATAGATAGTAGGAGAGTCCGTATGCCAAAGCCCAGTCGTGTCCTATGAGTGGGAGAGACGGTATTTAGGCGTCAAGTTTTTCGGGAAATCGGCTGCCACGGACCTGTTTGGCCACCATGCCGGATGTTTAGCATATCAAAAGTTGCCCAATACAAAACCGCACCTCTTGTGAAAGTTTGATCCCGATCCAAAAAGCGGTTCTGGAGTTATTGCGTCGAAGCCAAAGCGTAAGAAGAATTTGGATGAAAAACCGGGTTTAATGATTACAATAGGGGTTACCCGTAGGGGACGAACCCCTAATAATACACCAAGAGTGCAGATGTACATGGTTAATTTGTCAATGTACTGTGAATTTTGAGGTCATCATCAGTTGTAAAATGTTAAAATATAACAATGGAAAGAATATATGAATACAAACCTATGAAGAGAAGAAGTTAATTAATAGTGAATGCTTCGGAAATAAGTTTCTTCAAGTTACTGGCAAACTATTAGCGAAACAATATCATCAACCCTTTGAGTACCAGCGACGTGTTATATTTTATTCTAGCTATATTTACATGATATTAAGGGGAGGTGTGGTGGAGTGGTTTTGACACTGGACTGGTAATCCAATGGATCCGGGTTCGAATCCCAATATGTCAACGGGAAGATATTATTGGGATGGAATTTGTGCTGTACCTAGTATCGGTGCATTACCACAGCACACCGAAATACCAAAAAAATACCCTCATTGTTCCCTGATTAAATAGCACTGTATGAATATTCCCATATTAAAAATATGCTACAGGGGTGCAATGCCTAGTGAGTTAATTGCTCAATAGGTGGCGTTCTGAGAGTGAGGGTCCGAGTGTGGGGAGTGAGACTAAAGCGCAGAGGCGAGGCAGCTTCAGAGATGGAGTTGCTTCGAGCCGTGAAGCTTCGCATGTCTCACTCCCTAGACTGGAGCAAGACCTCATGGGCCTCACCGTGTTCAGTGGTAGAGTGGAAGCCTTTACACTCTACCACTGAACACGGTGAGGCCTATGCCCGAGAGGGAGTAGTTGGAATATAGAAAAAAAAAAAAAAAAAAGCTTAGGAAGGATCTGCGGTAGTTATAAGGGTTGGTCGAGATAGTTTGAATCATTATTATTGCAAGAGGTCCTTCCTAATCCGAATAACATAATTTAATAGTTGCCTCAATAGAAAGAAAAGAACGTCACCGGTAATGTATAGGTTAAAATCCTCTTTGTTCAAATGAAGTTTTACCTATCAATTCTTAAGGAGAGACTGCCCGTTTGTTTGGTCTATTAATTCATTTATTCATATATATTTTTTTTTAATTTCCTCCCTAGACCTCCATCAAGCTTAGAAAAAAAAAACCTAGACCCCCCTTCAAGATAAATTTGTAAATTTTTCGGTAGAAAAATTTCCTGGCCGAAAGCCGGTTCCTCTTAAAATTGCAGGCTCACTATCGCTCGCCAGGAAATAATCGACACCTAAATGGCACGAAAGGTCAACGAAATGGGGCAAAAGGTGTTAAAATCGCCAAACTAATGGGCCGAACGTCTTATAATCTAAAAACTAGTGGGGCTAAAAATTAGGGAGAAAGGGGTCCAGAAAAAAGGTCTGCCTCCCCTTAACCCCCCCAGACATATTAACTTACAAAAGTTAGGGGTTGCCCGAGCGCCCGGTATTTCCCCCACAACAGTCTTTCTCACACTGAGGGACCATTAGAAGTCTAAGGAATTTGGGGTTGCCACCAATCGTCAGATTCTGATCTAACTTACCTAACTTACCTTGCGGTCCCTACTATTTAGTCCGGACTTAATGCTAAAATAGAATTTGCTACAAAGTGGAAGGCAAGGATAGCAAAGCAGAAGGCTCTCTCCCCACCCACCTCTCCCTCCGACCGTTGGTCGGCATGACATTCAGTTGGGGAAAACATTCCCCAGCAGAATGAGAAAAATTTCTACTGGGAAATTTATAGTAAAGAACGAAGTTGAGAAATATTATATACTACTGATGAGAGAGAGAGAGAGAGAGAGAGAGAGAGAGAGAGAGAGAGAGAGAGAGAGAGAGAGAGAGAGAGAGAGAGAGAGAGAGAGAGAGAGAGAGAGAGAGAGAGAGAGAGAGAGCGAGAGCGAGAGCGAGCACCACAGCCTTCTCTCCGCCCCAATCATAAATTCTCCTTCCGTTTTCGCCGTTGATCTAGCTACCTGTTACTCCCAAACTTGCCAAAATCGCCTCCATCCATCTCCATTTGAACGAAATACCTGGCTAATGCATTAGCCACATTTTCTCTCTCACGTAGGTCGGTTGGATAAGGCCTAGCTTAACCCTTTAAGGAGGGATGGTTCACTTTTTGGGCGATTTTTGCATGCATTAATTATTTTTCTAGTTTCATCCCTAGACCTCTATCAAATTAAAACAAAACATCCATTAGATCCCCCTTCTAGATTAATTTGTAAATTTTTTGGTAGAAAAATTTCCCGGCCGGAGGCCGGTTCTTCCAACATTACAGGCTCACTATCGTTCGCCAGGGAAACAATAGACACCTAAATAGCACGAAAGGTCTAAATATTGACGAAGAAATGGAGCGAAAGGTCTTAAAATCGACTAACTAATGGGGCAAACATCCTAACATCTGAAAAATAATGGGGCTAAACATGAGGGAGAAAGTGGTCCAGAAAAACGGCCCATGTCCCCTTAAAGATCATGACTCGGTTTAGCCATTTTTTCTCACTCTTATGGTCAGGTGTAGGTATTGAGGGATAAGCCTTTACAACGGCACCTCGTATCTACTTTCTGAAGAGTGTTGAGAGGGGAGAAGAAGGAGTGATGGAGAGAGAGGGAGCTGTTGGAGTGGCTTTGTTGTGTGTTATTTGTCTGTATGCGTCATCGAGGTTTTCCCCGACTGGGTGCGAGCATGTGAAACATGTTAGGACGTACTACCATCCACTAAATATGTCCGCCTTGGCTGGGATCGGACCCAGGTGCACATAGGGGTTGTTTGTAATTGTGTGTCTGTGTGCCGAGCAGCACTGTTTGAGTGTACCATTCCGGTTGCAGTCGGGTGATCATATTTTTGCAGTTTATGTTTAATATATAATATTAAGTCATCCAAAGTCTTATTGTTATAAGGTGCCTTTTAAAAGAGTCTATACTCTCGAAAAGCTCAGTCTGTATTCTATGTTTATGTTAAATCTCACTTGTATCCATTTTTGACTAAATAAATATTTCAATTTCAATTTCAGGACAAGCAGATTCACACTTGAGCGTGCTCTCCTCTCGACCTCCACATTAGACGATCTTAAACAGCTTCGGAATATCCTCTTGCAATCAAAGAAATAAAGTCGATCTCGGTTAACCTTTTGACTCCCACGGATCACTTCTTTACTTAGTAAAATTGTCTAATAATAGCAAAATTGAGCTGTAAATATGCATCATAATCTTGAAGGGGTTACAATCTTTAGTTTTGTTAGTTGGCTTATGAACTACCTGTGGGTGCTTGTGAATTAAGTGATAGATTAAGTGTCTTTACTTGCTGTCCTTCATAGGCTGAGTAAAATCATGCTGCATTAGCCAGAGTCAAAGGAAAGTAACACCAACATAATTAACCCGCTGAGCCCCAGCTAGTTAGTAATAAAAATCCCACCCAGGCCCAGAGGGTTGAATTTTGTTTTCCAGAAACAATAGCGAATGGGTTAGGAATGAAGGAAAAACCACGAAAAACCGATCGAAAAGCTCAAAAAATGGTCCTACAGAGCCCCCGAAAACGGATTTTACACGAGTAAAAAATTGAAGGCAATTTTCCCCCAAAAAGGTGTTTGCGTGCTCACGCGCACGCGGTTGGACTTTGAGAGTTTTCAACCATCGGCATGGTTGCGTGGGATACTTACACAGTTCCCATACAAATCTGAACCCTCTAGGTGCCATAGGACCGAAGTAATTAACCTGGACGCAACCATTGCGTCGCCAGGTTCTGGTGATCGAACATTGCAGACGCAACACGTGCGACACTGGGTCTCAGCGGGTTAAGTGATTAACCCGAGAAGCTCGATAAGCCTCACGGAAGCATCTGTATAGTGTACGCCACAGGCCTCATGGAAGCAAGACCATGAAAAAACCCTTACAGATCGCCCCAGGGGCTCTCAAAACAAAATTATATGTGATTATGTGAGATCATTTCCCTCTAACACTTCCTACCACTCCTTCACATATGCCCCAACTCCACCCCTTTTTCCCCCGTCCTCAATTATCGGCTATTTTTCCTCTGGTGTCCCTCATTTATCGGGTATTATCCGCTCTAATTATCGTCAGGCAGGCTCGGAGGCAGGGTGGAGTCAATTAGAGACCCTCTAGAAGTGCGAGATCTTTCTCGGGCCGCTCAGTACCATGCGAGACGTTGCAGAGGAAAGATGCAAGTCTCTCAGCCGGCCGACCCAGCATAATATCGGGCGGCAAAATTATACGTTTTCCACCACTCAATTTCTGTTCCCACTTCTTTTATCACTCTTCAATGTTCATATGTTCATCATATAAAAGTAAATGCACGTGGAGAAGAAATAATGCTTTATATGGTAAATATAACAAATTCTCTCAGAACTGAAGGGTTTAATTTCGCATACAAGGACATTTTTATATACCCCATTCTCGAGCTCCTTGAGTTAAATGGGGATGGGCGTATATACCAAAATGTCAAGATTCGTACGCACTGTCCTTTTAAAAAATTCAGCGTTGACTTTGATAAATGTCTGATCTATATTATATTATTACGAAGGTTATCATAAGCGAACTAAGTCTTATAGCTTATACTGTAATTATGCCTCTTAGCTCTCTTAGAAGGTACCCAATTTTATTCTACCTGCTAACTATTGACCCGCCACACCATCAAGTCGCCCTGCCTCTCTCTCCCCCCCCCCCTCTCTCTCTCTTTCCTCTCTCTTAAATAAATTAATTAATTACTAAATCAAAAGCTCCCCGTCCCAACTTCCTCCAAGACACATTTTGGTATTTCCTCATAAGGTTGCATAGGCAGAGTTTTAAGAACTTCAGGGAATGGGTGGGGGAGTGAAATATGAGAATTACTTTGAGGAGAGAGAGAGAGCTACATAGAGCTACATAGATACACAGACCACACAGACCTCAAGGAGAGAGAGAGAGAGAGAGAGAGAGAGAGAGAGAGAGAGAGAGAGAGAGAGATGCAGCACATGAAATTATGAAAAGAATATACATATATTTACGCACAGCTAAATATTAATTGCAAAGTAGAAACTATCCTATCTATACTCTTTTTCAACTACTTTAAAATATGATTTACAGCATTCAATAGACATTTGTTGCAAATAGAGCAGATCATATACATAAGAAAATGTTCTCACTTATGATATTAGTATAATTATCAAGCTCTATTCCATGTTTGGTTTTGTATTATATTATTTTTATTCTTCATATTTGTCCATATTGTCAAATCCAATTACTTCAATGGGCTGAGCTGGTCAGGAGAGGGATCAGTATCTCGGAAGATCAGACAAATTTAACAGCGATTTTTGTTTTCACGAAATAAGCTGTATAGTTATATCATGCATAATTCTAATCCGTCCACATACGTATAGAGTAAGGTAGAAAATAATTACAAAGAAATAGAAAGGAAATCAAGTAACAACAAACCTAATAATTATCAGTAGGCTGCTTGTTTTTTTAAGGAAAAAATCGATAATTCTGTGGACCAGAAAACAAACAATAGTACTCTGAACAACATATTGCCATGTTCACATTACGCATTGAGTCGGGGATTCGAGGATATTTATATACGCGATATTTAAATACCAGGCCTGTGTGGCATTCTACAAGATTTAAATTATAGAAACTTTTGTTCCAAAACTTAACATCTCTGATGAAAAATAAGTGCTTCGCTTCCTGCCAATGTAATGCCATTCTGAAAATTGTGTAACCATTACTTCTAGTGCAATTTGAATTTTCTATTGTGAAATACTTACTTGAATCTATGTTATTAGGCCTTTGATGTATCTTAAAGTATTGGCTTAGGTCCCCTCTTATTTTGCAGTTTTTCAAGCTAAATAGTTTTAGCTCTATTTAATTAGTCTTCTCATAAGACTTATTTCTTAGTCGGGGAATTATCTAAGTCACTTTCCTCTTTACTCGCTCTCCAATTTTCCAAATTCCTTTCCATAGACCACCATTGGTAACCAAAACTTAACACTACTCCAAATGAGGACGAAACACTGAATTATTTAAAAGTGCGCATAACGTTTTCGGATATATATTCAAAAGATCTGCCAAATGAAGTCAATAATTTAACTTGTTTTTTGTTTTAACAACATCAGCGCATTCTTTGTTTACGATCTTGCGTTGAATTTTGTTCATCGAATAGTTTGCCTTTGCATTGGTGCTATCAATGTGAAGCACTTTCCATTTAGCCTATATAAAATGACATTCATTTGCCATGGTTGAGCCCAATGCTTATTTCTGAAACCGTGTTGTGAGTCCTTATTAACGTAGTTAGATTTTACGTGACACACAATATTATTTCGGACTATTTTTGGAGGTGAGGCAGGGCTATATATCCTTTTTATATAATGGGTGTTAATTACGTTAGCGAATTATATTTGTTTATGAACTTCATTGGATTGGATTGATTTGCTAAAGAGAAAGGCTAGTGGTTTTGGGGATAGCATCTTTTCCTCCTTTGATGACTCTTGGTGAAAATTAATCGGGTCCAGGGGGGTTTATTAGATTTTAGTTTGATATAGCATCGAAGATATCTGTGTTTGCAATTTCAATGTTGCACAGAGCATTGCAGTCAATTATTTGATCTGGTGGGACATGAGGAACAGATTTGATTTCTTCCACCATGACCACCAACGCAGAACACATTATTATTATTATTATTATTATTAACCCGTTCAGTATCAGTGTCACCCTTTTAATTATATTCTGGCAATGATTAAACGATGCTATTCAGCTTAGGAAGGCGCTCTAGCAATAAGAAGGCTTCAAACTATCTCAGCCAACTCTTGAACTACCACAGCTCCTTCTCAAGCAACATAATATCGTCAACATATAGCTAGAATAAAATATAACACGTCGCTGGTACTCAAAGGCTTAATGTGTTTCAATATTGTTCAGTCTTTATTATTAATAGCCATGTTAAATAGTAGAAGTACATCCTTTGATTTGCCTTTTGCTCTGATTTTTCACAGTATTGGATACTTATTAATATGTGTGTGTCCTACGTTATTTTATATATATATGTACAGTATATCCAGTATACCTCACAAATACACATGAGCTACTATAAAAAAATAATAATAATTATATATATATATATATATATATATATATATATATATATATATATACAATATATATATATATCTACATATATATATATATATATATATATATATAAATATATATATACCGGTATATATGTAGTCTTCACTTTTCTAAGTCTAGTATTATCAACCATATAATACGTAATTTGTATTAAATAATCTCTACGGTTGTTCATATGTAATATAACAGTAACACTTAATTAACAATTAATATATTTCACGCCTGAGAGATAGGTAAAGAGAGAGAGTGAGAGCAAATCCAAACGATCTCATCATTATAATGACATTTGATAACAGTGTGGGTAAAAAGTAGAGAGAGAGAGAGAGAGAGAGAGAGAGAGAGAGAGAGAGAGAGAGAGAGAGAGAGAACGAGAGAGAGAGCGAGCGGGAGCAAATAAGGAACAAGACAACGAAAACTGTCTCCTCTTTCCCTCTAAAAGTTTTAATGAGAATAGAAAAAAATATATTTAGGTTAATTACATAATTGAGTCACGCCGGGGGAAAGTGGATATAGGCCCTCATCTAGTTTATAAAATTGTTCCCCTTTTTTTGTTGCGGTTCAGAGAAAATGGAAAGTAATGAAAGTGATGATATTGGCCGGGACAGCGATGATGAAGGAGTGATGAAGGAGTGATGATGGGAGGTGGGGAAGCGGGGGGGGGGGGGGGGGGCGACATGGGTGGTGTTAAGGTGAGAGGGACCGTTTGTTTTTGTTTTCTTGTTTTTTTTTGGTCTAGTAATTCATGTATTCCTTTATTTCTTAGTGTTCTCGCTAGACCTCCATCAAACTTAGAACACCCCCTAGACCCCCATTCCAGATAAATTTATACTTTCCCAGCCGAATGCCGGTTTCCCTTAAAGTTCCAGGCTCGCTTTCGCTCGCCAGGAAATAATAGACACCTAAATGGCACAAAAGGTCTTAACATTTACAAAGAAATAGGACGAAAGGTGTTAAAATCGCCAAACTAATGGGCCGAACGTCTTATAATCTCTAAACAAATGGGGCTTAACACGAGGGAGAAAGGGGACCAGAAAAACGACCCATCTCCCCTTAATCTCAACAGTCATGCATCAGCCTCACCTTAAGAGACAGAAAAAAATATATGTTGAAATTGCTTCTAGCGCTGATGGATGGCAGGGCGAATGGCAGGTGGGATGAGGTTAAGAGAGTAAAGGAGATAAGGAGGTGGTGATGATGGAAGGGAGAGAGAGAGAGAGTAAAAAGAGAGAGAGAGAGGCAGGGCGACTTGGTGTGGTGGGACAATAGTAAGCAGGTAGAGTAAAATGGGGTTGCTAATGAGAGACTTCAAACCTCCGATAACGATGGAAATAGACAGGCCTCCAGAGATCTACGACGTAAATCCAAAAGGTTAATTAAACAAACTAAAACACTTTGGAGTTACATGTCGCGAATCAAAGCAAAACTAACCCAAAATAATTCTACAGTTAAATCAGTAAGAAGAAAGTGGGGACTTCAACGATTGGACCCTTGGTAGATGAAAATGGAGATTTTACCAATGATGATGCCAAAATGAGTAATACTCTCAATAACTTCTTTGCATCAGTCTTTACATCAGAAGACCTAAGTTACATCCCTATAGTACTGCCAGTAAAGACAAACAATTTGGAAGTTCTTAGAAATGTCAGCATTACTGAGGCAGAAGTACGGAGATGTTTAGATAACCTCAATGAAAGCAAATAACCTGGACCAGATATGATTTCTCCAAGAGTTCTTAAAGAAGCAAAATGCGAGCTCTCCAAACACCTGACGCTGATCTTCAACAAATCCTTGGAAACCGGCGAAATACCTGATGAGTGGAAGCTTGCGAACGTAACGCCAATTAAAAAAAAAAAACAAGTAGCAAATCTTTGCCAAGCAATTAACGTCCAATCAGCTTGACCTCAGTAGTATGCAAAATACTAGAAACAATAATAAGAAACAAACTCGTTAATCACTTGGAGGAAAATAATATACTAAAAGACAATATAATATACTAAAAGACATGGTTTTCGCAAACAAATTTCCTACTTAACACACCTTTTAGACTTCTTCCAGGACATCCTAAATCTATATGACGTAAGTAAAGGTGTAGATATTATGTACTTAGATTTCCAGAAAGCCTTTGATAAAAATCCACACAGATGGTTAGTGATGACATTAAAAGCACATGACATACAAGGTGGCATTCTACAGTGGATAGAAAATTGGCTAAGTGAAAGGAAACAAAGAGTAGTTATTAATGGAGAAGCATCAACGTGGACCAATGTAACTAGTGGTGTACCTCAAGGATCAGTGCTGCGGCCAATCTTTTTCCTAATTTACATTAACGACATAGATGAGGGCCTCACCTGTACAATTTCAAAGTTTGCAGACGGCACAAAGTTCGCAAATACAGTACTGACAAATGAACATGTTGAAGACATGCAAAACAATCTAAACAAGCTTTCACAATGGGCCAAAATCTGGCAAATGTTTTTCAATGAAGATAAGTGTTAAGTACTTCATATCGGATACCGCAATGAAAAAGCAGACTACTCATGAATTGCACCCAGCTAAAGAGTGTAGACAGAGAAACCGATTTAGGAGTAACAATATCCAGTATCTTAAAACCAAGTCAACATTGTGCTGAAGTTAAACTGAAGCTGAAGGCAAACAAAATTATAGGTTTCATAGGTAGATCATTTGAACATAAATCAAAAGACATTTTAAAATTCATTAGTCGGCCCACTTTTGGAATACTGCATTCAGTTCTGGTGCTTTTACTATAAAAAATATATAGACAAATTGGAACGAGTTCAACGTAGAGTTACCAATATGATACCCTGTCTTCGGAACAAACCATACGAGGAGAGTCTTAAAAAAATAAATTTATATCCATTAACCAAGCGCAGATTGAGAAGTGACCTTATTAAAGTTTTCAAGATCATTAAAGACCTTGACATCATGAACTGCAATATATATTTTACGAATGACCGATCAAACTACACGTGAGGAAATGGCTGCAAAATAATTGGTAAATCATTCAACTCTAACGAATCCAAGAATATATTCTTCAATCAAGTCGTCAACTTGTGGCATGGGCTTCCCCGAGATATCATAGATTGTAACACCGTTAAGTTCGCCTAGACAAGCACCTTGCCCTGAACCCAAGGTTGACTGCATTTGTAATTGAATAAATATTTCCTTTAGTAGTGTTTGTTCAATAACCTAACCGATCTTAATATAATTTCCCCTGCCATGAACTAAGCCCCAGGGCAGCACTTCTTTCTCACATCTTTCCCACATTCTCTCCGAGATACTGTTGCAACACTTGGAACAGCAGTGTTTTGGAGGGCAAGTAACCTCGAGGGGTCGCATGACCTGTTGTTGCTTATTTTCCTTTGTACTCCTTTGTACTTTGTACTCTCTCCCTTTCTGCTTACCGAACCCCGAGGAAAGACAGACGAGCGGGGAACGGTGACAGGCGACAATATTCCACCAGTAGAAAATGAGGTGCTGGACGTCCGAAGAGGCCATGGACAAGGGACGATTATGGCCGGAGAAAGGAGAAGGAAGAATACGATACTGGTCGGGGGAAAGGAGAGGGAAGAATAGCGAAGAAGTGGGAAGCAAGAATGACACAGTGAAATGAGAGTCGGCGGAGAAAGATGAAAGGGAGGGGCCGGAAGTATGATTGAGTTGCAGGGGAAATGGTTTAGTGAAAGAACCGGGAGAGTATGTGAAGTGTCCAGTACGAGAGGGCATGGAGGAAGGACATTGGAAGAAGGTGGAAAAAACGTGAGAGGATAGGCAGGGCGGAAGGAGTAGGGACGTGGTTTAAAATTGATAGAAATAACTTAAGGGGGCCCACCTCGCTTTTTGTTCTCTTTCTCTCCCTCTCTATTTGGCTTGTTACAACCCGGAAGTTATGAGGAGTTTTAATTAGGCCTGGTAAGCACTACGGGTATGGTAACTCCCAAATTGTCACACTAGACTGAATAGATTAGAAGTGAATTCAGTGAGGAGAGTAATAGTCTGTTTAACAGACTTATGCCAAGACTCTGTAGTCTATTTTAGAGATGGTAGTTATAGCTTATATAGCAGTTTATTTATGTAAGTTATTATATCATAAGCCACTTTGATCTTATAAACTTGACCACAGCACTAACCTCTTTGTACCAAACTAATGCACATAATATTATGGTTAAGAAAAAAAATAATAATATATATATATATATATATATATATATATATATATAATTAATTATAAAAGAAAGGAGTTTATATTGTATAAAGAATTGCAAGTAACTAGATTAAAAAGGAAAATAATATATTTATATGAATATCAATATATAAATTATAATAATTTATCTCTATCAACAAACAAACAAAAAAGGGAAAAAGAAAAGAACCTTATATACTAATGTAAACTAATGACACGTAATAATAGGAATGAGGCTATGACAGACAAGACACTACTCCCTGGTTATGAGGCTATGACAGACAAGACACTACTCCCTGGTTATGAGGCTATGACAGACAAGACACTACTCCCTGATTGTCAGCACAGCTACCGGTATTTAGTAGCACACAATACAGGATAACACCTCCACACAAATCTCCAGGAGCCGATATATCCAAGAGTATATACTGATTGCATATGAATACAAGAGGAATTACAACACCCTCCGTCACAGCCTGAACCCCTTATACACGTACAGAAAGGTAACTAGAAAACAGAAGATTGGCAAGTACAGCGCCATCTATTATGAAGAACATTAAATAATATTCAAAATGAATCAATTGACGCACTCAACTGAGACGTCATAGTCGACCCTGGCTGGCACAACAAAACAACTCAGAGTGCCGAGCTATAGAGAGTCGAAAGGGGTCGAGCACAGCAGAAACTCTCGAAGCTTCACAGTGGCGAGGGATGTGACAGGCTTGTATCCATTCGGCCCCATTCAGCCTACTGTGTTAAGACGTTTACCCCCATCCAGGTGTCAATATTTTTCTGGTGAGCGGTAGCGAGCCAGCATATATATTTTGTTTTTGACAGCAAGCTAAATGTGTATAATTTTTCGTTAGAAAAATTTCTCCGGCGAAGCCGGATTTCTCCATACAATGCTGGCTCGTTACCGCTCGCCAGGAAGAAATCGACACCTGGATGGGGATAAACGTCTTTAATCAGTTGGCTGAATGGGGCCGAATGGATACAAGCCGGAGAAAAGGAGAGAAAGATATATAAAAAAGCCGGTGACCCCCCTTAATGAAAGAACCCGGAGATTATGTGAGGGGCCCAGTACGAGAGGGCATGGAGGAAGGAAATTGGAAGGTGGAGGAAAAAGCGTGAGAGGATAGGCAGGACGTGATGCTCTAGAACTGATAGATAAAACTTAATTTGAAAAGGAGGATTTTATTTATAATGTTTCACCAATAGTTTGCCAGTAACCTAAAGCAAGCTATTTACGAAAGATTATTAATTAACTTCTTCTCTTCCTATGTTTGTAGTTATATATTCTGTCCATTATTATATTTCTAACATTTTACAAGTGGTGATGACCTCGAAACACACAGTATATACATTAACAAATTCACCATGCACATCTGCGCTCTCAGTTTGACATCTATCCTAGAATATTCAGGTTAAATAGATATTATTCTAATTTGTTTTAATTTAGTTAGATTATATCAGGTCAGGTTAAGTTAC
Organism: Paralithodes platypus; assembly: GCA_032716605.1. Taxonomy (NCBI): domain Eukaryota; kingdom Metazoa; phylum Arthropoda; class Malacostraca; order Decapoda; family Lithodidae; genus Paralithodes; species Paralithodes platypus. The sequence continues at coordinate 33,767,662 of CM064501.1, read as the reverse complement.
CTTTGCTTGAATTAATTATCATGATTGTCCAAAAACAATTAGGGACAAATGGAAAATCAGCACAAGAGCACAACAGGATTTTCATTAGTAATATGCTATAAAGCGTTTGTCTGTTGCGACTGATATTGCTATGCAAACAATTCTTCCTTCCATCACGTGAGATTAAATCTAGTGGAACTAAATCTTCTATTTACTAAGTAAACAACTGAACTGTCAGAAATCCCGAACAGACACACATTTACTGACTTTATATATTAAGGAAAGGGATTCTCAGAAGATTGATATCTACCTGATTGTTGGTAATCTGTAGTAAGTACACCTTATTTCATTGTCAATATTAAGACTTGTCGTGTCATTTAGGTGTCATTTTTTTCCTGGAGAGCGATAACGAGCTTGTAATTCATGAGGAACCGGCCATAGGCCGGGCCATTTTTCTATCGAAACAAATTACAAAATTATCTTCAAGGAGGGTCTTGAAGGCGTTTTTTAAGATTTATGGAGGTCTAAGGAGGAAACTAAGACAAAATAATTATATAAGGTATATAAATGAGCAAATATACAGTATATGATCCTCCCCCCTTAAGGCCGCCACACATGTCCACTTCTATATTCCAGGCCCAACATTGTGCAGGTCCATTGGATGTTACGTTAACCTCTTCTGTATCGGCGACGTCCTTTTAATTTTATTCCAGCTCTATTTAGACTATTTTATTCCAGCTCTATTTAGACGATTGTTGTGCAGCTTAAGTAGGATCTGTGGTACTAAGAAGGGTACATTTGGATAGTTCGAAGCCTGTTAATTGCTGGAAGCCAATTTTAAACTGCATAAAATCGTCTAATAGTAGCCAGAATAAAATTAAGAGGACGTCATCGGTACTGCATGGGTTAAGCACGGGGGACATGATTTGAGGGTTTGCGCAAACCTGTGATACTTGCACAATCCGTCCATCCAACCCCAAATCCCTTCAAACTAGCCTGTGTTAATTAGTTAAAATAGGACTTCAGAGGCTATCAAACATTCTGCATTATTAAGCCAGCACACTGTAAGTTAAGAATAACGTCAGGATTGGAGCCCCTTTTCGGAAACTCCAGTCCCTTGTGGCCTGTGTGGTTCTGATATCCAAGAGGTCACACCGTCTTATGTCAACTACCGTGTGGGAGTCAAGGGTCGCAGAGTCTATGCCAAGGATTCTTTAAGAAATTCTTTAAGAAATTCTTGGGAAAGTGAGAGGTCACAGTTCGGCTAATAGTGATCCGCATACACGAGAGATGGCAGAACGATCGCAACAGAAAATTAATCCCTACCTTGTACTAATAACACAATGGATAATCAATTAAACATTATCCACAGACTCAGGAAACATGACAGAATTCAATAGACATATGTAAAGGCCAGATCATTGTGAAATTGTCATTATGAGGAGGTTCACAGTCAAGCCTCATCCATCCCCGCCATTGCTGTTGTGAGATTCGGGAGTTGCCAACGTCAAACAGGCTGGGACAGAATATCACTAGATGTCATAAGTATACCCTAACTATGCATTTCGTCAAAATGTCCAGTTTTAATACAACTCCCCAAATTAACATCAACTTAACATGTAACTAATAATATAAATTTAAAATGAAATATGTATTCTTGTTGTGTTGCTTGGAGATATTCTTGCATCATATATATAGTAAGTATTTGATTTTACATTGTGTATGTATACGAACGTTTGAATTTCTTGCTTTAATATACCTATTATATTCTAAATAGTTTACAATTGTTTTTCTATCTATCTATCTATCTATTGCCTGACGTCGTGATCCTCGAAGGGGTGGCCATGAACGAACCGCCCCCATGCACTTCTGTCCCCAGTCAGTCGACGCCCCTCCCCCCAACCAGCACCGCCTTCGTTCATGTACTTCCTCACTCCATCCTTCCACCTCTCATTCGGTCTACCTCTCCCTCTCTGTCCCTCCACCTCGCTCTCGTACACCCTCTTAGTCATTCTCTCGCTTTCCATACGTTCCATATGGCTGAACCATCTCAAGTTGTTCCTTTTCACACTTTCCAGCACATCTACCTCCACACCAAACCTCCTTATTACTTCCTCATTAGTCTGTCTATCCCTCCATGTAACTCCGCACGCACTTCTTAAGTAATTAATTTCCACTGCTCTCACTCTTGGTCTGAGTCTCTCAACCAACGTCCATGCTTCGCTTCCGTAAGTCAGTGTCGGGATTACCACACTGTCATGTAAGGACTTCTTCACTTCCATACTGACCACCCTATTTCTTGTTACTGCTTTCAGCGTTCCTACAACCCTCTTTTCCTGTTGTACCGTCTCCCGCACTTCTTCATCCATAGTCCCATCTTTACTCAACACACTGCCCAGATACTTAAAAGAGTTGACGATCTCCATAGCCTTACCGTTCAGCTTCACCTCCCACTCTGTGACTTCATCCCTTTCGAAGACCATAACCTTGCTCTTCCCCGCATTTACCTTCAAATTCCGTTTTTCGCACGCTGTTCCAAACTCATTTACCAGACCCTGCAACTCCCATTCATTATCACTCATCAGAACTGTATCATCCGCAAACAGCAGTATAGGTAGCTTCCACTCAATTCCCTCCCTTTTCAGCGATACACCAACATCCACTGCTCTTGATAGTATTTCTTTCATGACTCCATCCATATATACAGTAAACAACCACGGGGACATCACACACCCCTGTTTCAAACCAACATTCAGGTCAAGTGTTTTTACCCATACTAATTCACTCTCAAAGACGTTATCTCTTTAATCTAAGGCCCCCCTCATTATGCGTAAGTTTCCTTAATATGGTAACACTGAAGACAAGCCAGGCATGCAGATTTCAAGGAGTATCTAATAAGGAGTAATCACCGAGGTCCTTTAGTTATAATATTATGCCCCTTATGCCCCGCAACAGTGGTGCTATCCCTAGGACGCGCGCAGAACTCAACTTTTTCCACTCTATATATTTACCCTCTATGGCCTATGCCTCTCAATCTTATTATTTTCAGTACCGGTGACATCCCTTTCATTATAATCTGGCAACTAATAGATGATGTTATTCACTTTGAAAACGGCCTCCAGCAATTAACTGGCTTTGAACTATCTCTCTTAACCCATTTTACTACCACAGATCCTTTTCAAGCTGCAATAAATAATCTAAATATAGCTAGAATATAATTAGAAACACGGCGCTGGTACATACGGGGTTAATTTCAGGGCTGGATGCGACGAATGAAAACTCAATACTTTTTTTTATCGACAGCACTGGCAACTGATATATAACATCAAACAATATAATTACATTTTTGGTTGAGTGTGAAGATTTTCCGGCAAGTTAATCATGGCCTTGAGCTGGAGCCCGTCTTATTGGCTCAATTGAGGGTTCGTGGAAGGAAACTATTTTTATATTTACGGTACAAAGGGGGAGAGAGAGAGAGTGAGGGAGGGAATATGAACGAATGATCGGATATAGTGGGTTAGATAAAACGGGGGGTGGGGGGAGAGAGAGAGAGAGAGAGTGATGTGAGATAACCAGGTGGAGAGAGGAATGGTAATAGAAGGGCAGGTGGGTAAAGGGTTAACAGAGGGGAGGGTAAGAGAGAGAGAGAGAGAACATCCGTCAGTCTCTTTAATAGTCCTTGATATAGTTTTTACATTACCATTTGATATTGTTGAAACTTTTGCTGGATTGTCCAAATATTGAAAGTTTTTCATAAACACATTATAAATCCACATTCAATCTTGATACAAGAATAACAAATATCACAAATGTTCAATAATTGGTTTACTTCAACAATATTAATAACGTAAGTGATGTTATAAACCTTAAACCTGCACGATTATTCCCACCTTGTTTTAAGAAGACCATTTGTCAACTAATGTAACAAATGTCGACAAATTTAAGGGGAAGAGCGATTTTTTCTGGACCCCTTTCTCCCTCATGTTTTGCCCCATTGCTTTTGAACTTTCGCCCCATTCCTCTCAATTTTAAGACCTTTTGTGCCATTTAGGTGTAACAAAAATCCTGGCGAGCAATAGCGAGCCTGTAATTTAAGAGGAACCGGCCTTTGGCCAGTATATTTTACTACCGAAAAAAGTACAAATTTATCTTGAGAGGGTGTCTAGGGGGTGACATTTTAAGCTTGATGGAGGTCTGGGGCACGCATTAAAAACCTCCCCTTAAAGGAACCTCCAAAATACAAATATCAGGTAAATGATTCATAAGTTTCAATTCAGCTCGAGACAGCTTTGAAAATATTTGTGTCAGTATTAACGATTGCCACTGCTGCGAACAATAAAAGCTGATAAAGTCGTGATTCAAATGTAGGAGAAAAAAAAAAGACAAATGTAATCGAATCAGTTATATATCCATTCTCACCATTCTAGTGTAGCTGGTGTTTGGAAAGTTATAGTTTTTTTTTAGCAGAATCTGTAAACATGTTATCCTTAGTATGGTATCCTTTCTTCATACTAAAATAAATGTTCATGAAACAGGGTAACACTACATAATCTGCACACCAAATTTGTGAATAGACTGTTGTGATTAATGTAGGCTATTTATGAACAAATAGTGGCACAACCCATAAACTAGGAATGTATTGCATATGTATAATCACCCCACCACCCTCCCTGTCATATTAAAATTATTCACCAGGTAGATTATGCAGTTTTCATAGCTAATAACTAAGAACTCTAGGTTATATCGATATACTTGCCAATTATTAGTTTCTTTGTTTCTCAGCAAATATATCGGTTGACTAAAAATGTGGTCGCCTACCTTAAAATGAAAATAAAATAGAATATCAAATTATAATAATAACAATTTATTGCAATAATAATTAACCTAAGTTCGAGAAACTAGTAACAAATGGAGAATTAAACCCACATGGTAGGATAATGTGTTTATTATGGCACGATAAGTGTCACCTGAAGAGGACTCTAGAGAAGAGTCGAAACTTGTCGTGTCATAATAAACACATTATACTACCTTGTGGGTTTAATCGACTACTTTCGAGTTTAAGGCTATAAGGAAGTTCGGCCTGTAAACATCGATATTTACCACAAATACAGTATTAATGTAGGTTTCTGATGGATGAATTGTATGATAAATTTGGTTTTATGTATTTATAACATTACTAAAACCGTATTATAGCTGGTTATTCTGCTAAATATCGACGTCTACAGCTCCAACTTCCTTATAGAATGAAACTCGCAAGTAGCCAATTCTCCATTCAAGGATTCACAGCATTGTGAATCAATTATATTATATAATCATGTCTCTCACTAGTAACACATGTTTACTCTGAGTCAGCCCACCAAGAAAACCCCGCAATAAACGTTCCTGTGGGATAAGTGGGTCTTGGCTATTAGTAAGCTGGGCTGAACGTTTTTTTTTCATCTCCCCCATAGACCACTATTTCCTGACCTACTGTACACACTGACAACATTAGTTGGGTTCTCAGCTTTTGCATTATATACTTTCAATGAACGTGTCCTCTTTAAATACGTACACTCTTAAAACATTGATAGTAGCAGTACTTTGTCAAAATCTGCCACAAAACTCTTATAACCGTGTTGTGTATATTCCAAGGCCCCGCTCCTGTGTGGCTCCCTCAGGTGAACACGCTAAGCTCTTTCCCTGGCTTGTATCCATTCGGCCCCATTCAGTCAACTGTTTTAAGACGTTTATCCCCATCCAGGTGTCAATTTTTTCCTGGCGAGCGATAGCAAGCCAGCATTATATGGAGAAATCCGGCTTTGCCGGAGAAATTTTTCTATCGAAAAATGTACAAATTTAGCTTGCTGTCAAAAAAATATATATGCTGGCTCGCTACCTCTCGCCAGGAAAATATTGACGCCTGGATGGGGGTAAACGTCTTAAAACAGTAGGCTGAATGGGGCCGAATGGATACAAGCCAAAGAGAGAGGGAGAGAAAAAGAAAAAAAGCGAGGTGGGCTCCCTTAAAACATTAATAGTAGCAGTACAAAGACTCTTAAAACCTATGTGTTGTGTATATTCCGAGGCCCTCCGTGGCTCCCTCAGGTGAACACGCTAAGCTCTTTGTCTGCCGGCCCAAACCGATCATCTTTTGAGTGCCTCGCAGGTCATTAGGTAGGTGTGTGTGTGTGTGGGGGGGGGGGGGGGGGGGGGGTTTAGGAGCGGGGGGGGGGGGGGGGGGGGGGGGGGGCGGTAATACTTTGTGAGGGGGGAGGGAGGGGGGATGCTGGTGGTGGCGGAGGAGTGCTATAGTGTGGGTGTGATGGGATTGGCATTGTGGGCGGTACTATTTTATGGGCGGAAGGCTGGTGGTGGTGGTGGTGGTGAAGGGGTACGGTATTGTGGGTGTGATGGGGTTGGCATTGTGGGCGGTAATACTTTATGGGTGGGCAGAAGGTTTTTGGTGGTGGTGGTGGTGGTGGTGGATGGGTGCTCTAGTGTGGGGCTGATGGTGTTGGGATTACGGGCGGTAATACTTTATAGGCGGAAAGGGTGGGCGTTCGTGGAGGAGTGCTGTAGTGTGGGTGTTATGGGGCTGTCATTGAGGGCGGAATGGGGGGGGGGGGCGGTTCTGGGCGTTCGTGGAGGTGTATTAGTTTGCTCCCTAGACCTCCATCAAGCTGAAAGTAATACCTCCTATACCTTCTATACCTTCTATAGAAATGTGTACATTTTTCGGTTGAAAAATAACCCGGCCGAAGGTCGCTTCTTCCTAAATTACATGCTCGCTATCGCTCGCCAGGAATATATTACCCCTCAATGCTTCGAAAAGTCTTAACATTTTCATAAATGGGTCAAAAAGACTTAAAATCACCAAACTAATGGGGCAAATGTCTTAAAATCTCAAAACTAATGGGGCTAAACGTGAGAGAGATGGGGGTTCAGAAGAAAACAAAAATAAGTGAAAATCATAATGGGGCGATATTATACCTGTAGTTTATGGGAGGAAAGGTGGGGGTCTGGTCTAGATTGGCCGTCTGTGTTTAGTATCATGGAGGCCAGCTTCATACCTCGGTGAGAAGTAGCTTACGAACGGATCAGTAGGCCAGTCAGTTAAACTTAAAACGTTGGAGAGGTTACACGTAGTTCGAATTCAGAGGATTGTTTTTAGCTGAATTAATGGGTAATTTGGCTTATCACGAAACCTGTATCTCAGACTACAATGCCCTATGAGTGAGCAGCGCCAAATTGCAGAGGAAACCACAGAAATAGGCCAAAATGTCATGTAATTTGTTCCTAAATTACAAAGAGACCGCTACACTGTCAATCAGTACAGCTTAGTAAATACACTCTATGTATATAATATATTTGGCTAGACTATACAGGATTCATTAGCCATTTGTGCATACTAGGTTTTAATAAATGAGATTCAGTGGAAATATTCGAGCTGCATGATTCACTTCTATACTGGCTAGAAGCCAATGGTTGCCTTACTTTTAGAGACCCAGGATATATATATATATATATATATATATATATATATATATATATATATATATATATATATAATGTAAGATTTATAGGAAACTAAATATTATATACCAATTTTACTAACCCCCTCTGTACCAGCGACATCGTTGTCATGTTATTATAGCTATATTTAGGCAACTTTATTCAGCATAGGAAGGACGACTACCCATAAATAGATTACAGACTATCTCCATTCATCCTTTTAGCTACCATACATCCATCCTAAGCTTCATGAAGTCGTCTAAATGTAGCTGAAATCAAATAAACTATAATTCTATCTTTCCATCCCAGTGTTCTATCGCATGTGTAAACTTTCCCAGCACCATTCTCCCTTCCCTCCAGCTCGTCTTTAAGATAATACATTAACCATAAAGATCTTCACACTCGGACAGGACAAAAGAAAAGAAAACAAAAAAACACACACAGTTGAGGTCTTGAGAAGTTTTCACTTATTTTTTCGAGTCACCATAAAATATATCCATCCCATATTTCATTTGTAATGGGAACTGACGTAGACAATTATGGCCAGGAGAGGTTTAGTTCTATGTTCTTCAATATTTAAATTGACCCTAAATAATATATGAACATTATATAAATCTTCCCAAAAAGATCTTGAACAAATTTAGTTAATTCTATCTTTCGATTTGTAAAATTATATGTATTATTATGTTTTTTTCCACCAACCAACTTCACCTCTAAACTCAATTAATGAAATCAACAAATACATAGCATTTAGCATTTAGCATTTTATTAGCATTAATTATTTCATGTAGTGGAACGTTTTAGTATCTTTCCTTATCCATTTTGCTGTTCACTGTACTTTCACTCCACTACTCTCTCCATTACGTTCTGACATGTAATTCTTTGTTGGACAGTAATGGTACGTCAAATGTATTTAAGGGGGTTCACCTGCTTTTTTTCTCTTTCTGGGTTGTATCCATTCGGTCCCATCAAGCCTACTGTTTTAAGACATTTATCCCCATCCAGGTGTTGATTTTTTCATGGTGAGCGATTGCGAGCCAGCATTTTATGGAGAAATCCGGCTTTGCCGGAGACATTTTTCTATCGAAAAATTTACAAATTTAGCCAGCTGTCTAACTCATTATCCAGAATATGATGGCTCGCTATCTCTCGCCAGGTAAAAATCGACACCTGGATGGGAATAAATGTCTTAAAACAGTAGGCTGAATGGGGCCGAATGGATACAACCGAGAGTAATGGTACATCAAATGTATTTAATGCAGTTATGAATACTAAATAGAATTGGTTCAAGGAACTATTAAACTTAAATCAAACTACATAATTTTATATACAACAATGGAAATAAGCTAATGGAACAACTGTGTATATTTATTATAGATTGATGACTTTAAACAAAGAATTACAGGAGTATTTACTTAGACTACCTAAAAGATATTCAAGTAGGTTATGCAAATTCAAATGTGGAAATCATAAGTTGCCTATTGTCATAGGTAGATATGAAACTTGATTTAAACGAAGGTATACTTGTATACTATATAAGAGATTGGGGATGAACTTCAGTATTTGTTTAAGTGTTCATTATTTATTACACACAGACAACACTATAATAAAATATGTTTTTATGCCGACCAAAATACCATTAAGATTACGCAGTTTTTAGCAGTAAGCAACTCACAGTTATATATAATTTATCCAAAGTTGTTCGAGAAATAATGAACAATTTTCATTAACCCTTTCATTGTGGCTCTTCTATAGGGAATGATACGCCCAAGTGGCTATTTTACCACTAATTTCGCTCAATATACGTCGCCCTAGTGCCATATCTGTTGTTCGCTGGCTAGCTTGCCAGAATGTACTCGTACTCGCTAGCGCTCGCCAGGGCAGTGAAATGGGCTATAATAATCGTAGCACAATGTTCTTTCTTTCTTAGTGTTCATGTTGTCACAGACAGATCAGTGGTGGTCTTTATTCTTGTCTGTGACACTTGGAAGTATTTTATATCATTGATAGAGTATAAGATATGTAGTGTGAATTGCAAGGAGAGAGAGCGAGAAGGAGGCAGCGAGGTGGTAATGTGTGCGTGTGTATGTAGGTGTGCATTCCTCGCTTGGGCTGTGCCACCCGCTCGTGATTGGCCGGCGGGCCTGACGCGTCATATGACACCTGCTCTTCATGACGTAGTCGTCTGTGATTGGAGGCCGCTGTCTTAGTAAGGTGGTGCGGGCATCCTTCCCGCGTGCCTCTTCCGAGCTTGGTATGTTGTGCTTGGTCCTAGACGTCCCTTGCAATCTGTTCCCAATCTAACCCTCTTTACTACTGTTTCTCTCTCTGAACTTCTTCTTTTCCATACTTCTTGTCTTTATTCAATTACTTATCCCTTGTGGTTCTGCACACGACTTCCATAGTCGGCCAGTCATATTACCAGCACCAATTCTCACACATATGTTTTGCACTAGCTTTAGGGATTATTAGAGTCATAGTCACATGGTATCATAGTTTTGGGTGCTTCTAATTATTGAGTTGTTCTTTCCTACTATTTAATGCTAGACAGTGGAGGGTATCTTTGGTCGTTGGCTGAGTTATGTATGTGGCAAGTCAGAGCCTGTACGACTTCGACGGAGCTAGGTAGCCTGTAACCCTTGTGCATATTTTTCCTTTGCGAGTGTAGCAGCATACAAGCGAAGGGCTTTTGCCTACTCTTGCTTGTATGCTTGCTACCTCATTTTGTTGACCTTTGTGGAGCGCCAGGATAAGACCAGATACTTGAGATCTGGACTTACCAAGAGAGCCTCCTAGTCACTTAACGTAACATAAGGGAAATCTGTTCAAGGGGAGACAGTAGGCTACGAGCATGTTTGCACTCTGCCTAGGTTCCTTGTACCTTTTATGCCACTGCTAGACTTTATTAGTGAGAAAGACAGCATTGTGTTTATTAAATTTAATTGCGTATGCTTTAGGAATTATTCACACCTTATTTTAGCCTAGGTTGATGCATAGTGCACAACCCAGTTTGGCCGTTACGTTGGCTAAGGAAGTACTGTTTTGAGTGGCTATTATTAGTGCTGTCACAGAGTTGTTGCACTCCCTTGTTTTATATATATGTATCCTACTTGTTGGTGTATTTAAGATACACGCTTTGGTGTCCTGCCCCTGCATTATTTCTGTTCTATATTCGACGAGCATCTTAGAGCATCAGACGTTTTCAGAAGATTCCATATCTGTTTGCTGTAGGACTAGACTTCCAGTGTTTTCATAGAGCATTGAAGAGTTTAGTGTTGAGTTCAGACTCACACTAAAGTTAACGTAAGCATATACTCCTTTATTAAATCTTGTTATAGTTTATTTAAGCATCGTTATTACTTGAGAGCATTTTATTAACGTAAAGTACTCCTGTTGTGAGTAGGCTTTGCCGTCACCGGAAAGCCTTTGTAGAAGTGCACTAAACCCAGTTAATTGATACCCCGTTATCCAGTAGATTAACTCTGGAGGGTTTAAGTGTTTTGTTCACCGGTTAAATAGTTCGAGGGTTTGGAATTAGCGTACCATTGTTGCAGATATAGCCTATCTTCTAGTCCAATATTAAGTGCCCTTGCTTATTTCGTTGTGCCGGTCGTAACACTGTAGCTCTGAGCGAATTGGAAGGAGCTCCAATGAAAAGATTGGGTCAAACTCTCCTCGCCCCTACCCCTTCCTACCACGCCGGAAAATCGATAAATATATTGTGTTGTCGGTCACCCATCATCTGGTCCCACGCGAACAAAAAGATACACTTTTATTGTTCACTCCAACTACCTATAACTGGAAGACATTTAAAGTTATTGCATCATGTTTTTTGTTTACCAGACATACATACATACATTCAGAAATTTAAATCTTAATACCTAACCTTTTCCCTTATCTCTACACTTGATATCCTATCTTGCAGTTTGACATCCCACATCCATCTCACCATTCTCATCTCATTGCGTTCCATTCTGTTGGTATCATCCGCTTTGAAAGGCCACGTTCCTCAAGTATATATCATTACGCTTCTAACACATGAAGCATACACCTTTTGCTTCAAGGGAAGAGGGAGTCTTCTCATGGTAAGTAGTGGCAAAAGTTCTCTAAATTTTCCCCAGCCACATCTTATTCTGGCAATAGTGGCGGCCTAGGCCCCATCACCGGCAAAAATGGTATCTCCCAAGTTTTTTTTTTTTTTTTTTTTTTTTTTTTCTATGTGATTGAGGGAGGCAAAAGGCATAACTGCCTATAGCGAGTGCCTCCCCCATAGTTGAAAGAGTGACAGGGCCAAAATCAAGGGACGTTCGAGCCAAAATGCCTGTACACACGGAGTTTGAAGCAATTTAAGTCATAGGAAGAGGGAAAGACTGATTCTGGGAGAGAGTTCCAGAGCTCAGCTGTTGAGTAGAAGAAAGTTTGAGAGTAACGTTTCACTCTTGGGTTGGAGAGTTGCACAGAGTAGGGGTGGGATTGAGTTGCAAGACGGGTACCACGTGCCCTACGTAAAGGAGGTGGTATGCACTGGGATAGCTCTGAGGAACACTGATTATTATAGTAGCGATAGAATAGCGAGAGAGATGCAACATTGCGGCGGAGAGAGAGAGATTGCAGAGAGTTGGTGAGTGGACGGGAGTTAATGATACGAAAGGCCTTCCTTTCAACTTTGTCTAGGAGAGCAGTGTGAGAGGAACCTCCCCACACATGTGAACAATACTCAATACAAGGGCGCACTATGCCCCTGTACAGAGCAAGAAGCTGTGCAGGGGAAAAGAACCCCCTAAGGCGGTTGAGCACACCCAGCTTCTGGGATGCTGCCTTAGCAAGACTGGTAATATGGTCCTTCCAAATGAGAGCAGAAGAAAAAGAGACACCAAGAATATTGAGAGAAGATGAAGGGTTGATTTTTGTATTGTTGAAGAATAAGGGATAGTCCGCTGGGAGATCCTGACGGGTAGATAGATGGAGAAATTGGGTTTTGGAAGCATTAAAGTTAACAAGGTTTTCTCTGCCCCAATTGGAAATAGTATTTAGATCAGAATTTAAGAGTTCTATGGCTTCATTACGTTTGTCGTTGAGGGATTGCTGGCTGGGGCGTTCTGAAAAACTAATGGAGTAGTGCAAGGTTGAGTCGTCTGCGTATGAATGGATGGGAATTAAGGTACAGTTAAGGAGATCATTTATAAAAATTAGAAAGAGAATAGGAGATAGGACAGAGCCCTGAGGAACACCGGAGTTTATAGAGTGAGGAAGTGAACAATGGCCATCCACAACCGCGGCTATGGAACGGCCGGAAAGGAAATTAGAGACAAAGGCACAGATGGAGGGATAGAAACCGAAGGAGGGTAGTTTAGAAATTAAAGATTTATGCCAGACTCTATCGAAGGCTTTCGATATGTTTAGTGCAATAGAAAAAGTCTCACCGAAGTCCCGAAAGGAGGATGACCAAGAGTTAGTAAGATATGAAAGAAGATCACCAGTAGAGCGACCCTTAAGGAAGCCATACTGGCGATCTGAGAGCAGATTATGAGAAGAGAAATGCTTAAGAAATTTGGAAGCAAGAATAGTTTCAAAAACTTTAGAAAGACAAGAGATAAGAGCAATTGGACGATAGTTGGAGGGTTGAGAGCGGTCACCCTTCTTTGGGACAGGTTGAATGTGAGCAAACTTCCAGCATGAAGGGAAGACGTTAGAGGATAGACAGAGACGAAAGAGTTTGCCTAGGCAGGGAGTCAGCACGGAAGCACAGTTTTTGAGAACAACAGGAGGAACACCGTCCGGACCGTACGCCTTATTAGTGTTAAGCCCAGAGAGGGTAGAAAGTACATCTTTAGAAGAGATTAGGATATTAGGCATAAGTAAGAGAGAGGAGGGCGGAGAAGGAGGAATAGCACCGGAATCATCCAAGGTGGAGTTTCTAGCAAAAGTTTGAGCGAAGAGTTTAGCTTTGTCAGAGGAAGAAGTGATGGTTGTGCCATCAGAGTGGGAAAGGGGAGGGAAAGACGAGGAAGAGAAATTGTTGGAGAGGTTTTTGGCTAGATGCCAGAAAGCTTGGGAAGAGCTAGAGTTGGATAGTTCAAAACTAGTAGCAAAACTAGTCCACCGTCTCCAGTGCCTCTTTGCCAAAATGAACATTCTCGGGCCGGCCATTGAATACAAGCTCACCATTGCATTCTATGCACACAAATGTCTCAATTTCAGACTTCTCCTTGGTAGAGGTCCCTTTATTCTACTGCAGCGCTTCTTCCCATGATGTACCCAGCTGTGACAGACGCTACACTGTATTGAGTTTGTGCCCACCCCTTTTCTGCATACTGTGCATGGGTATGCCCCACCTTTTCTATCTTTCCTAGCCCTAATCCACTGTGTAAAACCATTGTTTTACATATATTAGCTCTTGACCCTGAGCTTGCCATGCCCTCTTTACATTTTCTGAACTTGGCCTCAGCATCCCGCACACTATCTGCGATAAGTACTAGGTCATCTGCATATAGCAGTTCCCAGGGGAGCCCAACTCTGAAATCACCAGATAGTGACCCCAGAACCAAAACAAAGAGGAGAGGGCTTAACACAGAGCCCTGGTGAACTCTGATGCGAACTGTAAACTCCTCACTCAGTTCACCTTTCACCCTCACTGCTGTTCGCGAGTCCTCGTACATCTTTATTATAACACGCACCAGCCAAGATGACTGAAAAACAGACAAGAGAAGTGGTGATGAACAGGAATGAATGGAAAATGATTGTGAATAGATGATTGATGATGTGGTGGTAGGGAGTGGGGGTTGGGATCTAGTTGGACTAGATAATAGTCTGCCAGGCGCCCGGCCAGGAGAGACTATTTGGCCCCAGGCCATTACTGGAAGTGATGTGGGTGGGCATTGTGGTGTGCTCCGCTGCGTGTCTGCCTGCTGAGATTGGAACCTCTCCAGGAGGTCTGGGACCTGGGAGTCTTTTGCAGGAGACCCCAAATGGGTTTTGTTCTCTGGGTCTTCTACTGGATAACCTAGATGCGTGTGAAATTTAATTATAATTAGTTGCTTCTGTTCGAGCTCTGTCTTGAGTCGGTCACCCCCAGCTATGGGGTATGGGCCTTAGTACAATATATACAACTACACAACTATAATTTCCTTGTAACCCGAAACTCGCATGTGGTAAATATTTACAGTACTTATAAAATCCCCAACTCATCCACAGCAGCTCGGCCTCCCACCCACCACCTTTGTCTCCCATGTATTATTTCTCCTTAACCTTTCACATCATTCTACGTCTAAAGGGGCTAGAACATTAGACCAGTTATCCTCATTTTTCACCAGCAACTTTATTCTAGCAACACTTTGATACTGTTCTGCACTCATTTTGGCGACTATAGTCTACACCCTGTTCCAAATAAGTTGGCCAAAACTCTTGAACATTACCCTCTATAACCCACAAAAGACTAGAGTAATCGATATAATACTTCTACCATTTGGGAAGGGTCAGCCAGGGAATAGGTGTGGAAATGTACAGCTTTCCTGGAGCCCTTTTTGAGTTAAAGAGGTTAAAGTGTCACGATTTATAGCCTCCATATTTGGAACAGGGTATAGCAACACAGACTATGGCAACTGTATTTTAGCCACACTTTGAAGCTGTTCTGCACTCGTTTTGGCACCTTTAATCTAGCAACACATTGATACTGTTCGGCACTCATTTTGGCAACTTTATTCTAGCAACACTTTCAAAATGCTCTGCAATCATTTTGGCAACTTTATTCTAGCAACACTTTCAGATTGTTCTGCAATCCTTTTGGAAACTTTATTCTAGCAACACTATGAGACTGTTCTCCACTCATAATAGAAACTTTATTCTAGCAAAACATTGGTATTGTTCTGCACTCATTATGGCAACTTTATTCTAGCAGCATTTTGAGACTGTTCCACACTCATTATGGAAACTTTATTCTAGCAACACTATGAGACTGTTCTGCACTCATAATAGAAACTTTATTCTAGCAAAACATTGGGATTGTTCTGCACTCATTAGGGCAACTTTATTCTAGCAACACTTTGAGACTGTTCCACACTCATTATGGCAACTTTTTTCTAGTAACACTTTGAGACTGTTCCACACTCATTATGACAACTTTATTCTAGCAAAACATTGAGACTGTTCGGCACTCATTTTGGCAACTTTATTCTAGCAACACTTTCAAACTGTTCTGCAATCATGTTGGCAACTTTATTCTAGCAACACTTTCAGATTGTTCGGCATTCATTTTGGAAACTTTATTCTAGCAACACTATGAGACTGTTCTGCACTCATAATAGAAACTTTATTCTAGCAAAACATTGGGATTGTTCTGCACTCATTTATGGCAACTTTATTCTAGTAACACTTTGAGACTGTTCCACACTCATTATGGCAACTTTATTCTAGCAAAACATTGAGACTGTTCTGCACTCAATTTGGCAACTTTATTCTAGCAACACTTTGAAACTGTTCCACACTCATTATGGCAACTATATTCTACCAACACTTTGAGACTGTTCTGCACTCATTAAAGCAATTAAACGGGGGGAAGAGGATTATAGTTGACAATATTATTTTTTATAAGTGTATTTCAGAAGTTGCCATGTCAGGGTTGCAGAGAAGGAGTTGCGTGTAACAGGTCTTGTGTGATACCGCTGTCAAAGGCCATCTGTTCCCCAGCAGGTGGCTCTCGTGCACCTTCCTTTAATGGGATATTGGTTAGTTTTTGGTCTATTTATTAATAAAGTAGACGTGCCGTTTTGCCCAAAATCAAAATGGCATACCCAACTCTGCAATAGGTCAACATCATCACTACTAGTCACTATCACCATTAATTTCATCAACAATACTACTATTATAGTCATCACTACTACTCTTACCATCATCACTACTACTCTCATCATCACTACAACTTTCACCATCATCACTACTACTGTCGCTATCATCACTAATGTCATCATTATCACTACAACTATCATCATTACTTGTCACCATCATCACTACTATTATGACCATCATCACTACTACTAGTGCTGTTACCATCATATCTACTACTGTCATCATCATCACTACCATCATCACTGCTATCATCATCACAACTACAACCATCATCACTAGTATTATCACCATTATCACTACAATTACGAAAATCACCAATATTATCACCAATATCACTACAATTACCATCATCCCCACTATTACAACCATCACTTCTAATGTAAACTAAACTAACTTAACCTAACAAATGCGGGGCGAGATGTTTTCACCCCCAGAACGAAGGAGTTCTGTGTGTGAGCCCCTATGGGGCACACACACGCAGAATGCCTTCATTGCAGGGTGGAGGTGGGGGGGGGGGGGGGGGGGGGGTTCTGGGGGGGGGCCCCTGGTAGAGAGGGGGGGGGGGGGGGGTTCTGGAGGTGGCGGGCCCAGGGAGGGGGGAGTAAAACCATATTTTGGACCTAAAATCATAACTATTGCCCGAATTCAAAAAATCTTTTTTGACTGACGTTCACATTCACCCAACAAATGTTTGTGTGAAGTTTGGTGAAAATCCGTCCAACGGTCTAGGAGGAGTTTGGAGACAGAAGGTCGACAACGACAGACATTTTTTTCGGGTGGTACCCACTATACGGGGGTCGATACCAAACTCTGCTTACGCAGAGTTGATTAATTAATGTATATATATTTTAATTTCATTGCTAGACCTCCATCAAACTAAAAAAAAAAAAAAAAATACATTTTCGGTACACAAATATCCCCGCCGAAGGCCAATTCCTCCTAAAAATTACATGCTCGCTATCGCTCGCCATGAAAAAATTGACACCTACTATGTGCTTCAGAGGCCGTGTTGCATAGTTTTTCGGGAATATTGTATTAACAAACAGTTGGATCAGCATGATATTTTGCCAGGGCTTGTTTCACACTGTCCCCTAATTTTCGTCAATCTAGTGCATTACCAAAAGTGGAGAATTAAGCCATTTTTCCCTTAGTCATGAGGTTAAAGTCACACCTGAATGACTAGGAAACGGACAAGGCTACCGTGACATACCTGTGAAAACCACCAAACCATTATTGCTCTTCCATGAAGCACGGTAGTTATCACCCACCAACCAACCCTACTATCGCCTTTACATTCAGTTTATCTGTCACTATCAAGTACAAATATATATATTTTTATTTGATACATTACCATCTGTTTTACACACAGGTCTACTTGATCTTTTGTAAATAATAATAACAACTGTGTAAAATATACCGAAAGCAATACAATAAATGTATTAATAAAGGTGCTATATGTAACTAATCTCTTAGGTAAAATAGGTTTTTATACAGTATATACAGTATATGTATATATATATATATATATATATATATATATATATATTTATATATATATATATACTGTATAATTTTATATATATATATACCGTATATATATATATAAATATACTGTACAGTATATATATATATATATATATATATATATATATATATATATATATATATATAAGAAAGAAATAGTGACCATAATCTGTGACCTTTACCATTCACCTTGACTTCGAATAACAAAGACCAAAAAAATGGACAATCGTTGCATTGACCAACCAAATTTGCCAGCAAAATTTAGTGACGATACGTAACCCGTTCAGTACAGTTCTGTCGGTTTCATTTCATACTGGATACTAAGACGCTTTTATTTAGTTTATGAAGGGCCTCCATAAAAGTAGCAGGCTTTCAACTATCTTAACCCTTTTTACTACGGTACAACAGATCTTTCATAAGCTCCACAACATTTTCTAATTATAGCTAGAATACAATGTAAAAGACGTCACCGGTACACAAAGGGTTAAACAGTCTAGGAAGAGTTTAAAGACAATTATCAACACTCTTCTTTTGTTCTTTTACCTTGACCTTTAACCTTAAGTATTATAATATATATATATATGATTGAATTGTATGTGATTTAAGTAAAATGCAACTAACAGTCGTCAGCTTATCGAAAATAGATTTGTTTATGATGAAGGTTAACTTATGACCTTGGCCTGTGACCTTGACCTTTATGTAGAATTATATTTTTGTTTGCTTTGATGTAACTAGAAAATCAAATAAGTGTGTCAAATTTCATTAAAGATCATCAGTTAGTTTCAGAGGTATTAACACCTTACGAGCGGCCTATGCGGTTTATTTATGTGTACCGCACAGCGGGGTGTTTTTAGCCAAAATAGGGCTGTTTACGTGATCATTTTCATGCCTAAATAAGACCCAGAACGTAAAACAAGTACCTATCCCTGAAAGGGCATAAACAGAGCTTTCGAATGACACCATAACGATCCTTGTATGATGGATAGTTTTCTTGCAATAACTGTGCAACGCGAGTGCAAAAAGCAGGTAATTCGGTACTTTCAGTACATAATTGAGTATGTAGCGAGTGAGAGAGGGAGGAGGGAGCTGAGATTTGTGTCAGTAGGTTCGCCGCGGTGGTCTGGAGCAGTCATACGCTCGCTAGTCTCCTGCCACCACTTGTCTCTCTCTCTCAGCCACATTACGTGCTGAAATTGCCACTCGAGTTATGTCGAGCGCCGCCACATAGTCCAGCTTTTTTTAACTCGACTTATGTTGCTCGCCGCTAATTAAGGGTTAAAGGAATAGTTGGTCTTGACCTTTGACCTTCATCTTGACCTTCTTGATGTCTGAAAATTTAACATTTTAATTTTCCCTTAATGCACAACTGTCTCAACGAATTTTGTGAAGTTTACATGAATAGTAAAGAAATTAGCATATTGACTTCATATATGACGTTGACCTGTGAACTTGACCTATCAAATGGAATTATGCTTATTCTTGTATGACCCTGCTCTAGGCATTCCGAATATGCATGATATACCTAATGAGAATCCTACATTAAATAAGAAATACTAGTAAAAATCATATATCGACATTTAACCTTGACCTTTGACCTTCGACCTTAGAACTTCTTGTCAAGGATTTAGTTAGCTTAACAGCAATGTTCGTATTAATTAGCATTATGAATATGGTGTAGCCTAATTCGTATAACAACTTATTGATTACAGATAGTGATCATATACTGTGACCTTTACCTTTGACCGTTGACTAAAAGTAAAATACATACATTTGGATGGTCGTCGCATTGACCAACTGAATTTGCCTGTATAATTTTATGACTATACATTAAACAGTCAAGGAGGAGTTTAGGGAAAATGACAAATACTCTTATCTTGACCTTGACCTCTGACCTTAACTATTACAATATTTATGTGAAATTTGATATATATTAGGCTATATTTAAATAATAAGCCATAACACAGCCAGTTTTCTAAAAATTTGAGTAATCTTTTTAAAAAATATTAAAAGTTGACTTTTGACCTTGACCTGTGACCTTTATGTAAGAGTACATTTTGTTTTGCATTGACATTGCCCATGAACATCAAATACGCATGCCTTATTTCATTAAAACACATCAGTTAGTTTCATATATATTAATAGAATAGTTGACCTTGACCTTTGACATTTATCTTGACCTTCATATGTCTCAACATATATTAATTTACTGTTCACTTAAAATGCAGCTATCTCACCAAATGTTGTGAAGTTTGCATGAAAAGTAAAGAACATAGCATATTGACCTTTTATTTGACCTTGACCTGTAACCTTGACCTTTCATATGGAATAGAATAGTTTATTGTATGACCTTGGCCTAGGTATTCCGAATATACGTGGTAAGCCTAGTGAGAATCTAACAGTTAGTATGAGAAATACTAGTCAAAATACTATTTTGACCTTTGACCTTGAACTTTGACCTTACCCTTTAGAATATTGATCTAAAATTTGTGAAATACGATATCAATGTTACCAGTAACTTGTAAACTGAAAATGAAGACATTTGAATAAAAACTAAAAATAAATATTATAAGTTGACCTTTCACCATGACCTGTGACCTTGACCTTTATGTAATAGTAAAAAATAGTTTTCATTGACATTGCCCAGGAAAATCAAATAAGCATGACTAATTTCATTAAAACCCATCAGTTAGTTTCATATATATTTATAGAGTAGTTGACCTTGACCTTGACCTTCATGATGTGTCTCAAAATGTATTATTTTCCTTTTTATTTAAAGTGCAACTACAGTATATTGCCAAATTTTGTGAAGTTTGCATGAAAAGTAATGAAATTAGCATATTGACCTTTTATTTGACCTTGACCTGTGAACTTGACCTTTCATATGGAATTATTTAGTTTCTTGTATGACCTTCCCCTAAGTATTCCGAATATACATGGTAAGTTTAGTGAGAATCTAATAGTTAATAGGTATAAGAAATACTAGTAAAACAAATATTTTGACCTTTGACCTTGACCTTTGACCTTACCCTTCAGAATATTTATCTAAAATCTGGTCAATAGGATATCGAAGTTACTAGTAACTTGTATAGTGAAAATTAAGAAATTTGAGTAAAAACTAACACACATGAAATATTGACCTTATTTTTAACCTTGACCTTTGACCTTAACCTTTAAGTTAAATTGAAAATTTCTTTTTGTCTGACCTTCACATTGACCAAATGAATATACCTGTGAAATTTGGTGAAAATCCATAGAATGGTCTAGGAGGAGTTTCCGGACGGACGACGGACGACGACGACGACGGACGACGACAGACAAGCTGAATTGTGGTGCACAGTATACGGGCGGGACCTGCGTGTGCGATAGCACTCTGCTTCGCAGAGTTGATAAATAAGATATGCCAGATATTAGGTTATTGTATTACAAAAAATAAAAATAAAAGTATATTAGTTAAAGACATTGCAAGTTTATGATTTGTTTTCAAAACATATTGATGCTGTTTGAACAGATTTGAAAATAAGTAAATCTAGCTGAATTGCTGAATAATTTAGATGAAAGTATGAATGCTAAATTGGATGGCTAATTATTTTTCAAGCAGAACTAGAACCCCTCTAGAGAAAACATTGAAAGTGGAAGATGGAACTGTAAAGCATTATCAAAGGAATAAAAGAGAAAACAAAAATGAAAGACCGATGCTCACTGTAGGTAATACGGTAGTTAACAGAAATAAGTGATGGTCAAAGATAACAGTTACACAAACCGAATAACAACGGGTTCCAGAAAATTGAAGATGGGGTGGTTGTAATTTTGCTAAGCTCCTAAGAAGTTAAAAGACAAATGTGGAGGTTATTTCCGAGGGCGACTGTGTTTGGAGAGGGTTTGCGTTGGAGGGATGTGAGGGGCTGGAGAAGGTCTAAGAGGAGCGTCAGAGGGGAGCGTAAACAATGGCAAGTTGGGAAAGTTGGTTCATTAGTGGACACAGCTGGCGCGACGATGACCAGTTCTGTGTGAGTGTGTTTGTCTGTATGTGGGTGTGTGAGAGAGTGTGGGTGTGTGTGTGTGAGTGTCTGTGAGAGTGTGTGTGTATGTGAGAGGGTGTGTATGTGAGATAGTGTGTGTGTGTATATGTGAGAGTGTGTATATACAGTATGTGTGTGTGTGTGTGTGTGTAGCCAACATGGGGGTTCTATATCTGGGGTGACAATTGATGAGGGGAAGGGAAGGGGAAGGCGCCTAGAGATCCTACATTATAACCGAGATCACCCAACATCGACCGTATTAAATGGGGTCACCGTTTTTGTTTTATCTTTCTCTCCTTTCTCTCTTTCCATGGCTTGTATCCATTCGACCCCATTCAGCCAACTGTTTTAATACGTTTATCCCCATCCAGGTGTCGATTTCTTCCTGGCGAGCGATAGCGAGCCAGCACTGTATGGAGAAATCCAGCTTCGCCGGAGACATTTTTCTATCGAAAAATGTACAAATTTAGCTTGCTGTCAAAACAAAACAAAATATATATGCTGGCTTGCTACAGCTCGCTAGGAAAATATGAACACCTGGATGGGGGTAAACGTTTTAAAACAGTAGGCTGAATGGGGCCGAATGGATACAAACCACAGAGAGAGGGAGAGAAAGAGAAAAAAAGCGAGGTGGGCCCCCTTAATGCCACTGGTGTCATTCATCTTCGTCTATACTCACATTCTGTCACAACGTCTGTCTCGATGGTGTAATGGTTAGAACGTGTAATTAGTTATGTATATAATTAAGGGGAGGCAGACCGTTTTTCTGGACCCCCTTCTCCCTAATGTTTAGCCCCACTAGTTTTGAGATTATAAGACGTTCGGCCCATTAGTTTGGCGATTTTAACACCTTTCGTTCCATTTCGTTGTCAATTTTAAGACCTTTCGTGTCATTTAGGTGTCGATTATTTCCTGGCGAGCGATAGCGAGCCTGCAATTTTAAGAGGAACCGGCCTTTGACCGGGACATTTTTCTACCGAAAATGTACAAATTTATCTTGAAGGGGGGGTCTAGGGGGTGTTTTTCTAAGCTTGATGGAGGTCTAGGGAGGAAACTAAAAAATATTTATGAATACATTAATTAATAGACCAAACAAACGGTCAGTCTCCCCTTAAACACATTTGTGATATGACCCAGCCAGGGCTAGAACCCCGGCCAGTAGTGCAGCACTCCCAACACCTTAACCACTAGGCCACCGAGGAGCTTATGAGATACCCTAGGTTCGAATCCTGGGAGAATCACACGCTTTCATTAAAATCATGTAGGGGTTATTGGTGTTAAGAACGTTTTTAAATTAAAATGTAAAACTTGCAAACAAAGCAAACCAAAACTGGGACAAAGAAAATATAAAATCAAAGCAACTTATCGAAATCGCTATGTGGAAACAACGCTTACTAAAATAAAACATAGGGTGTACATTACTACATGAGCAAGTTAATCTGTTTCCCAAACAAACTAATCGCACACATAACAACGCACTATCGTCACGTTCAAGAAATTAGTCAATTTGGGAATTATATATATATATAATGTATTTATAATTTTTAATAGCAAATGCCTACCAACAAATTGAAGCATCTTGTTTCAGGTTTAATGTGTCAATACTTCTGAAGTATGTTGCATATTATTCACAGATTGTATTATTCACATATCATTAATATAATTTTTCAGATTATATTATTCGCTCATTTTCCGACTTGGAACCCTGCAGTTGATATTTGTGGCATACCTTCCTTTCGTTTAGCAAGCAGCCTAGTAAGGGTCATTAGGTCTGATTTGGCTTGTCTTTCTTTGTATTATGTGTGTGATAATATTAGTAACTCACTCTCCCATTATCCTCGCAACACACAACTACTATGTATGCTCGTGTTTCACCTGATTCCTGTCAACCATTCTAGATTATCATGGCAGTGGCTTAAGGGGGCATCACACGAGAGATTTTATCGTCAACTATTTATCCGGAACTTAATTTTGGCAACATTTTGACATTATTTTCCATTTGTATTGGCAATTACACTGAAGGTAGCTTGTTAAAGGGGGTCACCGGCTGTTTTATATTTCTCTCCTTTTCTCTCTTTCCCTGGCTTGTATCCATTTGGCCCCATTCAGCCAACTGTTTTAAGACGTTCATCCCCATCCAAGTGTCGATTTTTTCCTGGCGAGCGATAGCGAGCCAGCATTGTATTGAGAAATCCTGGCTTCGCCGGAGAAATTTGTCTATCGCAAATGTAATATATAAATATATATATATATATATATATATATATATATATATATATATATATATATATATACACAGAAATATTTGACTATGCCCTGTCAATATGTTTTGGAAGGAATTACCAAAAATAGCAGGAATACGAAAATGACCGGGTGTTGAGTATTTTCTCGGCGTTAAAACTTACTACGAACACCATACTATCCATAGTAAATAATAATATGCAGCTAATCCGAGAATTATTGGGCGATGAGGGATTGTTGCAGAAGCGAGCAAGAGTAAGCAGCTGAATACAACAGACAATATTATCTGGAATGAAGGGATAGAGGCAGCTGAAACAGAGTGAGCAGCTGAGGTTGGCTGAGAGAGAATGGACGGAAGTTGGTAGTGATATCGGTAGGAGGAGGAGCAGGAGGATACGGCTTGAGGGAGAACGTCGAATAGCTGTCAGGAAGCCTGCTCTCTAATTGACTTGAAGTGGGTAATTGGCAGTTAGGTCTGCTCCGGAGGGTGATTGGCTGGCCATTGAATAGCTTGACTGGTGATTGGCTTAGCGAGTCCGGTCATTAATTGGTTGAGCTGGACACCGACTTGGTGGCTATTCTAATTCATAAGCTTGTTTTGTGTGTTTTTGTTTTTTTCTATGTGAGTGAGGGAGACAAAAGGCAGAACTGCCTGTATCGAGTACCTCCCCCAGAGTTGAAAGAGTGCCAGGACCAAAATCAAGGTACGTTCGAGCCAAAATGCCTGGACACACGGAGTTTGAAGAAATTTATGTCATTGGAAGAGGGAAAGACTGATTCTGGGAGAGAGTTCCAGAGATCAGCAGTTGAATAGAAGAAAGACTGAGAATAACATTTCACTCTTGGGTTGGAGAGTTGCACAGAGTAGGGGTGTAGTGTAGTAGCTGATTATTGGCAGTATGTCTCCTGAATAGTTGCTTTCTTAGGACTTATTAAACAGACGAAATATTCCGTTTTCACGAGGTAGTAATAGGACAAAAAAACGCAGTAAGGTTCTTTCACAATTACCTTCGATTTATTTATCATTGAGGTGACTCATAAACATTCGTGAACCTCGTGTTGTTTCTTCATACACATACAACTATCAGGATTGATTTGGTAAAATAATTTACTTTAAATCAGATGGTAGAAATAGTTTTATGATTCAAGTACTTAATATTACATTCATAAATCAGGTTCCATAGATATGCAGAGATAATGAAAAATAGGTAAGATCAACGAAATTTATGAGAGGTTGTGCAGTGTAAATAATCAGGAGTATACAAATAGTATGAAAACAGCATATACTATAATTATGTATATTGAGAGTGAATTACTTTTCAATCCTTGTATTAGATGAGTTTATTACCATCAGTACACCTTCAATTGGGTATTTATGGACACCCTCTTCATGCCCATTAAATTGTACAGTGTTTGTAGGAAAACTAGACTTTCAACACATTCACAGTTAGCCCTCTGAGTACATACTGTGTAACACTATTTTAATCGTATTCTGGCAAAAATTCAACTAATTTATTCAGTTTAGTATTGTCCTATAGTAATCAAAAGGTGAAAGGAATTACCTGATTTTTACGTGCGACTGCTATAACGTCGATATTGTGGGGTCTGTAATGTAACCTAAGTTATTAATATATATGTCAGTACAGCAGGAAATGCAGAATATGGCTTATACTAACCAAATAAAAAGAAACCCACTTCATGGGTGCCTCACTCATCAGTCGCCATTATACTGAGCTCGTCTGAGGTCTTTCAAAACACAAACCTGGTGTACGTACTAGATACTAGGGACAAGTACTACCTGGTAGGTAAGGGTTATTCTTGTATCCCACGTACTATAGTCTATTCGCTGTAAGTAGGCGATAAATCATGACCTCTATCCTCTGTAACTCAAAAAGGGCTAGAGCAAATTGGCTGTAAATTTCCACACATATTCCTTGATTAACTCTTCCCAACTGGTAGAATTATTAGCTCGATACCTCTACTGTAGTTGTTTGTGAGTTACAGAGGACAGAGGTCATGATTTCTCGCCTACTTACAGCGAATAGACTATAGGTACTCGGGACACATACTAGCTGGTAGGTAAGGGTTATTCTAGCTTGTATCCCACGCACTATAGTCTATTCGCTGTAAGAAATAAATAAATCATGACCTATATCCTCTGGAACTCAAAAAAACCAAGAGCAAATTGGCTGTAAATTTCCACAGCTATTCCTTGACGGACTGTTCCCAAATGGTAGAAATATTAGCTCGATTACTCTAATCGTGTTTGAGTTACAGATGTTAGAGGTCATAATGTTTCGCCTCCTTACAGTGAATAGATTATAGGTACTAAAGACACATACTAGTTGGTAGGTGAGGGTTAGTCTTGTATCCAACCTACTAAGTCTACTGTAGGTTAGATTAGGGTAGGTTGTTTAGGTTAGGTTAATGTCTTTCTAAATATTTGTTGTTTCTGGTACTAGCGACACGTACTACCTGTTTGGAGAAGGTTATTCTTGTATCCCACACTGGGTACTATTGCCACGTATGGTACTAGCTGGTAGGTTAGGGTTAAATCAGGAAAATTCGAGCCAAGTTTCATTTAAAAAAGCCATAATATCGTTTTTTAAAGTCTTCAACCCCACATTTTCCCTGAACTTCATAGCCCTCCCCACTAGTGGAAGGCGTGTTTAAAAATGGTTGGATAATGGGTAAATACTAATTTCCGACGGCCCTCACTACATACATCTGGTGTATGTGGAAACAAAAATATCATTGTTGAATCCCCCATACTTAACCAATAATATGCTCTTTAGCTACGTCTAACCTATCTTACTTGAAACTGTGAGTGAAGCAATACGAATGAGAACAAAATTACTTCACGTCGGAAAAACGTTCTGCGAATAATTTAAATGCCTTAATATAATTTGTATTTTCCAAGATGCCATTACTGTTTTTCTGCTCTCAACTCTACTTTGCATGTATTAAAATCGATATATTAAAATTACTCCATTGAATGAGCCCATACCATTGTCACATTATATTATTTATACACAACAGTGACATTTATGTGCAGTATCGTACGGTATTCTCTGAATAGTAAATAACAATAGGGGTGCAGCACAGAGCGAGAATCAAATGGCTTATGAATTAATAGATATATAGAAAAGTAAATACCAACAAAGTACTTAACCCCTTGAAGCTCTGGTAGTAGGGTCATTTGCTTGGAATCCGTGACCATTTTATTCCTACCTTTTTCTCTCGATGGATTTGACAACCTGAACCATTTTAAAGGCAAATTAGCTCCTATGCCCCTCTGAAAAATGACGGCTAACTCTGCTAGAGCCCAATATTCAAAATGGCCGCCAACGCCATCTTGAAAAACATGAAATGTAATATCTCTGGCATCAGATGAGCTACAAGGACGAATGAGGTGTCCTTTTTCACTAATTCTGGCATTACAAATCCACTGGAATGGTTATTGTATTGTATTGTATTGTATATTGTATTGGTATTGTATTGTATTATACTAATTGTACATACTAATCTGCCACTTCACTGTCACTACATGATTCACTGTATGAGCCACTATCAGAATCACTGTCCTCACTTTCGCTGCTATCATCACTGTTGTTCTCTGCCTGCGGTGTATATCTAATATTACTTTTTTACTGTTTCAGATGGATCGTATGCCCATCTGATGAAAATCGCCGACTTGTGAAGTGACCGAAATAATGGATAATAGAAGAGGGAGTGAAGAGTTACCAGACAAGACATTAAATGAATACGAGTGCATTTTACTCTGTGGTAAGCGATGTACCGCGGATGATCGTTTGGAAAACATTACACCTGAGAAGTGGGAATCCATCCGGGAAAAGTCTTTACAATGGAAAGAACTTGATAAGTTTCAACATATACATGAAAATGTGGATTGGGAGAAGGGACCAAAGGGTCACCACATGCATAGCACTTGTTACACATCATTATCCAGCAAGGGCAAGCTCTCTCAAGCCGAAAAACGCAAACGCAAATCCGAGGAACGTCTTGAAAGAGATGAAGCATCAGATCAACAAGACCCTTCCCCAGAGGCCAGTGCACCTAAAAGGCTCCGCTCCAGAATGGATGTCCTTCACGATAAGACTATGTGTGTGACGCATGAAAGGGGCATACAAGAGTAGTGATCGTGACAAGCAGATTTTACTCCTATCAACAGTAGATGCCTGGACTAAATTCAAGTTACATACTGTCCGTCTGGAAGATGAGGTCATGAGATTGAGACTTGACACTCTGATTGCATCCATCCCAGATAGTCAAACAGCATTTGGGTTGGAAATCCGCTACCATCGTGCGTGCTGGCGCAAATATGTAAGCGACCACAAGCCCCTTTCAGATGAAAGCACTCAACATCTGCAGAGTGTAAACCTCCGAGAGGCCCAAGCTCTCTTCTTTCATCATATTCGTCAAGTCATCTTCAAAGACCATGAAATTCGCACGCTGCAAGGCCTGCTGCAGGACTATAAGCGCATTATCTCAAATCACGGACATAACTCAGTAGTAAAATCCAGCTACTTAAAGGAAATTCTCGTCAATGAATTTGGGGAAGACATCGGATTTCATGAACGCATTCAAAAGAATGTGAGTGAACTGGTATATGATACAACAGCAGCAGGTACATACATCGAGGCGGCAATATCTTCATTGGGTGTCAGCAATGATCAGTTGGTGATGAATGTTGCGGCACGACTCAAAGAGCAAGTCATCAGGACAAATACTATTCCCTGGCTCCCATATATACACAAGTTGGAGAGAGAAGAAGACCTCAGTGAGCTCCTGCTGAAGCTGCTCACATGGCTGGAACACCCAAATAAGTCTGCAATTGATGACAGTCCATCCGTCCGATCGATTGCATCTATCCTCACAAGCTACATCACTGAAAAACGCACTGCATTTGAGATAAATCTCTCTGTCTTGCTACATGGACTGACCAAGTGTAGGGAGATAGTCGACATAATGCACAAAGATGGACTGGGCATCAGGTACAATGACGTACTTATGCTGCGAGATTTTTGGGTGGTCAATGACCTCAAGTGCTCATCTGATTGCCCCTTCGAACTAGCTGAGGGTTAGCCTGCTATCGCTATAGTCGACAACGATGACTTCAAGAGCCACACACTGACCGGTGCTGGCCAGTCACACTGCACTAATGTCATGTTTGTGCAGCCAGAATAATTTGATACAGAACTTCCTTCCGAGAATCACGAGATAGACCAGTTCCCGGTGCGAACTTTGCATCAAACCTCTCGACAACTCTCAAAGAGCTCGGAAGTGAAATGCAAAAAGTCAACCCATACAAGACAGCGAAGCGTGGGGAACGACCTCTCAGGAAGCCACCAGCTGATCAAACTACTCCTCCTCCTGACACATCGGTGCAAAGAATTTGTGGTGTGATCCATGCATTGGCCAGGGCGCAAGATGACTGAACGAGACCTAAGCCAGAAGAACAGACTGTGCCTGGGTTTTCAGGGTTTCACACCAGCATGTCAAATGTAGATGAGAATAGTCGAGCAATATACCACATGACCTATCCCAATCCACCCAGTAAGACAATTCTCAATGATGTGATGTGTAAGCTTGCAAAATCAATCGAAGAAAAAGAGATGCCTTTTGCAATAATTGTTGGTGATCATCCTGTCTACGTGCTCATGCTAGAGTTGAAAAGTGAGAATGCTGAACTGTTCAGCAAAATCTTACCATTCATGGCACCCTTCCACATCCAAATGTCGTTCATCTACACTATATACAAGAGGTTTAAGGGATCTGGCATCTCAGATGTGATGGTGGCAGCTGGTGTTATAGCAGACGGGTCTGTTGATCAGGCCCTTCGTGGAAAACATGTTAAGCGTGGGGTTCGCTGCTTGCGACTATTCTACGAGACTCTGGTCCACCATATCATAGACAAACGTTTGGAAGATTCCCCTCTATCTGAAGAAGTAAATGCATCCCTTGCCAAGCTTCGACATCCGATTAATGCACAGGAACTTGCAGATGAACATGCAGAGCTAGAGAGAAATGCTGAGCTGAGGGACCTCGTTGATGCTCTCTTCAAGGACTTTGAGGGTGCCCCACAAGCAGCATACTGGATGTCATTCATGGAAATGGTTGAGGTTCTAACTCAAAATATCCATGCAATCAGAACAAGCAACTGGACTGAGTTCAAGTCCTCACTCAAGCTCATGCTTCCTTTGATGCAAATCTATGATAATGACAAGTATGGTCGGCATCTCCCCGATTTCACCGCAGTGCTTGATACCCTTCCTATCGATCAGGCTGCATTCATGGAGAGTGGTATGTTTGCACAGTCAATGACAGGAAAACCATATTCGTGTGTCGCCCTCGACATATGGATAGAGTCAACAATGAATAAGGGCTCTAAGCTGAAGTCTGGTGAAGTGGCAGATTAGTATGTACAATTAGTATAATACAATACAATAACAATACAATATACAATGAATAAGGGCTCTAAGCTGAAGTCTGGTTGGTTGGCCATTCTGAACAATAAAAAGCAGCTCCTTTCAAACACTCGGAATGTGAATAACCCAGCCCCACTTCCCCCATCCATACCACTACCTACAAATCCGCAGGCAGAGAACAACAGTGATGATAGCAGCGAAAGTGAGGACAGTGATTCTGATAGTGGCTCATACAGTGAATCATGTAGTGACAGTGAAGTGGCAGATTAGTATGTACAATTAGTATAATACAATACAATAACAATACAATATACAATACAATACAATACAATAACCATTCCAGTGGATTTGTAATGCCAGAATTAGTGAAAAAGGACACCTCATTCGTCCTTGTAGCTCATCTGATGCCAGAGATATTACATTTCATGTTTTTTCAAGATGACGTTGGCGGCCATTTTGAATATTGGGCTCTAGCAGAGTTAGCTGTCATTTTTCAGAGGGGCATAAGAGCTAATTTTCCTTTAAAATGGTTCAGGTTGTCAAATCCATCGAGAGAAAAAGGTAGGAAAAAATGGTCACGGATTCCAATCAAATGACCCTACTATGGTGCGTTTTAGCAGTTTATCATTAGACGATTTCCTGCAGCTTTGGAATGATCTGTTGGTATTCTAAGGGTAAAGACTATCTCAATCAACCCTCTCACTTCCATATACCCTTCCTAATCCGAATTAAATCGTCTAATAATTACCAGAAAACAGGAAACAAATGCGTATTGGAGCTTGAAAGGGATAATACAAGGAATACAAGGGAATGTGACCAGCACCAGACCGACTAATTTTGACGATACTGCTCGCTTGCAAGTTTAAGGGGGGTGACCTGCTTTTGTTCTCTCCTTTTCTCTCTTTCTCTGGCTTGTATCCATTTAGCCCCATTCAGCCAACTGTTTTAAGACGCTTCTCCCCAGCCAGGTGTCAATTTCTTCCTGGCGACCGATAGCGAGCCAGCATTGTATGGAGAAATCCGGCTTTTCCGGAGAAATTGTCTATCGAAAAATGTACAAATTTAGCCTGCTGTCAAAAACATTTAAAAAATAAATGCTGGCTCGCCATCGCTCATCAGGATCAATTCGACACCTTAATAGGGATAAACGTCTTAAAACAGTAGGCTGAATGGTCCGAATGGAAACAACCCAGAGAGAGAGAGATAGAGAGAGACCAGTAAACGAGGTGGGCCCCCTTCAGGAGAAGCAGCAAATATACAGTATGTGCATTACTCATATACTCAACTACCGGTATAACATTAACTAAGCGAGGGTTAGATTTCATAGAGTCGTCTAAGCGTATTTGAAAAATATAATAAAATATATATATATATATACGGTATATATATAATACCTGTATATATATACTGTACATACAAGGTTGAATGAAATGGCAATTTCTGCGTTGGAAATTTTATTATTCAAGGTTTCCAGGTCTCTGATGAGTTTTCGTTGGGTGGCAGGAAGTAGATGAATGAGGTTAGCAAAATTCATGGTGGTACAGGGTTACATTAATGTTCATGATTATAGAGGATATACGACGCGTTTCACTCGACAACCAGCATTATCAAGTAATGATAGAATGATATAAAGTCAGTCAGTCAGAATGTGAGGTGAGGCCTCACTAGTGTAGAAAGTAGAGGTTGAAGTTGAAGGTAAAGTGGTGAGCATGAAGAGTTGGAGAGATAAAGATGGTGGGCTGTCCACCTAGCTATTGTTTAGTAGACATAGTGTGTTTCAGCAGCTGCAGCTGCAGTTGTAGTGGCAGGAGTGTCGTCCTTGAAGGTTTGGCCGTGTCCCGGGGAGGTATAAATGTTGATGAATCTGGATTTCTAAAGTTACACCGTCCGTCGATGTTTGGCAGCTGGTGGAGAGTTTTCAGGAGATAGTTGTTGAGTGTCCATAGGTCCTTCGTCTGGTTCCCGGTGCACTGTTGTTGTTGGTGTTGATGGTGGTGCCTTCTCCTTGGTTGATGTTGAAGTTGGAGTTGAAGCGGTAGATGGTGTAGAGGAGTGCCCCAGTTTGCTCCTGCTTAGACAGAGAGGTCTTGGCAGAAGCAGCTGTTGTTTTGGAGCACTCCTCGGCTTCTGAAGGCAGAGTGGTCGAGGCAGGAGTTGAGTGTTCGGGTTGTTGGTAGGCTTATTTTTGGGCGGTTTATCGGCTGTTGTTGTTCGGGCAAGGAGATCTGGAGGGATGACTATAAAAAGTTAAGTCAAGTCAACAATTGTAGTGACAGAGGGTTAGGGGGAAGTGGGGATAGGACAAGAATCAGTTGGATTGAAATGAGTCTTAGTTGGAGAAAAAGGTCTCCAGTCTTAATTGGAGCTGCCTGATGGTTTTCAGAGTTTGGGGGATCAGCGTTACTAAGAAGACGGCTGGACCCGACCAGGGAGGCACTGGGTCGAGAGCTGGGGGGCTGGAACTGTGGGCTATTGTACGGGTAGGGAGTTTAAGGCCATATATTTATCCTCCCGGCCCGACTGGAAGTCCTGTACTAATAGCCATTTGGTGTTGTGGTGCAGGTGTTGGTGTTTACTGTGGTATTCTCCTTGGTAACTTTGGCCAGCCTTGTTGCATGGCGCTCTCGACAGGTACGAAGCAGCTCGGGAGGAGGCCATCAGATTCCTTGTCAGTGCGGTGAAAGTAGCAGTTGCAGCTATGAGGATCCTCCCAGTAGTCTGCACAGTTACTTAGGTATTTGTGGTACTTCTTGGGTATCCAGTGGTCATATAATCTGGACAGAGTGAGATCTTTATTCTTCGTTTCTTGTAGTTGAGGAAGGATCTTGTCCAAGAAGATATTAAGAGGGGTGTCTGGGTCCCGCTTGATTTTCTTGATTTTGGGGCTCTCAATGATGGGCCTGGAGGCTGCTTCTTCAGGTTCTGGTGACTCAGGTGGTGGTGTAGTGGTTGCAGTCCCTGACGTGGTTACTGAAGGTGGTGGTGATGGTGGGAGGTCTTCCATGACCTCCATTGGTGGTGCTGGAGTCTTGTCCTCTTCAGGGTGTTGTTGGTTGCTTTCTTCCTCTGCTTGTTGGTGGAAGATTTCGATGTATGGTGACACTGATAACTTCTTCTTCTCGGCCTTAGTGGTGGTTGTTGGTGGTGGCTGGGGCTTTGAAGGTTTGGTTTCTTCTTCCTTGGTTTTGTACAGTGGGTTTGGCAGGTCCAGGCGCTGTTTTGGGTGACTTCTGGGTTTCCTCAGAGCTTGTGTCGGTGTTAGCTCAAGGGGCCAGACCCGTTTTTTGGGTTGTAGCACTGGGATAATTATGGAGGGAAGGTTGTTAGCCTTCAGGAGGTTTGAGAGGTACTCCTTGAGGAGATTATGGACCCCACCAGCAAGTGCTATGGCTGTGGTGACCACGATCTGAATTACTTCTGATCTGACACCGGGTGGCTGGCCATAGCCTGCTGGTGAGTAGTCAATCTTTCTTTCTTCCTCCTGCTTT
This sequence comes from Paralithodes platypus, assembly GCA_032716605.1. NCBI lineage: Eukaryota > Metazoa > Arthropoda > Malacostraca > Decapoda > Lithodidae > Paralithodes > Paralithodes platypus. The sequence goes on along the minus strand of CM064501.1, from coordinate 33,733,627 downwards.
CTCCTCCCCCAGGCGTGTCTGGAGCCCTTTACATTTGCTCCATTTATTCCCCTGATGTTGCTGGCTTCTTCTCCTTTTTTCCCCTTCATGATAGCGAAAGTTACCCTCTCTCCGTCACCGAGAGAGGACACTCCATGCTGTTGGTTTGGGGAGGAGATTCGGCGTCTGTGGGCGAATATATCGGCTCCATTATCATCTCTGTTAATGAAGCCATATCCCTGCTTCACATTAAACCAATTTACCATACCAGTAACGATGTTAGAGGTTACTGATGGCATGGTGTTGGTGGTGGTGAAGAGAGGAGGATATATAGGTCTGCTCACTGTGGCTGCTCAACGATTATGACGTATAAAAAGTAAACATAAGGGTATATATAGAGGGAGGAGGATCAGAGGAGGCGAAAATCATGGGGCAAATGTCTTCTATTGGTGGAGAGATATTCTAGGTGTGTTAGTGAGAGATCCGCGTCAGGCGCACTGGATGCGGGAAGGTGGTGGTCGGTCGGCAAGGTCGAAACTGATTGGCTGCGTGTCGAGGGGCGTGGCCTAAGTTGCGTAGTACGTGTGGCGCCGGCAGCAGACGAAGCTGAAGGAGGTAGCGCGGGGGGCTGCGTCAAGGGCACCGGGGGGCGAGGGGGGGCATTAGGTCTTGTAGGGAAGTGCCTTTTGGCAGAAGGGAGGATCTGATGGTCCAGAGTTTGGTTGTTGATGTTAGGATGTAAGGCTTGGATATATAACGCTTCGAGTATTGGTAATCTCCTTGGGTCACTTTCTTTATCGAGTATGGTGGTGTGTTTCTCTAAATCGTTGCATGTGAGGTGGGGGTGTTCTTTTTTTCTTTTTTTTTTTCTATGTGATTGAGGGAGGCAAAAGGCAGAATTGCCTATAGCGAGTGCCTCCCCCATAGTTGAAAGAGTGACAGGGACAAAATCAAGGGACGATCGAGCCAAAATGCCTTGACACACGGAGTTTGAAGCAATTTAAGTCATAGGAAGAGGGAAAGACTGATTCTGGGAGAGAGTTCCAGAGCTCAGCTGTTGAGTAAAAGAAAGTTTGAGAGTAACGTTTCACTCTTGGGTTAGAGAGTTGCACAGAGTAGGGGTGGGATTGAGTTGCAAGACGGGTACCACGTGCCCTACGTAAAGGAGGTGGTATGCACTGGGAAAGCTCTGAGGAACACTGATTATTATAGTAGCGATAGAATAGCGAGAGAGATACAATATTGCGGCAGAGAGAGAGAGATTGCCGAGAGTTGGTGGGTGGAAGGGAGTTAATGATACGAAAGGCCTTCCTTTCAACTTTGTCTAGGAGAGCGGTGTGAGAGGAACTTCCCCACACATGTGAACAATACTCAATACAAGGATGCACTATGCCCCTGTTATGTACAGAGCAAGAAGCTGTGTTGGGGAAAAGAACCCCCTAAGGCGGTTGAGCACACCCAGCTTCAGGGAGGCTGCCTCAGCAAGACTGGTAATATGGTCCTTCCAAATGAGAGCAGAAGAAAAAGAGACACCAAGAATATTGAGAGAAGATGAAGGGTTGATTTTTGTATTGTTGAAGAATAAGGGATAGTCCGCTGGGAGATCCTGACGGGTAGATAGATGGAGAAATTAGGTTTTGGAAGCATTAAAGGTAACAAGGTTTTCTCTGCCCCAATTGGAGATAGTATTTAGATCAGAATTTAAGAGTTCTATTGCTTCATTACGTTTGTCGTTAAGGGATTGCTGGCTGGGGCGTTCTGAAAAACTAATGAAGTAGTGTAAGGTTGAGTCGTCTGCGTACGAATGGATGGGAATTAAGGTACAGTTAAGGAGATCATTCATAAAAATTAGAAAGAGAATAGGAGATAGGACAGAGCCCTGAGGAACACCAGAGTTGATAGGGTGAGGAAGTGAACAATGGCCATCCACAACCGCGGCCATGGAACGGCCGGAAAGGAAATTAGAGACAAAGGCACAGATGGAGGGATAGAAACCGAAGGAGGGAAGTTTAGAAATTAAAGATTTGTGCCAGACTCTATCGAAAGCTTTCGATATGTCTAGTGCAATAGAAAAAGTCTCACCGAAGTCCCGAAAGGAGGATGACCAAGAGTTAGTAAGATATGAAAGAAGATCACCAGTAGAGCGACCCTTAAGGAAGCCATACTGGCAATCTGAGAGCAGATTATGAGAAGAGAAATGCTTAAGAAATTTGGAAGCAAGAATAGTTTCAAAAAATTTAGAAAGACAAGAGATGAGAGCAATTGGACGATAGATGGAGGGTTGAGAGCGGTCACCCTTCTTTGGGACAGGTTGAATGTGAGCAAACTTCCAGCATGAAGGGAAGACTTTAGAGGATAGACAGAGACGAAAGAGTTTGCCTAGGCAGGGAGTCAGCACGGAAGCACTGTTTTTGAGAACAACAGGAGGAATACCGTCCGGACCGTACGCCTTATTAGTGTTAAGCCCAGAGAGTAGAAAGTACATCTTTAGAAGAGATTAGGATATTAGGCATAAGTAAGAGAGAGGAGGGTGGAGAAGGAGGAATAGCACCGGAATCATCCAAGGTGGAGTTTCTAGCAAAAGTTTCAGCGAAGAGTTTAGCTTTGTCAGAGGAAGAAGTGATGGTTGTACCATCAGAGTGGGAAAGAGGAGGGAAAGACGAGGAAGAGAAATTGTTGGAGAGGTTTTTGGCTAGATGCCAGAAAGCTTGGGAAGAGCTAGAGTTGGATAGTTCAGTGCATTTATTATTGATGAAAGAGTGTTTGGCAAGTCGAAGAACAGATTTGGCTTGATTCCGGGCAGAAACATAGGAAGAATGAGAGTCTTGAGTTTTAAGGCGATGGTACCGTTTGAATGCTTCCTCCTTATTGCGGACAGTAGTAGAACAGGCGTGAGTAAACCAAGATTTTTTAGCATTAGTCTGAGAGAAAGAGAATGGAATGTATGCTTCCATGCCCGATAGGATTACCTCGGTAATGTGTTCAGCACTCTCCGAGGGTCCCCGGCCACGGAAGCAGAAATCATTCCATAGGAAATCAAAGAAGAACTGCCTGAGAGTCTCCCAGTCGGCAGCGCCAAAGTGCCACAAGCGCCGCCGGCTAGGAGGATCGGGTGGCCGTACTGGAGAGATAGGACAGGTGGCAGAGATAAGTTTATGGTCGGAGGAGCCCAAAGGAGAGAAAAGATCGACAGTATAAGAAGAAGGGTTAGAAGTTAGAATCAAGTCAAGAATGTTGGGCCGATCTCCGATGCGATCCGGGATACGGGTGGGTTGCTGAACTAACTGCTCTAGGTCATTTAGGATAGAAAAGACGTAGGCTTGTTCACCAGGTGGATCAGTAGTGTGAGAGGAGAGCCATTGGCGGTGGTGAACGTTGAAATCTCCTAAGATGGAGATTTCTGAGAAAGGAGAAATGGATAGAATGTGTTCCACTGTAGAGTTTAGATAGTCAAAGAATTTGGGAAAGTTGGTAGAGTTAGGGGAAAGATAGACAGCACAGAAATATTTAGTAAGAGAATGACAGGAAAGTTTGAGCCATAAAGTTGAGAATTCAGAGGAGTCGAAATTGGGAACACGAGAGCGAGTGAGTTTGTTGTGCACATATGCACAACATCCGCCTTTGGCTTTGAAACTAGGATAGAGGAATTAGGAGGATACAGAAAAGGGGCTGCTGGATGTTGCTACAGACACCTGAGTTTCGGTGAGGTTAGGTTAGGGGTGAGATAGTGGTCTTTGATGGCTCCAGCCTGAAGGTGAAGAGTTAACCGATGTGATAGATGAGTCTGCGTCATGCCAATATAGGAATGAGGTCCACAGTTCTCATAATTACAGGTATGTTGGTAAATGACATGATCGTCGGTCATCGGGCTCTTTATCTTGGTGGAAGCTGGTTTGTTGCGGAGAACGAGGTTGGAGGTCTTGGGGGATTTGTAATAAATGATTAATTTGATTTTGTTTTCCGGGTTGGTTGGGTGGACATGCTTGGAGATTATTTCTTTTATGACGACCTCGTCATTTTTGTGTTCAGAGGACATAAAATTGCAGTAGAAGATCTTGATTTCATTGGGGGGGTCAATGTTGGGAGGGCTTTGGGTGTACCATTTTTCAAGAGGGTGGTTGCTGGTGCTGGAGATGTCGGAGTTGGAGTATCCGTTATTTACTAAAACTTGAGATAGTCTTTCCAGTTCCTGGTGGGTGTCGGCCCAGGTAGAGCAGTGCGTGAGGGCTCTCCTTACATAAGCGGAGATGGAGGATAGAAGATAACGGCGGGGGCATTCACTATCGCCGTTGAGGCATTGTCCTGTGTTAGTTGGTTTAGTATAGACGGTGGTTTTGAACCCGTGGTTGTTCAGAGCTACGAGGATGTCGAGGAAGGGGAGTTGTCCATTGTTTGATTTTTCAAAGGTGAAGTTAAGTCCGGAGGAGGTCATGAAGCGACGCTGGAGTTCCTGTAGTTTGTGGAGGTCCCTACAGGACCTAACGCCCCCCCTCGCCCCCCCGGTGCCCTTGACGCAGCCCCCCGCGCTACCTCCTTCAGCTTCGTCTGCTGCCGGCGCCACACGTACTACGCAACTTAGGCCATGCCCCTCGACACGTAGCCAATTAGCTTCGACCTCGCCAACCGACCACCACCTTCCCGCATCCAGTGCGCCTGCGTGACGCGGATCTCTCACTAACACACCTAAAATATCTCTCCACCAATAGCAGACATTTGCCCCCTGATATTCGCCTCCTCTGATCCTCCTCCATCTATATATACCCTTCCTGTTTACTTTTTATATCATTCTATCATTACTTGATAATGCTGGTTGTCCAGTGAAACCGTCGTATATCCTGTATCATCACGAACATTAATGTAACCCTGTACCAACCTGAATTTTGATAACCTTATTCATCTACTTCCTGCCACCCAGCGAAAACTCATCAGAGACCTGGAAACCTTGAATAATAAAATTTTCAACGCAGAAATTGCCATTTCTTTCAACCTCGTATGTATTAAAGAAAATGTATTACCTGGTTTTACTAACAGACAATATATATATATATATATATATATATATATATATACACTCTTGTAATAATTTATGTATGGTAACATTACGTGGCAGCATGTTTTAAACGCTTACGACGCAGTTAAAAATAATAACACAAATAACTATATGGAACAAATAGAGAATGTACGATAACATACTCGAAAGTATAATTCAGAAGCAAATTACTAGGAGAGAGAGAGAGAGAGAGAGAGAGAGAGAGAGAGAGAGAGAGAGAGAGAGAGAGAGAGAGAGAGAGAGAGAGAAAGAGAAAGAGAAAGAGAGAGAGAGAGAGCGAGAGAGAAAAGACTAAGAAGAATAAAGTATCACCAAACATAAGTACTAAAATAACAGCTTAACTCATTGAAGAGGAGCCAAAGAAAACGTGTTGATAGTCTTCCTAGATGACCCACTTGAATTGCCAGACTCAGCCAAAATTCTGACTCTGTGGATTTCAATTTCGACAATATAATACAGAAGAGGAATATGATTTTCGTTTGAGGAAGAATGGGAAGCGTAGATTGTCAAATGCAAAGGGGGAGGAAAGTAATGGGTAAAACAAATACACAGCGAAAAACGAGGAAACATACAAACGAGTACATAGGAAACAGAGAGTATAAAAGAGGGAACAAAAGACAGGAATAAGATGGACAGGCATAAGATAAACAGGCGTAAAGAGAAGAAGGAAAATAGAAGACAGAGGTGGAGAAAGGAGAGAGGACAGGAAAAATACAGAAAAGAAGGGAGGTAGACAGGGAGAAAGAAAGGGTCGTAAAGAAAAGAAACAGAACAAAGGAGAGGAGGAGGGAGGATACCAAAGGAAAATAAAGCAGACAGAAGACAGAGAGAAAGGGAAAACTAAAGGTAAAGTGGAAGACAGAGAAAATAATAAAGGAGGCACAAGGGAGAACAAATAGGGTGTCAAGAAGAGGGACACTATAAAAGACAGAAGAGAGAAGTAGAAAGGGAAAAGACACAAACACACAAAAGATGGGAAATGACACAGGAAGAAAAAAAATAAGTAGGAACTAGGAAACCGTGCGTGAAATAAGGAAGACATTGGAAAAGCAAATACATCTTTAGTATTTTAATCAATGGGAAAAGCTGCCTGTAACAAGCCCCCCCCCCCCCCCCCTCACAAACAAAACAAAACGTTGAAATAGTCACAGAGAACCAAATTCAAGGTACCTTAAAGTCAAATGTATGGACACACGCAGCTTGAACCCGTTTAATTCATAGGAGGAGGGAAAGACAAATTTAGGGAGAGGCTTCCGGAGTTTACTTGTTGAGTAGAAGAAAGACTAGGATAATTGGTTCACTCTTGGGTTAGAGAGTTGGACAAGTGGTGGCCATATTAGCTCGATTACTATAGTATGTGTTATAGATCTTAGAGGTCAAGATTTTTGGCTTACCTATAATGAATGAGAGTGAGAGAGAGAGAGAGAAAGAAAAAGAGAGAGAGAGAGAGAGAGCGAGAAGAGATAGAGAGAGACGGGAGAAAGAGAATACAATGGCAAAATATTAACGTTGCAATATTATGCTTTTATCGTCCAACTTTTAATTCATCCCTTCCAAGCCCCCCCGACCCCCCCCCCCCCCCCCCCCCACACACACAGTCTTTCTCCAATATTTTATTGCTACTGCTGATGGTCTTTCCAGTTTTATCATCCTTACATTAAACTAGATTCGGTTTTTTGTCTCTGAATATTTCTTACTGGATTTTTGCCTCCCCATAGTGCACCTTAATTAAAAGCTAATAGAGGGTGAGAAAGCTTTGAAAAATAATAATCACATCCCTTCCCAACACACTCACACCCTCTCTCTGTATATATATATATATATATATATATATATATATATTGTATATATCTACTTTATATACAGTATATAGTATATATATATATATATATATATATATATATACAACACGGGTTCACTCAAGGGAGTGTACGTTAAAAAATGCATTATATATGAATCTTTCTGTTTATGTCTGTCTATCTATCTATCTATCTATCTATCTATCTATTTGTTTATGCAATAAATTGCATGACTCGCCATCTATAGTATGTTTGTCTATGTTTATTTTTGTTTTCATTTGTGTGCCACTTTTTTTGTTGCTTTCTCCTACGAATGTAATGGCTCGTCATCCATATATCGATCTTTACACCGGTCTCTAGATCTATCTATGCATAATATGAGGAAGAATAGGGATAGAGCTGCGCTGTATGCCATGTTTATTGAATAGGTCTGGGTGAAATTTTTGGCATCAACAAGGTGCCAGCATCAAGTTACAGCCTTGATCCTAAAGCTATACGAGATTTCGGATCTAACTTAATAAACACAATATTTTAATTATTAGCTACACCAAATAATTTAATAGTTAGCTCCTAAATAAATATAGAGAGAAATGGCACTTAAGCGGGTACTACTTGTTTCGGACTATATAGAGAGAAATGGCACTTAAGCGGGTACTACTTGTTTCGGACTATATAGAGAGAAATGGCACTTAAGCGGGTACTACTTGTTTCGGACTATATAGAGAGAAATGGCACTTAAGCGGGTACTACTTGTTTCGAACTATATATTTATTTATTAATATATTTGTTTAGTTTCCTCGCTAGACCGTAAAACACCCCCTAGACCCCCTTTCAAGATAAATTTGTACATTGGTCGGTAGACAAATTTCCCGGCCGAAGGCCGGTTCCTTCTAAAAATTACAGGCTCGCTATCGCTCGCCAGGAATGGTACAAAACGTCTTAATATTGACAAGTAAATGGGGCGAAAGGTCTCAAAATCGCCAAACTAATGGAACAGACGTCTTAAAATCTTAACAAATAATATGCTAAACACAAGGGAGAAGGGGGTCAATAAAAAGCTAATACTACCCCTTTAATATGCAACCTGAACATCAATATTAATATTTACAGTATATTATAAATGTAAGCGTTAATATATAATCTTTAAATCAAGTAATGCCACTTGAAAAAAACTCATACAAACCACCCGGGATTCGAACCCTGGACCTTGCTATCAACAGGCACTCGTGCTAATTAACCACTGAGTGACCAGTGTGGTGTAGTGGTTAGCGTGAGTGCCTGTTGATCGCAAGGTCCAGGGTTCGAATCCCGGGTGGTTTGTATGACGTTAATATATACACCCACCCTCCATAACAACCAATGGACAACTAAACTAACTCAAACTCATCCAAACACAGGAGTTCATTCAACCAATTCCCAAGTTTCGGACACTATATATAATGGACATTAGTTCTATTCTATTCTATATATTCAGGCCCAATCCCCGATTTTCCCTTTATTTTTATTTTGTATTGTATTTATTTTAATTTTTTTGGGGGGAGAGGGCGACTCCAGACAGAGCCAGAATAGAGACAACACAACAGAAAACAATGAACACACACACACAAAATACAAATGCACACACACATAGGGCATTAAAAGATTCAAATTTTATGAATTGTGTGAAACATCATGCTAAGAATTAATGTTTTTTTATTAGGAATTTGTCACCAATAAGAGCTTCATAGTGGCTCCGAAACTTGGCAATTATTTGAAAATCATTAAGGGGACCCACCTCGTTTTTTGTTTTTCCTCTTTCTCCCTTTCTCTCTGGGTTGTATCCATTAGGCCCCATTCAGCCTACTGTTTTAAGACGTTTATCCCCATCCAGGTGTTGATTTTTTCCGCGAGCCAGCATATTTCTGGATTTCTCCATATAATGCTGGGTCGCGATAAAATGGACGCCTGGATGGGGATAAACGTCTTAAAACAATAGGCTGAAGGGGGCCGAATGGATACAAGCCAGAGAATGAGAGAAAAGAAGAGAAAAAAGCAGGTCAACCCCCTCAAGATTATATAGCTGGTTTTGGTCCCTAACATGATTTCAAATTAGTGCAGACCTATTCAATAAACATGGCATTTCTGTCTATGTAGATGAGGGAGACAAAAGGCAAAACTGGCTGTGACGAGTGCCTCCCCCAGAGTTAAAAGAGTGACAGCGCCAAAATCAAGGAACGTCTATATATACGGCAGGTGCCCAATCCCGAAAGGGGTTGAAATAGCGGAGCTATCCCCCCGCCAAAGGCGGCTTTCTAGGGCCTTTCCTACCTGATACTGAGAGGATTGGGTTCTAGTCATGTGGTGATGGGCTGGTCTATCAGAGTGAGACCTGAGCGATCTCTGCCATACCCATAGCTTACTCTGACTGTTCCTTTTACTTATATAATTTCTAGATCTCAAGTGACGGCGTCTCTTCCGTGGATTGACCTCCCAATCTACCAAGATTGGAAGCCAAAGCGTCACAGTTTTCCTTTGCCCCTCAACTTTCTCTTCATAATTGCTGAGGGGTACAGGGCCCTGGGTGGGATTTTGGTTTCCCGGGCGTTTCTACACCCTCCTCAGCTCCCCGCCATGGAGTGGCTTTGGTCACCCAGGCTTTATTGTGGTCGGCAGGGAGGGTTCTGTGGGGGCGCTCGGTTAGGGCCTTGGCCTTGCTCGGGGCCTTGGGGCTGTTCGGCCAGGCAGTTTGTGGAACAACAACAACGTCTATATATAGTAAGTGACCCTCGGATCTGGGAAAATTATGTAAGTGCTATGAAAGACTAGAATGACGATTAAAGGGAAAATAATGTAAGTGCTATAACAAACTAGAATGACGAATAAGGAGAAAATTATGTAAGTGCACGGCTCAACTGAATGGAGTAAATAGGCTATAGTACCTAGGCCGAGTGGAAGGTGGTACAAAAATGGAGGAAACTGACGAGTAGAGGCTCGGACATGATTATCGAGGTAATTTCTTAAAAAAATAATATTTAGCATTTTCGAAGCCATGGGCATATATCACAAAGAAGTATGGAACATAATAGACTTATATAACTTACAATAATCGAGGAGAGCGAGTTTGATCCAGCCAGTAACATTGTCCCAGGTTTTCTTCTACGTTGTATTTGTGACCGCTATATACCAGGTACGAATGTGCCATTCATATCATGTTAACCCGAGGAGCAAGTAATTGCATGTTGACAAACGTAGTTATATGCAAATTAATTACCTTCGATCGGACAGAATTCAGTATATTTACCACATACAGCATTATTTCTTCTCCATATGCGTATATTTTACTTATATTATGAACATATGAACCTTGAAGAGCGATAAAAGAGGGTGAAAACTTATATTTTCGCCGCCTGGTCGTATCCTAGGGCGGCAGGCTGAGAGAAACACACCCTCCCCTTGCAACGTCTCTCAACACACTAAGCGGCCCGAAAGTGATCTTGCAGTTCTAAAGGGTCTCCAAATGATGTAACCCTCTTTACCAGCTTGCCTGATGATAATTTGCGTATAAAATAACCGATAAATGATGAAAATATGAGGGAAAATAGCCGATAATTGAGGAGGGGGGAAAGAGATGGGGAAGGAGGGGAAGGGGATGGGGGGTTGAGACACATATTCCTGAGTGGTAGGAAGTACTAAAGGGGAATTATCTCACCTAATGACATATTCCTTTGTTTTTGAGAGCCCCTGGGGCGTTTTGGAAGGGTTTTTTCATGGTCTTGGGCTTCCGTGAGGCCTATCTCATTCGCTATACACATACTTCCGTTAGGCTTATCGCACTTGCCGGGTTAAAGGCCATAGCTCATACTGTCTTCTAAGCACAAAAGTTGATAAAATAACGGTTTACTTCATTGAGTTCTCGCAGAGCGTAATATTATGAAAGAGGGAAAGAGAGAGAGTGATACTGTGCATGGTAAGCGCCCGGGCCGCTCGCTGTAGGTCCCAGGCTCGCTATCCCTCGCCAAGAAAAAGGCAACACCTAAATGACACGAAAAGTCTTAATATTGACAAAGAAATGGGGCGAAAGTTCTTAAAACTGTCAAACTATTGGGCCGAACGTCTAAAAAATCTGAAAATTAATGGGGCTAAGCATAAGGAAAAAAGGGGATCCGAAAAACGATCCATATCTCCCCTTAAGAATGAAAAGACAGACTATTTGATAAATGAAAGTCTACTCGATAGCATCAACCATAGACTACAGTAGATCTGGACTTGACACGAAAATGAAACTTTGCAGTAAGGGACCCCAAATCGGAATACGACCGCCCCCCCCCCCCCCCCCCCCAGTTCGAACCACGAAACAGTGAAAATGTAATATTTTTGCGGTTTCGTGTTTTGAACTTGGGAGTTCAATCTCCGATTTTGGGTCGCTTACTGCAAGTTCCATTTTCGTGTCCAGTCCAGATCTATTGTAGTCTATGCATCAACAAAGAAACTGTCTTGTGAGTAATTACATCAAGCGATCTTATACCCAACCAACAATGTGAAGAAGTAATAAAGCAAGCAAACCAATATATTTGCTTCACATGGAAATTTTTTGTTATTCTAACTTAATTGCTCTTTCCATTCACATATGCATAGCCTACGTGAGTTGCAGTTGGGATGTGTGTACATGCTTAGATTGATATGCAGGATTCGAAGTTGCATAATAAATCGTAGGCGGTGTCCACCATTCTTTAACCCGGGAAGGGCGATAGGCCTCACGGAAGGCTTCCTATAGGGAACGCGATAGGCCTCACGGAAGCAAGACCATAAAAAAAGCCTTCCAAAAAAAAAAAGGGCCTATCAAAACAAAGGATTTTGTCTCTAGGTGAGATAATTCCCCTCTAGTACTCATCCATGTGTTTCTCACCCCTCCCCCTCCCCTCCTTCCCCACCTTATTCCCCCCTTCCCCCCCCTCCTCAATTATCACCTATTTATCCTCTTATTATCATCATTTATCGGTTATTTTTCTCTCCCGCGATAATGTAGCACAAGTGGGTTGCATAAAAGATCGTTATGCAACACCCAGACACCGGCACACACCGCCCCGCTCGTCTCAGTTGACTCCCAGACAGCGAGAGGGGAGGGCTGCCTGTGGCTCTCTCTCGCCTGAGATTATGACCGGGTGGCCAATATCTTCGTTTTTCACCACCCAAATGCTTTTCCCACTTATTTTAGCACTCTTGAAGGTTCATATATACATCATATATGTAAAATAAAAGCATACCGAAAACAAATAATGCTTTATATTGTAAATATAACGAATTCTGTCAGAATCCAGGGCTAGAAATGCACAAATAACTACCCTAGCACCTAGGTCTATATCGCGCTTGTCAGGTTAACTGTCTTTGTGGTGCGATGCATAAGGTGTTGATTTTCGGTGTGAGCATCCTGGATTCGAATCCACGGACTGCCACATGTGTTTGTAAATTTCATTAATCGATTTTAGGAGTATAGTTGGTTGTTGGAAGGAACATAATAATTGATATTGGTTCAGGGGTAATTTATCGAGAGGACTTCCCTAGTGGTTAAGGCCCCATTAATTGCTCTTTCCATTCACATATGCATAGCCTACGTGAGTTGCAGTTGGGATGTGTGTACATGCTTAGATTGATATGCAGGATTCGAAGTTGCATAATAAATCGTAGGCAGTGTCCACCATTCTTTAACTGTCCTCGTGGTGCGATGCATAAGGTGTTGATTTTCGGTGTGAGCATCCTGGATTCGAATCCACGGACTGCCACATGTGTTTGTAAATTTCATTAATCGATTTTAGGAGTATAGTTGGTTGTTGGAAGGAACATAATAATTGATACAATTAATTGGTTCGTCCCCACATATAAAATTATCTTTAGTTTCAGTCTCCGTATTAGCAAAAGGATATTGAAAAACCTGAATGAGTTCAATGGAGAGTAACACAATGATTCCCCGACTTAGAAATATATTGTACGAGGGGCGGCTGAAAGATCAATTAAATAGATTGCAGAGTGGGAGAGAATTAATTCAAGTTTTGATAATGATAAAGAACCATGACAATATGGATGAGTTTATATTCTCTTTTGGACCGACCGTAGTCCCTTCTATCTTTATACGCCTAATAGGTCTGTTATAGCATATACATCATAGCTATATTAGAGATTTATCAAATATTCGCATCCGCAAATTATCCGCAAGTTAACAAAAATCTACAATCGCATCTGCATTTGCAATGCAAGCAACATCCGCATTCGCAGTTTTAGTAAATTTAACATCAACATCCGCATCTGCACCTTTAGAATGAGGATGTTGCAAATATGGTAACAATAAAGTAAAGCATAGTAAACAAAAATAAGAATATACCTGGTGAAACAATAAGTAAAATTATGAATTCAAAACAAAATTATACGAAACATATATGCATAGACTACAGGAGATATGATCAAATTAAAGTTAAACATATTAAGAAAAATAAGAATATACCTGGTCTTCAAAACAAAATTATAAGAAACATATATGCATAGACTACAGTCGATCTGGACTTGACACGAAAATGGAACTGTGCAGTAAGGGATCCAACATCGGAGAACGAACCCCCAAGTTTGAATCTTGAAACCGCGAAAATATCACATTTTCGCGGTTTCGAGGTTCGAACTTCGAGGTTCGTTTTCCGATTATGGGTCCCTTATTGCAAAGTTCCATTTTCGTGTAAAGTCCAGATCTGGACTGGACACGAAAATAGAATTTTGCAGTAAAGGACCCAGAATTGGAGAACGAACCCCCAAGTTCGAACCTCGAAACCGCGAAAATATCACATTTTCACGGTTTCGAGGTTCGAACTTGGGGGTTCGTTTTCCGATTCTGGGTCCCTTACTGCAAAGTTCCATTTTCGTGTCCAGTCCAGATCTACTGTAGTCTATGACAATATGTAAAACAATATCTAAATAGTTATTACATAAAACATACATTGCATTACGAGAGAGAGAGAGAGAGAGAGAGGTCGGGCCTCAAACCGGTCGAGCCGCCTGCCGGTCGCCTGTTTTGACAAATTCGCACTTCTCAATATTGATTGGTTGTATTCATTAACCCCTTCTGTACCATCAACGTCATATTTATGTTAGTCTAGTCATATTTAGAATATTTACTGCAGTTTAAGAAGGATCTGTGGTAGTAAAAATGGTTAAGCGAGATAGTTCGAAGCCTGGTAATTGAATAAAATCTGAATAAAATCGTCTAGTAGTAGCCAGAATGAAGTTAAAAGGAAGGCACCGGTACAAAAGGGGTTATACATTACACAACGGTGTAATACTACTACTGTAATTATTGTCATACATAAATATGAAACTTGGGATCTTATCATAGTTACCAGAAAATAAACAGAAGTGCCACAAATTGAGGGATTAGTAAACATACGTTTTATATTTATATGAATGAATAAAGGAAGTAATCATACATATAGTCATAATATGGAGATTTTAGCCTACTGCTCAAAATTTAGTGGAATGTATAGCCTATTGGAAAAAATAATTACCTTAAATATATTGATAGATCAGTAGAGCATATTTTGACAAAAAGATAGAAGAAACGACGAAGAAACATTGGCTACTTAGCTATTGAGGTGAGACTTAAAATGTTAATGTGAAGACTATGGTTGACTGGAGATCCTGAGGGAGATGTTAGTAGCAGGAAGGTTAGAGCAAGAGTGTCTGCCTGGGAAATCGAGTAGCGGTCTAACGGCTGTCAAATCAAGTTCGCTAGTCTATATAATATTTTCGATTGTCTGTGTGTGTCTGTTCTTAATAGGCGGCCGCAGTTTTGGACCTGGGGAGCTGAAACTTTGCATGTGGGTGTCAATTGACCTGGGTCAGGTCATAGAGGGGGCGAGGCCACGATCGGAGGTCGTTACGAGGCCGAAATTAAAAAAAAAAAAAAAATGGCCGTTTGGGGCAGAAGGAGGCCTCCGATCGAAACGGTGTATGAAACAAAAGTTGTTCGCAGCCCCCCAAAATAGGGGTACTGATGAGGTCAGATTAAAAATCGGAGGTCATTTAGCGGCCGAAATCGAGGTCCCCGTTTAATGAGGCACAGGGAGGTCGAGGCCGGTTAATTATGGTAGTAGTAGTATTGTGATGATTGTGGTAGTAGTGATTGATGATGGTGATTATGGTAGTAGTAGTGGTGGTAGTAGTGATGGTGATTATGGTGGTACAGTATTATTACCCGGGCAACGCCGGGTACCCCTGCTAGTTAGTAAATAAATGCCGAAAATCGATAGAATAATACCAGAATCTCTAGAACATCGCTCTAAAATGGATAAAAACTCTAGAATATCACTAGAATTAATTCCCCTAGATATACAAAATTGCCTCTAGATCTAAGTAAATACCTCTACAGTAGATCTAGCGGGAAAGTAGCTAAACTGGCAACACTAGACTCGCGGTCCTAAACCACGGAGGAAAGAATATATGGAGTGTCAACTCCTATGGGCGATTATGAAACCAAGATAATGACAAAGCTTGGTCAATAGATGGCGCTGTGATCGCCGGCGTGTCGCCTGTCTGTTTACAACAAATGGCAGGAACGATGCGAGGGGTGTGTGGTGGAATAAACAAACATGGCCCCAAACGTTGGCCACCGCTGTGTGGTATCCGGGAAAAACAGACAAACTGGTCGTGACCTACGATTCCATTTCATCCCATAAGTTTAGAACAATCAGCTGCTAAGGGAGTGATTAAAATTTCACATGAATATATATTGTGTACAGTAGTATTGTATTGTGTATTCAAGTATTGGTTACAATCCAAAATAAATATTTGACACCGGACACCTGATTGCATTTCATGTTGCCATGCCTATTTCACTTTTATTCATCGACTAATATACATAATAAGTAAATAATTTAATTAGTATGCACTTTTAAATGTCACTTGCAATGGTGTACACCGGGATAGGTGTAAATATTGATTATATCAATATTGGTAATTCTCTGAGACCAACTTCTTACGAATCTGCTTAAGATTTGTGTGTGATTAGGTGACTGCACAATGTTAACTTATTCCGACAGAGAGGTCAGAGGAATTTACAGTTTAATATTATAATATAAATCTACGTTATTGTGCATTACAACCATTTACATATATACATGTATGTGTAAGATATGTATGTGCCACATTCTCAGTGTTTGAGTTAATTGCATGTTGTGAAGGGGCATTACATAATATATTCCATTCCATTTACTCCAAGGATGATATTAGTAAGACTTGGTTATAAAAAATAATGAAATGCTTTCGCAATTATAGTGAGTAGTTGACATTCCGTATGTTCTTTCCTCGTGTCCTAAACTCTCTATTTGCGCCTGCGCAATAAATATCAAGCGTCATATCTCGTAAAACAGCGTATATTACTATATATTACTACTATAGCAATACCGAACTTGTATTAAATATTCTAACATAGACTACAGTAGATCTGGACTTGACACGGAAATGGAACTTTGCAGTAAGGGATTCAACATCGGAGAACAAACCCCTAATAGTTCGAACCTCGAAACCACAATAATACCACATTGTCGTGGTTTCGCGGTTCGAACTCAGGGGTTTGTTTTCCGATGTTGGGTCCCTTAATGCAAAGTTCCATTTTCGTGTCAAGTCTAGATCTACTGTAGTCTATGATTCTAAAAATTATTTACATGGTTAATCGTACATCAGCTAGGTATCATATTATTATTTGCTAATAAAGATTGAGCCACGAAGAAGCGCCGTACAGGTCCTTGGAAGGGGCACATGTAGCATTGAGTAGAACGGAAATTATTAACAAATATCATGAAATTATTCTAGTAAAGAGGAGTTAACTTTTATTTGTGATTTTTTATCGTTATCTTATCAAAACGTTATCTATATAAATCATGTTGCATTGGACATGTAAAATATGCTGTCATCATGTATCTTTTAGTTAAAATAGGACTTCAGAGGCTATCAACCCTATTAGATTATTAAGCCAGCACACTGTAAGTCAAGAATAATGTCAGGACTGGAGCCTCTCTGCGAAAACTCCAGTCCCTTCTGTGATCATTTATCATTACTTATATATGTATATAAATGTAAGCACTGAATTACCGTACTTCATTGCCCATACCATAATATATATATATATATATATATATATATATATATATATATATATATATATGGTGGCGGATTCTGATGGAAAACTGCAGCGGGTAGTCAAAGAGTTTGGTGTGGTTTGTGGAAGGAGGAAACTGAAGGTGAACGTCAATAAAAGTAAAGTAATGGTGTGTAATAGGGGAGAGCATAGGGTGAATCTAGATGTGAGGCTGGATGGGGAAATATTGGAACAAGTAGAGTGTTTTAAATATCTAGGAGGAACAATAAGCAGGAGTGGAGGTATGGAAGTGGAGGTAAAACAGAGAGTGTGTGAAGGAAGGAAGGTTTTCGGAGCAATGGGAAGTATGTGGAAGACGAGAAATCTCGGAGTGAAAGTAAAAAGTGCACTGTACCAAGGAATTGTTGTGCCAACAGTGATGTATGGGGCTGAGACATGGGCTCTGAAGAAAAAGGAGAAAAGAGGGCTGGATGTGATGGAGATGAGCTGCTTGAGGAGTATGTGTGGAGTTACTCGTAGAGACAGATTGAGGAATGAAGAGATACGTAGGAGAGTGGGGCAGCAGGAACATTTGTCAGCCAGAGTGGACAGAAGGGTGCTGAGCTGGTATGGTCATGTTGAACGAATGGGAGATGAAAGGCTTACAAAGAGAATATGTGAGTCAGGTACAAGGGGAGATAGCAGGGCAGGAAGACCCCCATTGAGATGGAGAGACTGTGTAAGAGAGGCTTTGGATGATAGAGGAATGACTATAGATCAGGCAGGGGAAGTGGTGGTGGACAGGAGTGAATGGAGCATGCTTGTGAATATTTGAGTGAACACGTGGTCATTTGGAGTGAGGGGTCGGGCGCAAGTTGGACTAGATAATAGTCCATCAGGCGCCTGGCCCGGGGAGACGATTAATATGAAGGGTGTGCCTGGAAGTGTGGTGGGAGGGCTTGTGGCTTTGGTTCCGCTGCATGTCTCCCTGCCGAGATCGGAACCTCTCCCGGTGGTCAGGGGCCGGGGGAGTGCTGGAGCGACCTTGGTAACCCTGGTCTCTGGGTCTTCTCCTGGGTGACTTGGATGTGTGAGAGTTTGTGTTTTTTATCTGTGTTTATTTTTTGTTTTATGTTGTTTTTGTGTTTTCCCTGTTCTTGCTCTGTCTTGAGTCGGCTAACCCCAAAATGGGGATTGGGCCTGAGCATATAGATAGATAGATAGATAGATATATATTATATATACAAAATTACCCTACCTACAGTAAAATTTAATGTGCATCCCATGTCCGATTACCTGAGCATGCCCCCCAGATAGTACAATACACACATTGGGTTAACTCACCTTCATCACTGCCCATCTCCTCTGCAACTTCCATAGCTGTCCCAGGGTATTCCTATTCCTATATCGTATATGGAAGTACAGCTCCGTACCGCCACAATCAACTTTTCGTTGTCCATGGTGATGTGAGTATCCTAGGTTCGAGTCCTTGGAGTGTCACATGTATTTGTTGATATAATTAATTGAGCTTAGAAATAAAATTGGTTGGTGAAAACATATAATAACTTCATAGCTACGGATACCACGAACACCCAACTGCACCTAACGTCAGGAAAAAACGATAAAAAAACAAGTTGAGCACTTTTCTGCGGCGCTGGAATCTGGCATCAGAGTGAAGCTTCACGGGGTTTATGAAACATTATAATAGTTGTTACGACGTCCGAGTTTTCACCTCGTTTATGGTCAGACTATTTGCATCGGAATATGTGAAATATGCAACAGGTTATTCCATGTCGTTTTTTTGTTTGGTGTAAACGATCTAACACATTTGTGTTGGAATATGTCCGGGTTCGGTGTTGGTGTGACTCGGCTCTAATGGTGTGCCACGTCACACCAAGGCCGCAGCCAGACATAATATGACGCAAAATACCTGTCTTAAGGTTAAATGCCATTGAATTGACCCATTTGTATCCATACTGTATTTTCTTCTCAGTTATGCTCATTTTAATGAACTACCTTGTTTATTTATGTCTATTCTTGTTTTTTTCCTTGTACTTGATTGGCTTATTTGTTTTGGTATAGATTGGACATCCAATTTATTGCACAAAAGCAAGCCAAGTAGAACAGAAAAAAACACACACACGATCAAAGAAGGCAGTTTACTAGAAAGAGAGTAACTGTATGGTGTATATCAAGAGAGTAACTGTATGGTGTATATCAAGAGAGTAACTGTATGGTGTACATCAAGAGAGTAACTGTATGGTGTATATCAAGAGAGTAACTATGGTGTACATCAAGAGAGTAACTGTATGGTGTATATCAAGAGAGTAACTGTATGGTGTATATCAAGAGAGTAACTGTATGGTGTATATCAAGAGAGTAACTGTATGGTGTATATCAAGAGAGTAACTGTATGGTGTACATCAAGAGAGTAACTGTATGGTGTATATCAAGAGAGTAACTATGGTGTACATCAAGAGAGTAACTGTATGGTGTATATCAAGAGAGTAACTGTATGGTGTATATCAAGAGAGTAACTGTATGGTGTATATCAAGAGAGTAACTGTATGGTGTATATCAAGAGAGTAACTGTATGGTGTATATCAAGAGAGTAACTGTATGGTGTATATCAAGAGAGTAACTGTATGGTTTATATCAAGAGAGTAACTGTATGGTGTATATCAAGAGAGTAACTGTATGGTGTATATCAAGAGAGTAACTGTATGGTGTATATCAAGAGAGTAACTGTATGGTGTATATCAAGAGAGTAACTGTATGGTGTATATCAAGAGAGTAACTGTATGGTGTATATCAAGAGAGTAACTGTATGGTGTATATCAAGAGAGTAACTGTATGGTGTATATCAAGAGAGTAACTGTATGGTGTATATCAAGAGAGTAACTGTATGGTGTATATCAAGAGAGTAACTGTATGGTGTATATCAAGAGAGTAACTGTATGGTGTATATCAAGAGAGTAACTGTATGGTGTATATCAAGAGAGTAACTGTATGGTGTATATCAAGAGAGTAACTGTATGGTGTATATCAAGAGAGTAACTGTATGGTGTATATCAAGAGAGTAACTGTATGGTGTATATCAAGAGAGTAACTGTATGGTGTATATCAAGAGAGTAACTGTAACTGTATGGTGTATATCAAGAGAGTAACTGTATGGTGTATATCAAGAGAGTAACTGTATGGTGTATATCAAGAGAGTAACTGTATGGTGTATATCAAGAGAGTAACTGTATGGTGTATATCAAGAGAGTAACTGTATGGTGTATATCAAGAGAGTAACTGTATGGTGTATATCAAGAGAGTAACTGTATGGTGTATATCAAGAGAGTAACTGTATGGTGTATATCAAGAGAGTAACTGTATGGTGTATATCAAGAGAGTAACTGTATGGTGTATATCAAGAGAGTAACTGTATGGTGTATATCAAGAGAGTAACTGTATGGTGTATATCAAGAGAGTAACTGTATGGTGTATATCAAGAGAGTAACTGTATGGTGTATATCAAGAGAGTAACTGTATGGTGTATATCAAGAGAGTAACTGTATGGTGTATATCAAGAGAGTAACTGTATGGAGTATATCAAGAGAGTAACTGTATGGTGTATATCAAGAGAGTAACTGTATGGTGTACATCAAGAGAGTAACTGTATGGTGTATATCAAGAAAATACAAGTACAGTACAAATGTGTCAAATTTAATGATATTTCACTTCAATACAAACATGTTGCGCTATAGTATGACTGGTTGCAGCCTTGGTGTGAACTCACCGGAAGATGGCTGGCTTAAGTGAACACACAAACCATTCCCTTAAGGGGGGTCACCGGCTTATTTGTATCATTCTCTCCTTTTCTCTCTTTCTCTGACTTGTATCCATTTGGCCCCATTCAGCCAACTGTTTTAAGACGTTTATCCTCATTCGGGTATCGATTTCTTCCTGGCGAGCGATAGCGAGCCAACATTGTATGGAGAAGTCCGGCTTCGCCGGACACATTTTTCTATCGAAAAATGTAAACATTTAGCTTGCTGTAAAATATATATATATATGCTGGCTCGCTGCCGCTCGCCAGGAAAATATTGACACCTGCATGGGGGTAAACGTCTTAAAATAGTAGGCTGAATGGGGCCGAATGGATACAAGCCAAAGAGAGAGGGAGAGAAAGATAAAACAGCGAGGTGGGCCCCCTTCAGCCAGCCATCTGAGAAAAAAAGGAAGGAGGCTCGTGATTGGCGGACACAACCAGTAGGAATCGGTATTTTGATTGTCTTAAAGGAGTAGTGGTTATTTGTTGGTCTATATATTATAATAAATATATTTATTTTTTATTTCCTCGCTAGACTCCATCAAGCTTAAAAAAACACCCCCTAGACCCCCTTTCAAGATAAATATGTACATTTATCGGTAGAAAAATGTCCCGGCCAAATTGCAGGGTCGCTGTCGCTCGCCAAGAAAGGTAAAATCGACATATAAATGGCACAAAAGGTATAAAATTGTCAAACTAATGGAGCGAACATCTCAAAATCTCAAAACAAATGAGGCTAAACGTGAGGGAAAAGGGAGTGCAGGAAAAAGAACTACTTCCCCCTAAAATGACCACGTAGTGAAACAGCATGACTCTCAACACTCTTCTATCTTTCTCTCCTTTTCTCTCTTTCTCTGGCTTGTATCCATTCGGCCCCATTCAGCTAACTGTTTTAAGACGTTTATCCCCATCCAGGTGTCGATTTCTTCCAGAATTGTATGGAGAAATCCGGCTTCGCCAGAGAAATGTTTCTATCGAAAAATGTACAAATTTAGCTTGCTATCAAAATAAACAAATATATATAATTATGCTGGCTCGCTACCGCTCGCCAGGAAAATATTGATGCCTGGATGGGGTTAAACGTCTTAAAGCAGTAGGTTGAATGGGGCCGAATGGATACAAGCCAAAGAGAGAGGGAGAGAAAGAGAAACAAAGCGAGGTGGGCTCCCTTAAACTGCAAAACAACGCACTATGCTATCTGTGTGTCCTAACTTTCTCTCGATTTCTTTGGATTTTGTTTTTATTTGTTTCAGTAATACATGTGTTTATTATTATTATTATTATTATTATTATAGATGTGTGGGAAATTGTTTTGTTTTGTTTTGTTTTTTTCTGATGTTTTGTGATGTCCCTGTTCGGGCTCTGTCTCGAGTCCGCCACACCCTAAAAAAAAAAAAAAAAAAAAAAAAAAAAATGGGGAAGGTGCCAAAGTATATACATATACATACATTATTATTATTATTATTATTATTATTATTATTATTCGTATAATAGATGGCAGTACACTAATGATCCGTTGTTTTTTGTATATGTATTTTTTCTTCCTTATGGTATAATTTATGGTAAGTGATCGGATCCTAGACACCCCCTTCGATTAAAGGGAGATTTATTCTTAAGGGGTTTTATGGTAATTATGGGGAAAAAGGCTCGCACCCTTATGTTCCATATTTATTCCTTCAGATTTTGAAAAATACGTGTTTTCGTGGTTTTATGATTATAATTCCAACGTGGGATACGAGAAGTGTGTGGTGGTGGTGGTGGTGGGGGGGGGGGGGCTTATGACTTATTGAAATCATCATCTATGTTGCCAGCAGGGGATAACTATCGATTATACTCCATAATGAAGACGTATGTAACAGCGAGGACGTCCGAGGGAGCTCTGAGAGTGATGGGACTTTGTGTTTTTTCATTAATTTCGGGTTTTACAAATGTGATCAAAATTATTCTCCCACAGTGGATTATACACGAGTACAGTATTGTATAAGGATTCAATAGACCTGCATTAATTGTCCCTAATATATTTATATTAATTAAGGCGGCAGGCCTTTTCCAACAATAATTATTGCTTTTATTTCTGGACTCCTTCTCCATCAGGTGAACGCAATTATTTTTGATATTTTAAGACGTTCGCCTCATTAGTTTGCCAATTTCAAGCCTTTTCGTTTAATTTTTATCAAATTATGAGACCTTTCGTGCCGTTAGGTGTCGATTTGTTGTCCTGGCGAACGATAGCGAGCTTGTAATGAAGGGGGAATTTAACACACTGAAATATGTAATAGCCAAGTGTGCAATAGTGGTGTCATTGACATTATCACTTTTGTGATACCACTTGATAAGAAGGATTTTAAACAGATTATATACTGTATAGGCCAATAGTAGATGCAAGCTACCAAATATGACAACTTTCAATGCCGGGTCACGCAAGTATATGTCTCTAACCCAGAGAAAACAATGCTTTATGTGGTGACAATTACGTTACATGTGTAGGCCTACTTATTTTACTCCTTTTCATTATATGTGCATCTGCCCTTTTGCAGTTACCGTATTTTTACAAGCAGCCTCCTTTGTTAAACTTTTCATGTCGGGTAGATTTATGCAAATTGTATCGTAATTTTAATATATGTATTTGATTATTTGCTGGCTCTATTATGGGTCTCACCTATCGATTACTTTGCATAATCCGTCTCTAATCTATATTGATGAAATTTGACTGCAACCTGCATTTTGACTAATTATTTTCCATTATGCTAATCATACTGTTAACAAAATATGCGTGTCGTACATGACTCCACATATAAAGATGATTCATGGACATTTCGAATCTCTCGCAAAAACATAGCCTATATGAAGCAAATCGAACTCGCCCGATTCCACGTTGGTTTAATAAAGTTGGCTGATGTATGGTGTCTGCACAACATGCTAAACACTTAAATTCTTCTTCTGAAATCATATACTTTTAACCATTATATATAAGCATACACAATACATTTAAAGATTATGCTAACGATTCATACAATCAGTTAATCGTATTGAAGGCCGTACTGCAAAATATTATTACATCAAGCAAACTCAATGACCACTCACGTCCCTCGTTACAAAACGAAGACCCATTCATTCATACAGACATACACTACTGAGTAATGCTGCCACCTTTGGTAGGGTAGGGCAGTACCAAAGGGGCTGGACACTCCAACTACTATTTAACAAAGTGTACCCTATATAATTTATAAGGAAAGTACAAATATGCTGGCACGACCACGCGTAATAATAATAATAATAATAATAAACGGTTTATTAAAGAATGGCAGCCTTATGAGCTGAAAATACACATTTTACAATTAGTGGATGAACATGAGATGTACAGATATGAAAATGGTAAGCTCAGTTTACAATGGGTGAGTATAATATACTTTACATTAAAACAAGAAATTAATACAATAATTATGCTAGTGTAAAATACAAATTATCATAAATTAACCATGAGAGTAAGTGATTTACAGTGCATATACAGTACACATTTATTTTACTCATATATATACAGAACATACATATATACGCATACGTACACACATAAATACGCATATATATATATACATACATATATAAGAACATAAGAACATGCAGTAAGTGTGCACATGCCCGTATACATAAACGCTCACGTATGCAAACAAACATACATACATACAAAAACTGTTCTGGTAGGGTCAGGTGAGGCTAATAATGGGAGTTAAATTCTTGGGAGAGATTAAATGAGGGAATTGGAAAAGGGTTATTGGGGCAACGGACTGTAGGTCAGGTAAAGCGTGTGTGTGTGTGTGCTTGCCAGGTGCCAACGCATACATATTTAGCTCACTGACTAACATACTCGAGCAAAGATGGTGCTTCTGTCTTATAAGGTCAGTTTCCACGCATGCTCTGATGCCATTCTCAAATACCACACTCGGAAACTGATCGTGTGGACAGGCCTTTAGAAACGGATCGTGCAACGTGTCTTATGCCTCCATATACAATCAATCGTGAGTGCCCAACCTTGGTGTTCGTGCAGGCATAACCGTCGTGTATGGGTGTGATGAAAGCTTGCACAATTGACTGAAACTGTGTATTAGATACGGTTTGATATGTTCGAGTCAATCATGTTTGCGCACTCATGATTGATAGTGTATGGAAGCCTTAAAAACATTGTATGGTCTTGTTAGTGTTGCTTACTATTTAAAATAGGTTTGTAGCTATTAATGTTCTCGACTGTACACAAAGGCCACGATGAATGGTAAATAATGTCGAAAAATTATGCCGCACATAATAGAGTAATTCATTATAACCGAACATAATATGCACCTACAGTATAGTGGCGCCATCTGTTAGTGTGCATTGTACTTCATGTTCACGAAAACATGCTAAAGTTTCCATTCTCTCTAATAAAAGATTATATTCTCGAACCAAGAGATAGAGGAACTTATTTCATTTGGGGGAGTTTGTCAAGAGGAGTGTGTGTGTGTGGAGAAATATCGTAATGCGCTGGAGTGATTATTTAATAACTATCTACTTCGGTGACTATTGAAAACAATGTGGACTACAATAACTGCATTAATTCTCCAAGAGGACAGCTACGATTTGTCTTATTCTCTACAGTATTTAACATACAAGTGCTTTAACGTGTGATGGGTCATTACATATGGAAGTTCCGTAAAAGGGTGATACGACCCCCGCTCCTCTCACCGAGTAATTCCACTAGTATTTAGCGTTATTAACAATAGTTATATTACAGACAATGCTGGTCTAGGAAATCTTTAAATTGTACTCCTGTATAATCCGCTGTAGTATAATATAAATAATATACAACCCGATATTGCCGAAAAAAGTATCGTTACCCCCTGTTGCCCTCAAAGCCCTCCTGCTTGTCTTCACTGTAAACAACCCTGCTGTACACTATCTTACATACATGTACTTAAATTTATGATAGGTTTTTACCTGCGGACAATCCGTAAACGGGAGATACTCACCCCAATCAGGCCAGCAAATATTTTCACTCTTCAATATAAGCTAATTGTGAACTCCCTGCCACCCATCTGCCGGAATTTTCCTCAACTTTCCGCGACCGCACTGTTACGTCATTACAATTATAAAGTGATCCAATCTTAATTCAGTCTTTGTCAAGGCTGACTTTTATAGACAATAAAATATTGTTTTGTTTCATCTGTGCGAGGTGCACGATTCCATTTAAACTCAGTGTAACTATGACTGCTGTGTGTGAAAGTTGTGCCCAACACTGAGCGATGGTACAAAGTAGTGAGGACACTAAAGCTTCTATAGATTATTTGCGTGACCCGGAGTTCTGCCACAAGCTGTCAATTGCAGCCTTTGCAATATCTCGTGCTATTATCGAGGAAAAAAAGGACAAGTTTTAATTTAATACCACGAATTTTCCGAGTGTTTTTTATAAATATGTTCGGTTATACTGATGTTTTGGACCGACAGTTAGCCCATCAATCTGTTTAGTCCTAATAGGGCCGGTAGAGCATATACATCATTGCTATGTATGGCATTAAGAGCTGAAATGTATTATAAGGGAGAGAACAAAAAACCGCTAAAATACATGTATAGGCCTAGGCTACTGTAAAACAATAAGTTTTTCAGCCAGTACCCAACCTGCGGGGGTGTGGGTGCGGCAGCCCCCACCCAAATACTAGGTTAGGTTAGGTTAGGTTGTTAAGTTAGGCTAATAGCACATACAAAAAAAAAAAAAAAAAAAGTAACCCAACCAGCGGGGGTGTGGGGGCGGCAGCCCCCACCCATATACTAGGTTAGGTTAGGTAAGGTTGTTAGGTTAGGCTAATAGCCTAGAACATGAAAAAAAAAAAAAAAATCTAACCCAACCAGCGGGGGTGTGGGGGCGGCAGCCCCCACCCATAATACTAGGATTGGTTAGGTAAGGTTGTTGGGTTAGGCTAATGTCTTCCCAAAGTTGACTATTTTTATAACATGAAATATTAGGCTACCCACTCCACCCCGTGAAATCCGAGCCAGCTTTCGTCAAAAGTTGGCTCGGGTATTCACAAAATGAGGTTGTATGGGTTTGCAATTTGGGAAAACCCGAGCCAAGTTTTGATACAAAACGCTATATTTTTGTATTTGTACGCTTTTAACCCCTCATTTTCCCTGAACTTCATTGCCCTCCCCACTAGTAGGGGGCGTGTTTTTAGATTGTTGGATAATGGGTAAATACTAATTTCCGCTCCTCTTCAGTATAAAACAACACTATATCTGAAGGAAAAAATTACAAAACACAAAATAAAACTTACTGAAATTGCTGTCGGTCCAAAAAGTCAGGTTTACCATATGTTTTGTTAATTT
Source organism: Paralithodes platypus (assembly GCA_032716605.1). Lineage (NCBI taxonomy): Eukaryota > Metazoa > Arthropoda > Malacostraca > Decapoda > Lithodidae > Paralithodes > Paralithodes platypus. The sequence goes on along the minus strand of CM064501.1, from coordinate 33,706,538 downwards.
GCATCAATATATAGTGTTTGTAATTAATTAGGAATCTCGGGAAAACCTAATTTCCCCATTAGGCCTATTGATCCATGTTGAGACACCCCCCCCGATAGTGATTTGGGTAAAAATGTCTATGTTCCCGTTTTCCTATCCTCAAGTAACCTATTAAGAACTGGTCAGGGGACTAGTTATAACTTGTAGGATGTTTAATTGAAGTGCGGAAATCCGTATTTACTGAGAAATAAGGTAACAGTTTATCACCATCCATTTACGAGTCTTTCAGGTAATTTGTTTTTTTTATTTTTTATTTGATATACAGTGTTGTTTAATACCGAGGACCGTCGCATTTTAGTATTTTCAACATTAGCCTAACCTAACCTAACTTAACCTAACCAAATACTAACCTGTCTCTGCGATGGTCTAAACCCAGCTCACGTTCCCTGTTTATGGGTGCGTGACGGTCTAATCCCAGCTCACGTTCCCTGTTTATGGGTTCGCGTCGGTCTAAACCCAGCTCACGTTCCCTGTGTTATGGGTGAACAATCCAACAGTTTCTCGTATTTCACTAATAGTGATTTTGCAACGGTAATTACATGTACACCAACAAAGTATCGTTCATGCAAGTAATAAAATACTGATAATCATCGATGGGGCCCGTAACTGGTTGGTCATAAATTAATACCAGAAAGAACAGTCTTAAAATGCCCCTCCCCCACCTCCCACCTCTAAAATTCGCCTTATTTTTTGTATTTTTTTGTATGGACTTAGACGCGGAAACATAGATAAATAATAAATAACCTTACCTAACCTAACCTAACTTAACCTAGCCTAACCCTGGGTGACCCAAAGAAAAGGTTGAGTCTGGTAAAACATAGTGCAGTTTAAGACTGTAGTTCTCAGTAAATACTGATTTCCGCACTTCAATTAAACATCCAAGTTATAACCAGTCCCCTGATCAGTTCATAATAGGTTACTTGAGGATATTATAACTGGAACATTGTGAAACTTTTATCGTGATTTGATAAGACATTAGCCTAACCTAACAACCTTACCTAACCTAACCTAGTATTATGAGTGGGGGCTGCCGCCCCCATGCCCCCGCTGGTTGAGTACTAATCCCTTAGTAAATAAAACACAAAATTGGCTGTAGATTATACGAAGGTGAAAGAAACGTCGACGAAGTCTACGGTGTTTACTCGGCAATTTTCAGCTTTAATTGTACATTGATAACGGGAAAGTACCGAATTGACAACCTTGTTACGAAAATTAAATTTTAATACCATACTTTTATAATTATTAGGTTGTTCCGAGGGTTTAACACATTTTCATCTGATCTTTAGAGCTATCAATAACTGCAAGTACCATATTGACAACCTTGTTACGAAAAAGACATTATAGTACCATACTTTTTTATTAGGTTTTTCCGAGGGTTAAAACAAATTTTCTTATGATCTTTAGAGCATATAGATTCAATAATTATCTTCAAATATATCAACAAAATTCGTGGTATTAAAATAACATTGAACCAAAAAAATATGGGTGTGTATTCGCTCAAATTACATAGCAAAAACAAAATGGCGCAAACATTATGGATTTAGCGTTACTGATTATAATGGAACATTCCTAGATCACGCTCATATTGAACCCTGGAAGCTCGTTTGTTTCGTGAAGAAGTGGGGTATGAACAACTTTTCCCATGAAGATGCTATATGTGACCTAGGATTATCTACCAAAACTATTGTTGACTGGCATATTTTGTGTAGGTCCCACAAAAGTGGTTCGACCAACAATAACCAATTGGTGGCCACGATATTAAAGTGCAAAATGATGAAACATTAATTACACATAGACAAGAACACGTTGGACACATCTTGGCTCAGATTTGTTCTTTGGGGGCATTGAGAGGGAGTTCAAGGGTTCTTCATAATCCCTCTTGTAAATCCGGAGGGGAAGCATAGTGACCGCACCACCTTAGCCTCCATCATACACTATTTTATTCGTGTAGGATATATTATCTACAGTGACTCGTGGGGGCCTACAGGACTCTTCACGAAGAAGGCTACACTCACCGAGATATAAATAACTTCTAAAACGTTGTTGATTTTATTGATAGAGAAACACATACACAAACGGTGGAGAGACTTTGGAGGGAAGTTAAGGAGTGGGTTCTGCGGCCAGCTGTTCGCCCTCAATACTTCGGGCAGTATTTGACTCACTACCTCTTCCTCCCTACACATTTTGGGAGTAAGGGATGGCTACTGACTGACTGACCTCTTTCTTAAAGAGGCCTACGGACAAAGAATCTACACGTTTTTCGTGGCAGTAACCAAACTGTACCCTCCCCAGTCTCCCGGACCTGCTCGACCTGTAACGGCTGCTCCAATCCCATTGCATGAGGAGGACGTGGATGACCCTGTTGCAAGACCATCTGAAATAATGAGGTTGGTGTTAGGTTGATGGCCAAGGCGTAATGCAGTGGTCGCACACAATATTTGCATGTGTATTGTATCCATTTCCATTATGTTTATCTATTATTTAACCATTATGTGCATGTATTATGTGTATCTCTAGTCTACATCTGCGCATTTCAGTTCTCAATTTTGATGTTCTTTTGTTTGCCAATTATCTTCATCATGTCATTGTCATTTATTCATGTTCTGCATTGGATAAATCTACAGTTATACTACCCCTATTTTGTCGCTATTCTGTTGGTACTAATGGGTTAATATTACTAGTAGTAGACTTAGTATGGTTTGATGATGCGCAGAAATGTATATTTGGCTTGTAATAAATACATTGAAGTATTACAAACCTTCGCGAACCCATAAACAGGGAACGTGAGCAGGGTTTAGACCGTCGCGCACCCATAAACAGGGAACGTGAGGGGGAGTTTCGACCGTCGCGGAAACGGGTTACTTTTCGGTTAGGTTAGGTTAGGTTAAGTTAGGTTAGGTTAAGTTAGGTTAGGCTAATGTTCAAAATACTAAAATGCGACGGTCCTCGGTATTAAACAACACTGTATATCAAAGAAAAAAATAAAAATTAAAACAAATTACCTGAAAAACTCTTATCTGGTTGGTGATAATTTTTTATCAAAATAAGTTTTTTTCCAGTTTCCGCGTCTGCTGAACCATCCAAAAACACGCTAAAAGGCGTATTTTGAAGGGGGGAGGTGGTGGGGGGTAGTGGGGGAGGGGTAGTATAACTGTAGATTTACCTTCTTCCGATGCATGATGTCGGTTATTTTTAACTCTTGCAATATTTTGTTTAGTAGTTTGACGTGTTCTACATAATTTTTAAGAGTAGTGGAAATCTGGAGGCACCAGCCCCCAGGTTAGGTTGTCAGGTTAGGTTAATGACAATATTGTCGTTGGAGGAGGCGGGTGGGTGGATTCGGCGGGTAACAGAGCTTGGTCAGAGTTGAATGAATGGTATCTGGATGACGCAACTGTGGTTAGGTCTGTAGAAAATATCCTAACCGATCTAAGCATCATCATAACTGATCTTGGCCAGGCTCGGCTAAAAGTAAATTAATTTGAATCGGAGTCAGAAATTTATTTCCAATGGTTATTCTTTATAAGTATAAATGACCTAAGATTAATATAATAAACTATTTGTTACCGGATGTCAAAACTTACTGATGTGGCGGCGTCTACGCCGTGGGGCCACCTCCCGAGGCTGCCAACCGCGGATGGCTGCCGACCCTCCACGGCCGAAGACAAAATCAACGACCAGTGGAGGAAAACCAGATGCCGGCCGTGGGGAGCAGTTTCGGGAGCCAAACCGTCACAACCATCCCCTGCCCCCTCCCTGGGGGCACGGGTCCTTGGAGCGGCTTCGGTCGCGCCGGGAATTTCCACACCTCTCACACCACACACATCACACAGTTTTTCCTACACCGAGAAATGACTCTCCGGCTGTCATTTCTCGAAGACTTCTTCTAGCCGGAGACATTGAGAGCAACCCAGGACCCACGTACACATACATATGTCCAACTTGCTCAAAACCCATCACTTCGAGTCGCCATACTAAGGGTTCAGTTCTCTGCAATTCATGCGGGAACTGGACCCACTTCACCTGCACAACACTTGCCTCCAAGAAACACTACACAAACACCTGGACCTGTTCCTCATGCCCCTCCCTCTCCCAGTCAAATCCCTCACCTAAAACCCGTCCACCTCTCCTCCCCAGCCCACCTAACCTTCCCATATCATCCACTCCCCCCCCTAAAACCCGTCCACCTCTCCTCCCTAACCCACCTAACCTTCCCATACCATCCACATCCTCAACTCAACACACCACACCCCATCCTAATCCATTCCAACCCCCATCTCCTGCTCCCCAATCCCCACCCCCACCTCACCCATCCCAACCCCCAGCCCCTCCCTCACCCCCACCCCCACCCCATCCTCGTGCAGCAGCACCCAACATACATCGTGTACATAACATTAACATTCTTCAACTGAACATAGATGGCATCAACACAAAGAAACACGAACTCTCACACTTCATCAAACAACACAACATACACATTGCCATCTTACAAGAAACAAAACTCCGCACAACACAAAAAACACCCACATTTCATAATTTCACCACCATCAGACAAGACCGGGCTGTCGGCGGGGGCGGTGGACTCATCACCCTGGTACACAAAGAAATATCATACATAGTAACCAGTGTACAAACCAAATCCCTCCTCCCCCCAAATGATAACACAACAGAAATACAATCAATTAAAATACGCACTGGCAACAACTCCAACATAACCATCATAAACACATACATCCCTCCCCAAACATCCCCTACAGTACCAAATGAATACAGACCACACTTACAACACATCACAAACACCCCACACATCCCACACATCATCCTGGGTGGTGACTTCAACGCCAAGACGTCGGCCTGGTTTGTCGACAACCCCGACACAGACAGAGGGCTGGTACTACAAAACCAAACCGATAACCTCATCATCCTTAACGACATCCATCAACATACCCATATTCCTCACCAAGCCCTCTATAACCCATCATCTCCTGACATCACCTTTTGCTCCCCAGAACTCGCCCCCACAACATCCTGGAGGGTGGTCAGAACCTTAGGCTCTGACCACCTCCCAATCATTATCACCACCAAAACCAGACTCACCCCAGCTTACCACAAACACACATACACCAATTATAAAAGAGCTAACTGGGAAGCATTCACAAATGAGACAGAACAACACTTCACAACTCTAAACAGTACACCCATCACTAACATCAACAATGCTGTACACATACTCAATAAAACTATCCAAAACACTGACAAGAAACACATTCCAAGAGGTAACAGGAAAAGACACAACCCCAACTTCACACCAGAAATTCAAAACCTCATCAGACAACGCGACATACTGAAACACTCCCCAGCACCCCACACACAAGACATCACACAACAAATTCAAGCACTCAACACCCAAACTAACAACAAAATACAAGAACAACAAAAACTAAATTGGAATAACTTCCTACAAACACTTGATCACAAAACAAACCCCAAAAAACTCTACAAAACACTAAACAGCATCACACTTTCCAACAGCAACACAACACAATCACATGCTGCAATCACAACAACAGACTCTACTCCTTCATGTAAACAACAAGCAAACACTCTCATCAATCACTTTTCACATGTCAGCCACCTAAAACCTCACAAAGACGACCGACGTGTCATCCGACGTAAGAGACAATTCCCCACAGACCCTGACTATACACCCTTCACCAATCACCAGACAAAGCATATCATCAACAATCTCAAGCACTCACCCGCCTGTGGCCTAGACAACATAAGCAACATACACCTCAGACACCTGGGACCACAAGGCATACAAGCACTCACTAACATATCAAACTACAGCTATTCACACAACACAATACCAGACATTTGGAAGCATGGTATCATCATCACATTCCCCAAACCCAACAAAGACCCCACGCTACCCTCCTCGCACCGCCCCATCACACTTCTTTGCTCCCCCTCCAAAGTCATGGAACGCCTAGTATTACAACTAATTACACCTGACCTACCCCTAGCTCCAACACAACATGGCTTTAGGCCACTGCACTCCACAAACACTCTTCTCACAGACCTTACACAAAGAGCTTTCGACGGCATCAACTCAGCTAGACCACCACACAGATCACTATTAGCCACACTCGACATTAGTAAAGCCTTCGATGCCATCCCCCGCCACAACCTAACAAACAAAATCTACAACACAAACATGCACAACAACACAAAAAGGTGGCTGGCCAACTTCCTAGCAGGCAGATGTGCACACGTATCTTTTGCCGGTCAGTCATCTAAAATCAGAAACTTTCCAAACGGAGTCCCACAAGGATCCGTCCTATCGCCCGCACTCTTCAATCTGTACATGCACGATATAACTACACCCAATACGCCCCAAATAAACTTAGCCTCCTATGCAGATGACATAACACTCACATGCACACACCATGACCCAAAAAGATCAACAGATCTCCTTCAACCCTATCTCAACACACTACATGGTTGGTGCACTACAAACAGACTTAATCTAGCCCCAGCCAAATCCACCGCAACCCTGCTCACAAGTTGGACAGGAGAACACGAATACATCCCTCAACTCACCATAAACAACACACCCCTAACACATACACACACACCCAAAATCCTAGGAGTAACATATGATACTTATATGACATTCAAACAGCACACCACAAACATTAAAAAGAAACTGACACCCAGACTTAACGCCCTCAGGTCACTTGCTCACACAAAATTTGGACACAACAAAAAAACTACCACCACAGTATATAAACAATACATAAGATCAGTGATGGAATACGCAAGCCCAGCCTGGGCTTCTAACCTAGCTGAAACACATCATAAGACCTTACAGACTATTCAAAACAAAGCCCTGAAGATCATTACAGGCTGCACAGCTACTTCACCCACAGATCACCTACATCAAGAAACCAAAATTCTCAAAGTCAAAGACCATCTGGACATGAGAGGCACTCAATTCCTGGCAGCAGCCTCCACGAACCAAGACCACCCACTAAACTACATGGCAACACACCCACAGACACCAAGAAATATCAAAACAACACCCAGCACACGGTATCACACACAATTATTGTCCTCTCTCCCTCCCTGCCCACCCCGAACCAACTTCCAGAAGCACATCCACACTCATATCTCTCACCGATCCATCCACTCACTCACAGACAACACGCAGCTGCATGCACGACCTCCCGAAATCCATCCTTCCGAATCCTCCCTTCCTCGCGAGGACAGAGTCCACCTGGCCAGGCTGAGATGCGGACACCATCCAGCTCTCCTGAGCTATCAGAAGAGACTGGATGACTCCGTTGTCGACGCCTGCCCGGGATGTAATACAGCACCCCATACCATTAAACACATCATAGAAGACTGCATTTCACACAACCACTTACGCCAACAACACAATCTACACTCAATGAGAGCTCTGTGGGAAAGCCCGATCGTGGCCATGGCCTTTCTCAGGGACTCGGGGCTGTTCGGCCAGGCAGCTTAGGGAACAACAACAACAACAACAACTTACTGTTTTAACAGACCATTCAAGATTTTGGTCCAACAATTAATAGAGACCTGCATCCTACGTCAGTGTTGAGTTTGGGAATATAACAATGGTTTTGTTGTCTAGTATTTATAGTTTAGACTGTAATCGGTGGCAGTATGAACAACCAATTTGACAACTTGTTCCTAACAATAATACAAACAGTCAATTCTAATTCATACATATACTGTACGTTCGATATATTTTAAGCCACTCAAGCTCTTTTACGAAAGGCGCTACATGTTCATGTTTGGAAGCACACACAAAATGCAACTATTGCAGCAAAGTGTTGGAGCTTCTGAGCATGTTGTAGTTGGGTTGCATTGGCTGTGCCCCAGAATTGTATACCAGTTTAATACACTGAGTCATAGACTACAGTAGATCTGGACTGGACACGAAAATTGAACTTTGCAGTAAGGGACCCAAAATCGGAGAACGAACCCCCAAGTTCGAATCTCGAAACCGCGAAAATGTTCGCGGTTTCGAGGTTCGAACTTCAGGGTTTGTTTTCAGATGTTGGGTCCCTTACTGCAAAGTTCCATTTTCGTGTCCAGTCCAGATCTACTGTAGTCTATGACTGAGTAAAAGTATTTGTATGACAATTATCTTTGTTTTCTGATTGAAGTTATACTTTATGCAGTTATCATATATTATATTATTGTACCAAATATATTTTTACTCCTCCCCCAATGTGTGTCCGAAATTGTATATAGTTGCTGAAGTATACTCCCAAATTGTTTAAGTATTAATTTGGACTATGTAGCTGTCATCACAAGTCTCACGAGGGATCTGTGATAATAATGCTCTGGATCCAATGAACATGCAATGTGTTGTTTGTGTGTTAAGTATTACCGTATTTCAATTACAGGTATGTGCGAGTAATCTTTAGCTTTTATTAAGTTATTTTCTTCACTACCACAAATCAAAACATTAACTTTTTCAATGTTACCAGTGTGAATGCATTGTGTGCCGTCTGCATACTGGAAAATTACACATTCAGAGGTAAAATGTGATAGATAATTAACTTACTTTTTAAATATAATTGGACCTAGGATTGACCTCTGTGGAACTCCATACACGATTTCAAGTGATGTCGAATATGAATTTATATTTTAGACAGACTGTGCTCTCTACCAAGATAATTCTTAAAAGAAAATGGTACTATGTTCAACTTGACGCACTTACAGTATCAATGATTTTTTTTTGATTAACACTGTCAAAAGCCTTGGATAGATCAAAAAGCAAAACCAGAGTAACTTTTCGTTTATATATGTTGTCATATAGTTTGTTAGATAATGTCATTAGTGCAGTATCAGTAGATAAACCAGATTTATAGCAGTGTTGGGTATTACTGAGGAGTCGCTTCTCTTCTAGGAGATGTTTCCGCTGAGTTGCCACAATTTCCTCTAATATTTGTTTTAATGTTTTGGTAACAATGATGTGGGACGATAATTCATCATTCATTTCACCGGATTTTAATATAGCAACAACAATAGAATGCTTCCATGCTGTAGGGAATATTCGTGTCATGATTAAAGTGATTAATGTACTATTGTGGACATAAGTCCTGATACACCTGCCCGGCAGAGAATCGCGAATTGTGTTGGTAATATTGATACACCCTCCGCCCCCACTCCTTCCCCTCTCTACTACCCCCTCTCAGCCAAACCCTTCCTTCCTCTTTCTTTCCTGTTTCACTTATGTAAGCCCCTCCCCCTGGATTGTTTCCACCACTGTGACTATAACCAGGGCCCTGACTATAACCATAGGATGATAAATATCACGATAAGTTCTCTCTCCTTCATTTCTCTCATTTCTCCCTCTATCATCGTATCTATGTATTGTTATGCATGCTTTCCAAATCTTCTTCCTAGAGTGAAATAATATATCGTTAAAATAGCAATAGGTTACGTAGCTCATGTTCATATTTGCCAATTATTATAAACCTAGCTCAATATAAGGCGTTTATGATTCCTTCGAATATGTAAGCATATTAACGATATAATGTTATCTAAGTCAGATACAATTGAGACTTTAATATACTTTTACATTCTCATAGTTCAATTAGGTTATGATTAATTAAGCCCATATATCCCAATATCTGGAGTAGGCATGTATTTCACTGTCAAAGTGTATATATTATTGAATGAAATAATTGACACACACACACATAAAATGGGTTCCTATAATAATTTCATTGAATATTTAAAGTTAAAAAATATATGGTTACGTATGTATTCTCAATACAGTATTCGCCTGTCAACACACCTCCCCCTTAACTACGGTAGCTCACACTAATCTATTCATATTTCGTAACTAGTCAACGCAAACACACGGTCACACACATTAATGTAACATTACATTACACAAACTTGCATGTTATTTTCTTACTTGAGGAGATTTGGCGTCTTTCAACTGCCTCAGCGAGAGCTGCTCCCTTCAAGATTAACCCCTTCCGTACCAGGGTTCCGTTTATTTTTTATTTAGCTATATTTAAGCTATTGCATGCAGCTAAAGAAGGATCTGTGGTATTAAGAATGGTTAATTGAGATGGTATAAAGACGTTAAACTGTTAAACTTCCTTCTTTTTCTGAATAATAATGTTAATAAATAACTATACTCCATTCACTGGAGAGGGTGAGATTAAAGTGTTGGGAGAGGCCACCTGTAAGTGGTGAAGGAAGTGCTACAGTGCTCCCTCCTTCCGAGTGAATAGATGGACCCCCGAGAGTGGGTCTGGTTCTTCTTGTCCCTTCGATTAACATAAACAAATACAGAAGTGCAGTTCAGTCAAATATATTTTTGGATTGCATGTATGTAAATTTACACGAAATTAATTTCGACTCTGTTTCATCATAACGTTGAGGCAAAATTCCAATATATGGTATGACATTTGGGTAGGCTATGTTAAATATGACAGTTGACACGAATTAGTAAGTCGAACATAAAGGCGATGGAAATTCGTAAGACAAAACGGACCATAATTCCTTAAACATGACAAATTTATAGAACTAATATTTCTATATCTATATTAATCACGTGTGAAGTAGCTTAAAGGATATCGTTCCGCTGCAGGTGAATTTATATATCATAGAGCAGAGGACCTTGGTGAATCTTAGCTAGGCCATAAATAGAGACATTTTAGTAGCCCTTTTGGTACCGAGGACATCTCATATATATTTCACTATGGCTATATTCAGACTATTATATGTAGATAAGAAAGGGGCTGTGGTAGCTAAGGTGTTATTTGCGATAGTATGTAGCATTTCAAATAGTAGACGCCCTTCTTTAGCTTAATACAATCGTCTAATATTTGTCAGAATAATATTATGATGAAAACCATATCACCGGTACTGAATGAGTTAAACCTCATAATCGTAGCGTTAATTGGATGGGGAGATTTCTGCCCATACCATTATAATAAAACACCAACCAAAGAGACTAATACAAACCCCAACAACCTAATGATTCGTGAAGTAGGATATAAATATAATGGTTAAGGAATCTTGTAAATACTGAAACAGTGGGAATTCACCTAATGTAAATAAGATTATTGTTGTCCCTTTATTACTTTAAATATGTATTGTTCAATTATTTAATAGGTGTTTCAACAAAATTGCTATTGAGTCAAACAGATCATTCAATAAAACATTGAATTATTAGGCCTATTTATTTTAATGATAATACAATTAGGCTGTCCTCCTAAGAGATTAGATTTACACTGGAGTGGTAGAGGTATTGTTAACCACGCAGCGGAAATGTTTTGCGTTTGATTATCGTCTTGTCCAACAATAAGATTACCGGTAAAGTTTTTGGTTTCCTATGCAACACATCATAAAACTGAGAGCACTATTGTTATAGCCTTATTTATATAAGGTGTCATTTATTTGTACACTTTTTTTGTTTTTTTTTTGTTTTTTTCCTAAATATTATTATATTGATTTTGTTTGTAGCTATTAGCTGTATACGCCATCAATTTGCTGAATATATCTTTCAATCCAATATTTCTCAAATTCATGCTGTGAAAAGTAAATGCGAGGGTTGGTTACATATTATGAAATACCGGTACCATTTTCTTTCTTCACGTGCAATTAATTGATATAGATAGATATATACAATGTTCAGGTATTCGTATAAAGCTTATATGTGAAGAGTGTCCATGTAGGGCCGAACCTGTTGTATACCAAGATAACAAAAAAAAATAGAAAAATAAAATAAAAATAAAATAATTGTATGAAATATATAAAAACACTTCTTCGCTCTGGGCTTTATTTACGGTACTTAAGAGAGAGAGAAAACAAAAACGTTTTAGAAAGTCCTAAGCCGAAGTGTTTGTTGTGGTTTCACCATATACTAAATTCCCCAGGCAGTTTGTTTCAAAATTGATTATTACAATAATATGATGCAGTGTAGATATTGTTTGAGTTATAGGTTATTTGTTAACAAATTACGGACGTGCACTTCATTAAAACACATCATTGGAAGTAATGTATGAACAGTTACAATAGAAACAATGTAACCTTGTGTCACAATTATAACTAATGGAGGTGATGGTGTGAGTGAAAACAAATGTGTGTGTGAAATGGTTGTAAATGAAGGCATATAAAGATGACAAAGATTCTACTTGTCAATTTATTATAAGTATTTGTGTCTGTAACTATCATAATAATACATTTGATGGCTTGTCCTGCATCATTTAAGCTACTTCAATCGTGATTAATATAGATATAGAAATATTTCTATAATTTAATCACTGTTAACAAATTATAGTTTATCCTACATCCCAAGGGTTCTTCTTACGCTGTATAAAATCGTTGAAAAAGGGCCACAATAAACTGTCAAAATGCGTCATGAATCTCAAGGGGTAAATGGTGTTTCAAGGAAAACCAAAGAATATCCTTCTCTTGTCGGAGGCAATATTCAAACTCGAAACAGTTTAGCTCTGTATTGAACACTTAATACCTCTACCACACATTTACACATTTAAATAGGCAGTGACGGCGTTTCTTCCCTTGCTTGTGTTTACTGTATGATATCTACGTTATACTGTACAGGGTGATTCAGTAACCCTTTTCATAAATTTAATGGCAAATTTGGGAGACAAAAATAAGACTAATTTACTCTATGACCCTTAGGGTGAGTCTTTGATATGATGGAGATATTACACCTTTAAAGTTATCGATAGATAGAAAAGAAAAAAATCTAAGGAGTGAGAATGAAAATGTCGTTGCTAACTGGCAGGGTAGCGTAACCAAGACTTGGTATCAAAATGGCTGCATACGGTAGCTGGATGCAGTTCGTTTCGCAATTTACAAAGGTACATTACTACTGTATTTGTATTATCATCATCATTATTATTAATAATCATTGTATTAGTAGTAGTAGTAGCAAGCGGAGAAGCAGGCGGCGGAGGATTAGTAAGAGGAAGAGGAGGAGGAGCAAGTGATGGAAGAGGGGTAAGTGGAGGAGGAGGGATCTTCCTGCCGACTTTGAGCTTTGATACTCCGCTCGTCTTAATGAATCTTGAATCAATCTGTACATGAATCTAAAGATTGTTTTTTTGCTTATACGTGGTATGTAAATGGTTGCATATGGTAGCAGTTGTCTCAATGCTCAAAAGAACATTAGCATTTTATCACCATCATCATAATTAATACTCTATTCATCGTAGCTGTAGTAGTAGTAGTAATAGTCGTAGTTGTATTATTATTATTATTAGGTCAAGTTATGTGTACGTATAATAATGATGATGATGATAGTACAAATAGTAATGTACCTTTGTAAATTGGGAAACCAACTGCACCCCGCTACCGTATGCAGCCATTTTGATACCAAGTCTTGGTTATGCTACCCTGCCAGTTAGCAACGACATTTTCATTCTCACTCCTTAGATTTTTTTTCTTTTCTATCTATCGATAACTTAAAGGTGTAATATTTCCATCATATCAAAGACTCACCCTAAGGGTCATAGAGTAAATTAGTCTTATTTTTGTCTCCCGAATTTGCCATTAAATTTATGAAAAGGGTTACTGAATCACCCTGTATATGTGTTCTATGTGATATTTTATAGCTCTTAAGGTTTGGATATACCTTATCACATTAGCATTATAATTATAATTACTAAGACTTATCTAGTTTAATGACCAAATATAGAATAACAAAGATAAGTTTAATTAATTCAAATAATGTGATAATCTAGAGTGATATCCAAACCTTAAGAGCAAAGAAACTAATACAGAAAACACATAAATAACGCAGATATTATACCGTAAACACAAGCAAGATATGAAATGCCATCCCTGCCTATCTTATTATTATTGTGAATAATAAGTGAAGCAGGGCCTGTGATTGGCTCTAAGCCACATGGGCCAAGTCAGTCAATATTCATCTCTTACTAACCGTACTTTGGGGGTTTATCATTTCTTTATTTCGCTTGTGTATACTGTATGCAATATATGTGATAAATGTGTATTAATGTAATATATCATGACTCTTACGATTTGGATATCACTCTAGATAGTTAAGTAATCATTAACATTATTAAAACGTGTCTAGTATAATGAATGAATATAGAATAATAGACATTATCAGTTCTGAGACTCTTCTGGGCCAGTGAGCTACGGTATTGATAAGATGGGAAATCATGAGCGTCGATACAAACACCAACTAGGGGCCAGATGTATGGTTCGAGTGAATGGATAATAGCTAAATTTATAAGTTTTTATTCAATTAAGGAAAGAAATGTAACCATTAAAAGGCTTCATACTAGCTCAATTAATTCTTCTAAACGCCACAGATCCTTCCTTATCTGCACAACATTGTGTAAATATAGCTGTAATAAAACAAAACACAACCCCGATACGGAAGGGGTTAATCTCGGAGGGAGCAGCGCTCGCTGAGGCAGTTGAAAGACACCAAATCTCCTCAAGTAAGAAAAGAACATGCAAGTTTGTGTAATGTAATGTTACATTAATGTGTGTGGCCGTGTGTTTGCGTTGACTAGTTACGAAATATGAATAGATTAGTATGAGCTACCGTAGTTAAGGGGGAGGTGGGTTGACAGGCGAGTATTGAGTATACACACTTAACCATATATTTATACATTTTAATATTCAATGAAATTATTATAGGAACCCATTTTATGTGTGTGTATGTCAATTATTTAATTCAATAATATATACACTTTGACAGTGAAATACATGCTTACTCCAAACAGTGGGATATTCGGGCTTAGATAATTATAACTGAATCGAAATATGATAATGCAAAAGTAAATTAAAGTCTCAGTTGTATTTGACTTAAACAACATATATTGTTAATAAACTTCCAAATTCGAATGGATTATCAAACTTTATATTCTGTTAGGTTTGTATACAATGGCAATTATCCAATATATATGAAGTATGTAACGGTATGATATATAATTTTAGGAAGAAGATTGGGAAAACATACATGAAAATACAATGATTCGATGAGAGAGAGATAAATAAAGAACGGCTTATAGACGTGAACAAGAACGAAAGAAGTAGATTGGGAAGGGAGGGCTTGCCTGAGAGAGGGTGGTATAGTGGGGATGGAGTGGGGGGACGGGGTGGTGGGGGGGGGGGGAGGGTACCAATGTTACCAACACAATTCGCGGATCCCTCTCAGGCAGGTGTCGCAGGACTTATGTCCACAATAGTACATGTCGACGATGTGTACTGGGAGAGTCTCTCTTAGAAAATGTGAAGGACCACGACCATACGAGTCAGTATTTGGTAATGCTATATAACAAGATTGATAGTCTCTTCAGTGAGTTGAGGCCGAGACATATTCCTTTGATGAAATTATAATAATAATTTAGATTACATTAGCCAGTTCAATTCCGCTGCCATTATTCCTTAAATTTTGCTGGGATTCCTTAAATGTGGACTTCTCAATATTTGAAACAAAATGAAATATAATGAGATAAAATCGAATGTTCTATATCAACATTTTCGTTATCATTTGTAAACATTTCATAATTTTTAATTTTACTTTCTTTAACTAGCCCTCCGAGATTTCCATGTGGCCGCAAAATTACCTCTAATGTTCTCAAACGGCTTGTTGTAGTATTCTGACTTGGCTCTTTGAAGTGTCATTTGTGCTTCTTTCTTTGATGTTTCACACTGATCTTATAGACTTACATTACCTTTGTCTTCCTTTGAGACACCTGAATAATTATAATGTCTATCTTGCATTAATGTTCGCAGTTCTTCTGTGATTCACAGAACAAAACACCTCACGTCTGTTGTGATTATTGGCTTACATAGGATTAAGCATTTTTTATGCTCAGGTCTGTGAAATATTTTGACTCAAATATTTACATGTATAATGTATTATCAGTTTTAAATATTTTATTTAGATTACTTTCCACCATCATTAAGTTACAAAAGTTCTTGGATTTAGGTTATTGTAAATCAAACATGACAGTGCTGAATCAGTTACAGGGCAAGGACACAATGAGTCATGTTTTTAGTGATAATTCTATCAAGTAAAGTGGCAGAGTAAGGTGTGATTCTTGTAGGTTTGTCATTTATCTGTGATACTTTCATTAATCGAGTTTAGGAGTAAAGTTGGTTGGTGGAGAGAACATATTAAATAGTTTAGTATTGCTGATAATTTTTTAAATTATTAATTTCATTATGCACAGACATGAGATTTCCATTAAAATCACCAAGGATGTAAAAATATTTGTTGCGTAAATATATTGCTTGACAAAAATCAGATATATAGTCAAAAGTGTGTGAAGAGCATTATAGATGGCGGTTCACACAACCTACAATGACTGTATGAAACTTTCGGCATTGTACAATCACTCTCACAACTTCCACCCCCTCATTCATGTCAATGTTAACATAAGAGAGTTACAATACGATATTGGGAGGATGGGACTCATCAGCCTTGATTGGCAACCCATCAAGGGGAAACAACCTTGTAATTATCTGGATGGATGGGATCAGTCTGTCTCGGTCGGCAACCCTTCTAGAGGAGTAAATTTTATACAAATCCTTACTGCTCACCTGAGGGTGAAACAGGTTGCTGGATGGACTAACCATCCAACTCTGTGAACAAATATTGGTAAAAAGATAAATAGAGGGCGTCTGGCTTGGACGGTCTTAAGTTGAGTGGTTAATCCTGTAAGTTCTTGAATAACCTGGAACAGGTTGTCATTCTCATGTCGGACAGGTCTGCTTTTTTTTTTTTTTTTTTTTTTATATATTCCAACTTACTTCCTCTCGGGCATAGGCTGAGAGCCTTAACATTCACCGCTTTACAATGAACAGTGAAGCCCGTGAGGTCTTGTTCCAGTCTAGGGAGTGAGACATGTGAAGCACGTAGAGTACAACGAGTACCTGCCATCTTGCCTTCACATGAGGCACGGTGCTCACTCATGGCCCGAAACGACCCCATCTCTGAAGCCACCTCGTTCCCGTGCTTCACTGTCTCACCCCCTACACTCAGACTCTCACACTTACACACACACAACGCCACCTGTTGAGCAGATAACTCACCAGGCATTGCACCCCTATAGCATATTTTGAATATGGGAATATTCATACAGTGCTATATAATCAGGGAACAATGAGGGTATTTTATTGACGTTCCGGTGGGCTTGTGGTAATGCACTGATACCAGGTACAGCACAAATTCCATCCCAATAATATCTTCCCATTGATACATCGGGATTTGAACACGGGACCTTTGGATTACCAGGCCAGTGGCAAGACCACTCCACCACACCTCCCCTAATGGGGAGTGTTTTGTGTATGGCCACCCTCATAAAGGGGAATTAGGCGTCCGGCAATAGATAGACATTAAGATCGTGCCTAATATATACTGTACACATTCTACGGTACGCCACCTCTTCCTCTGTCACATCGATAACTATCAGATTAGAATATAGCATTATGGTAATTGAATACATGGGCGAGTAGCCATGATTCACTCACACACAACATATCAGCGTTTCTCTCATTAGCTAAGATTTCTATCACATCTTTGTTGACTAAAATACTTTGAGCCATGATGTGGTCGATATTCAGATTATTCCTTTTATGACTTAGAGTACCACTGGCATTGTTCTCTTTGCCAACCTCTTTTGGGTTGCTAAAAATACATTTAGGTGTATTTGTATAACTCGACTGGAGGCATAGCTTATATTTCAGTTTGTAATCAAATCTACAATCAACGTATAATCAACAAGTAAGCTCTGGAACGTTCTCCCTCAATTGACCATTCCCTCATCCTTGAACTGCTGAATTGACTTTAACTTCTTCAAGTTCTATGTGTATAGACATTTGAACTCTATCGTATCTTAGAGAGGGGTGGGTGGGGGTGGGGGATTTGGTACAGACCCTTTGCTTCCCTTATAACGCAGACAAAAAATACATATCCCCGGTCTTCAAAGACCCCCTCAATATTGGGGTGCGTTTGTAGAAATGGCTGATATCTACAAAAACGAGTCAATTTCTAAAGAAGAACACCAAATAATTCACATAAAAAATAAAAATCATTGGAAAAACTGATTCGTGAAAATCTACAACCATATTGGCTCAAAGTACAAATTAATCTATTTCCCAATCCCCTGCCCCCCATACATTTAAAATATCTCACCCAAGCACATACTCCTATCAATTTAATCTCGGTTTTTCCCTCGCTCTGACTCATTCCTATAATCTCTCTTAAGGGGCTATAGTGGCCGGTTTTTGGGACTGTTAATTCATGTATTCCTGTATTTTTTTAGTTTCCTCCATCAAGCTTAGAAATACACCCCCTAAATACACACCCCTTCAAGATAAATTTGTACATTTTTCAGTAGAAAAATGTTCCGGCCGAAGGCCGATTTATCTTAACTACATGCTCGCTATAGCTCGCCAGGAATAAATCTACACCAAAATGGCACGAAAAGTCTTAATTTTGAAAACGAAATGGGGCAAAAGGTCTTAAAATCGACAAACTAGTGGAAGGAACGTCTTAAAATCTCAAAACTAATATGCTAAACACGACGACAAAGGAGGTCCAGACAAATCGAGTAGTACCCCCTTAATCTCGTACCCAGAAGTGTAATTTTCTTAGGCCCAACCCCTATACTCAAACATTCTCCAAAAGTCTTGTTCTCTCACTCTCTATCTCTCTTTGCCACAATCCTGCAATCCTGTGTTGGTGGTGTAATGGTTTAGATGCTTATGTTCTGGGCGTGGTGTCCCGAGTTCGAATCCTGGGAGGACCATATGCTTTCATTAGTTTATTAAAGTGCATTGAGGTTTGTAATTGATGATTAATGTTAAGAACAGGGTGTTACTTTATTACATTCTCAGTTTCTCCTATTCTGAATATTTCATAACTATTATTCTCAGTCTGTATTTCCAGTGTTTCAGTCCCTCTAATTATACTAATACAACTTCACAATCCCGTATCTCCTGTTCTCAGTTTTTCATTCCTTCTTATCCAAGCCATCCCATTGGTTTAATTTCTCCTAATCTCCGGTATCTCACTCTCTCTGGCCAAATCCCATAGCCTAGACCTATGCAACTCCTAAAGTTTCACCCTCAGTGACCAATATCCTAATATAGAGTTAGTGTTTATAAATCTGTGTATGGTTACCCAGGTTCGAATCCCGGTGGATCACATGCTTTCAATAATTGCATTGGAGGTGTTTGGTGTTGGAGTGAAATTAAAACAAATAGAATATCCCAATCTCCTACCTCAAAGGTATCACTCGAAAGGTTTCGACTCAATTACATAATCCGGAACTATCCAACTCACAATATTTAGACATACTAGAAAAACAAATTATATATATATATATATATATATATATATATATATATATATACAGTATATAAAACAATATCATCTCGTTAATTCTGCCTCAGTCCCTCTTACAATCTTTGTCTCCCTCATTCAGTCACTCCCTCCCTCTGACACAATCCTAAAATCCTTCGCTCTCCAACTCCAGAATGACTCACACTCCCTCTGAATCAATCCCCTAATCCCCCTCGCTCCCCCCCCCCCCCATCCTTCTCTCTCCAACTCGCAAATGTCTCGACGCACACCCTCTGAATCAATCCCCTAACCCCCAATCTTCTCCATCGCCCCTCCCCCCAATCCTTCTCCCTCCAACTCTCAAATGTATCGCACTCCCTCTGAACCAATCCCCTAATCCCGCCCAATCTTCCCCCTCGCACCCCCCCTTTCCTTCTCTCTCCAACTCCCAACTGTCTCGACGCACTCCCTCTGAATCAATCTCCTAAACCTCCCAATTTCCCCCCCCCCCCCCTCAGTTACCTCCAGCCACTTAGCCCCGTGTGTGTGTTACCTGGGAAATATCCGGCGGACATAAATGGCGAGCGGTAGCGAGCCAGCAGATATATATTTTTGTTTTGACAGCAAGCTAAATTTGTACATTTTTCGATAGACAAATTTCTCCGGCAAAGCCGGATTTCTCAATACAATGCTGGCTCGCTATCGCTCGCCAGGAAGAAATCGACACCTGGATGGGGATAAACGTCTTAAAACAGTAGGCTGAATGGGGCCGAAGCGACACAAGCCAGAGAAAGAGAGAAAAGGAGAAAAAAAGCAGGTCACCCCCAAATATATTGCACTCCCTCTGAGTCAATCCCCTAATCCCACCCAATCTAACTCCCCCCCCCCCCCCCCCCCAGTCACCTCCGGCCACTTAGCCCCCCCCCCCCCCCCCGTGTGTGTGGGTTACCTGGGCAACATCCGGTGGACATAAATGGTGTTCCGATAATAGGAAAGCTGGGGGCACAATTAGCTATATATGGCCGGGTTACTTTTAAAGGGGCCCACCACGCTTTTTTTCTCTTTCTCTCCCTCTCTGTTTGGCTTGTATCCATTCGGCCCCATTCAGCATACTGTTGAAGACTTTTACCCCCAATTTCCTGGCGAGCGGTAGCGAGCCAGCATATATCTATATTTTTGTTTTGACAGCAAGCTAAATTTGTAAATTTTTCGATAGAAAAATTTCTCTGGCGAAGCCGGATATCTCCATACAATGCTGGCTCGCTATCGCTCGCCAGGAAGAAATCGACACCTGAATGGAGATAAAAGTCCTTTTCTCTCTTTCCCTGGCTTGTATCCATTCGGCCCCATTCAGCCAACTGTTTTAAGACGTTTATTCCCATCCAGGTGTCGATTTCTTTCTGGCGAGCGATAGCGAGCCAGTATTGTATGGAGAAATCCGGCTTCGCCGGAGAATTTTTTCTATCAAAAAATGTTCACATCTAGCTTGCTGTCAAAACACACAAATATATATGCTGGCTCGCTACCGCTCGCCAGGAAAATATTGACACCTGGATGGGGGTAAACGTCTTAAAACAGTAGGCTGAAAGGGGCCGAATGGATACAAGCCAAAGAGAGAGGTTGACAAACAGAAACAAGAGAGGTGGGCTCCCTTAAACTGCTCTCACTTCTGCTTCATGGACCCTGCTGTTTTGCTTTTTCGTTTGGCATTATTTCAGGGGTGATGGGTAGTTTTTTGGTCCCCTTTCTCCCTCGTGTTTAATCCCATTAGTTTTGAGATTTTTAGACGTTAGGCCTATTTGTTTGGCGATTTTAAGACCTTTCGTCCCATTTCGTTATCAATTTTAAGACCTATCGTGCCATTTAGGTGTCGATTTTTTCCTGGCGAGCGATAGCGAGCCTGTAATTGTAAGAGGAACCGGCCATTTTTCTATCGAAAAATGTACAAATTTATCTTGAGGGGAGATTTCGGGGATATTTGTCTAAGTTTGAGGGATGTCTAGCGAGGAAACTAAGAATTTATGAATGAATTAATTTATAGGCCAAAACAGCAGTCAGTGTCCCCTTAAACTGCTCACTTCTGCTTCATGGACCCTGCTGTTTTGCTGTTTGGTTTGGCATTATTTAAGGGGAGATGGGTAGTTTTCTGGTCCCCTCGTGTTAAGCCACATTTATTTTGAGATTATAAGACGTCGGCCCATTAGTTTGGCGATTTTAACACCTTTCGGCCCATTTCATTGTCAATTTTAAGACTTTTCGTGCCATTTAGGTGTCGATCTTCCTGGCGAGCGGTAGCAAGCCTGAATTTTTAAGAGGAACCGGCATTTGGCCGGGAAGATTTTCTACCGAAAACTGTACAAATTTATCTTGAAGGTTGGTCTAAGGGGTGTTTTTCTAAGCTTAATGGAGGTCTAGCGAGGAAACTAAGAAATAAAGGATTAAATTAATTAATAGACCAAATAAACGGCCCATCTCCCCTTAACGTTCCGGGATATGCCTAATAATCTAACCACTGTGTATGGTATATATTAATCTAACCACTGTGTATGGTATATAATAATCTAACCACTGTGTATGGTATATATTAATCTAACCACTGTGTATGGTATATATTAATCTAACCACTGTGTATGGTATATATTAATCTAACCACTGTGTATGGTATATATTAATCTAACCACTGTGTATGGTATATATTAAGCTAACCACTGTGTATGGTATATATTAAGCTAACCACTGTGTATGGTATTTATTAATCTAACCACTGTGTATGGTATATATTAAGCTAACCACTGTGTATGGTATATATTAATCTAACCACTGTGTATGGTATATATTAATCTAACCACTGTGTATGGTATATATTAATCTAACCACTGTGTATGGTATATATTAATCTAACCACTGTGTATGGTATATATTAATCTAACCACTGTGTATGGTATATATTAATCTAACCACTGTGTATGGTATATATTAATCTAACCATTGTGTATGGTATATATTTAGCTTGAAATATGTCCTTTGATCTACCTTTGAGGCCCACAATCGAAGCTTGTTTTGTTTTCATTGGTTAATTTGTTCAATAAGTATTAGTTTGCTTTCCTGGGTTCAGATCTCACATTTTGGTGCAACGTGACAACCAGCAAATAATGGCCATCCTGCTTTTTGTATTATGGTTTGGAAACTCAAGGCCAATAATGTTACCTGTTCTGTGATCTGAAATAGTAAGTATCCCCTTCTGTACCGGCGACGTCTTTTTTAATTATATTCTAGCTATACTTAAACGATTTTGTGCAGTTTAAGAAGGATCTCTGACAGTAAAATGGGTTAAGTATGATAGTTCGAAGCCTGTTCATTGCTTGAGACCCTTTTGAAACTGAATACAATCATCTAATTGTAGCCAGAACAAAGTTAAAAACGTCGCCGGTACAGAATGGGTTAAGGCCTTTTTCATACCGGATGTAACCCTTGTTTACTTTGTGGATGGAAAGTTATGTGGCTTCGAGTTGTTTGTGTGTGTGTGTTTTTGTTTTGTTTTTTGTTTTTCAGTGAGACTCTTCAGCCGACATAAAACAAAAGTGGCTACGTAATTTCCCGATTTGTTTTTAATAAGTTTCACCTACTCTTATCTATCTATGTTGTCTATATATTTCATAAGACCACAGCGGATTGTCTGGCAACAATACAGTCTCTCGAAAACTTCCGCAGCATGGCTAAAATCGTATTTGGTGTATATATGCATATATAATAACCAACCCACCTTACAAATATACCTAATTAATGAAATTAATGAAACTAATGAATAGATGTGGTACTCCAAGGACTCGAACCTAGGATACTCACACCGAAATTCGGCGCACTAAGCATTACGCTATCAAGACAGTTAAAGGTGTATGCACAATGGCTTTTAGGGGATTTTCCAAACAGTGTTATTTCTTACATAAGGATCAAGATGACCTAGGATCTCAACAAATGATTCAGACTGTATAATCTTGCTTCCATTGTTACTTTTCTAAAATAAAGCACATTTGGTAATGTAGTCATCACCTTAACGCTCTACTATTCCAATGTAGTCATCACCTTAACGCTCTACTATTCCAATGTAGTCATCACCTTAACGCTCTACTATTCCAATGTAGTCATCACCTTAACGCTCTACTATTCCAATGTAGTCATCACCTTAACGCTCTACTATTCCAATGTAGTCATCACCTTAACGCTCTACTATTCCAATGTAGTCATCACCTTAACGCTCTACTATTCCAATGTAGTCATCACCTTAACGCTCTACTATTCCAATGTAGTCATCACCTTAACGCTCTACTATTCCAATGTAGTCATCACCTTAACGCTCTACTATTCCAATGTAGTCATCACCTTAACGCTCTACTATTCCAATGTAGTCATCACCTTAACGCTCTACTATTCCAATGTAGTCATCACCTTAACCGCTCTACTATTCCAATGTAGTCATCACCTTAACGCTCTACTATTCCAATGTAGTCATCACCTTAACGCTCTACTATTCCAATGTAGTCATCACCTTAACGCTCTACTATTCCAATGTAGTCATCACCTTAACGCTCTACTATTCCAATGTAGTCATCACCTTAACGCTCTACTATTCCAATGTAGTCATCACCTTAACGCTCTACTATTCCAATGTAGTCCATCACCTTAACGCTCTACTATTCCAATGTAGTCATCACCTTAACGCTCTACTATTCCAATGTAGTCATCACCTTAACGCTCTACTATTCCAATGTAGTCATCACCTTAACGCTCTACTATTCCAATGTAGTCATCACCTTAACGCTCTACTATTCCAATGTAGTCATCACCTTAACGCTCTACTATTCCAATGTAGTCATCACACCTTAACGCTCTACTATTCCAATGTAGTCATCACCTTAACGCTCTACTATTCCAATGTAGTCACCACCTTAACGCTCTACTATCCAATGTAGTCATCACCTTAACGCTCTACTATTCCAATGTAGTCATCACCTTAACGCTCTACTATTCCAATGTAGTCATCACCTTAACGCTCTACTATTCCAATGTAGTCATCACCTTAACGCTCTACTATTCCAATGTAGTCACCACCTTAACGCTCTACTATTCCAATGTAGTCATCACCTTAACGCTCTACTATTCCAATGAGGAAATGTCGAGTGCCGTTGGGTCAATTAACTCAGGTCACCAGGAAGTATAATGACGCAGTGTAAAGGTCAGATGAAAGCACAAGGCACTGTCATATCTCAACGCTTGCTCTAGCTTGTATACTACCTTACTTCCTTCTATCATTTCAATACAGTCTAAACGTTATGGGTATGAACATGGTATAATGCTCACGATAATATACATGTATAAAGTTATATTGTAATTAACTGATCCATCTATTAGAAGGATGGACAAATAAATCACTCTATACTGTATAAATTACTCTATATACCCAATGATTGTATTACCTTTTATAAATCCTTGCTTTTCTACAGTGTATTTTAACCCATATTACACATTAACACCTCTGGATTACAAATGAAACCAAACGTCAACATTTCTATTGATCCTAACTTGGCTGCTTATTAGACGATTAGGTCCAACTAGTTTGGTAAGATTGATGAATGAGATGGGCTGGGTGTGAGAGGAATCTGCCATGCATTGGCCAGATTATTATTTTTTTTGCAAACTCCGGTTTTCTTGTGGCATATGTAGTAAAACTTGCAGGAACAATTAAACATTGGAACACCAAACTTTTGTCCATTCTCTCAAGACATCTTCAGGCTATAATACAAGAAAACATGGGAAAACTACCACATGAAATGACCATACCACACACAAAAGTGTCCTAGCATCCTCATCTACACTTGATTGTTAATACTATACCTTGTATCAAATAGCTTGGTTCTGTCATGCTTGCTATAACTTTGGGTAAGATCCTGTGTGGCGGGAAGAACGGTTTTCCAGATGCCTTTTTACTAAGAAACATTGAACAATAATTATCTTTAACCTAATCTAACCAAAACCTAATGTAGTATATTAGTGGATTATTTATGAATGTATAATGTAAAACTATATTGTAACATTACCGAATTATTGATATCTAAGTACAGGTCTACCCACTATACAGGAATATACATAATTTTGACACAATCACTTTTATCCGCAATGTCCTAAGCATTATCCCTTACTATTACTGCCAATACTATGTAATATATTTTTATATCTGCATGACATTCAGTCACAATGTACCCCTAAGTGTTGGGGTTTGTACTGAAATAATTAAAATGATTTAATATTAAAATTATTAAAATAATACCGCAGTACTCGAACAATCACACAAATGCAATCGTACAGTATAATATCATAAATCTGGAACTACTTGTGTGTACATCATAATTTGAAGGCACTATACACATACCCACAATACTGCTCTACACATTATTACTACTTCAGATTATTACCATATCATACCAAACCCTATTTAATTAAAAGTCAATGCCATTTTTATACCACGACTAACAACATCAGCTAGTTGTTGTTGTTGTTGTTGTTCCCCAAGCTGCCTGGCCGAACAGCCCCAAGGCCCCGAGCAATTCCAAGGCCATAACCGAGCGCCCCCACAGAACCCTCCCTGCCGACCACAATAAAGCCTGGGTGACCGAAGCCACTCCATGGCGGGGAGCTGAGGAGGGTGCAGAAACGCCCGGGAAACCAAAGCCCCACCCAGGGCCCTGTGCCCCTCAGCAATTATGAAGAGAAAGTTGAGGGGCAAGGGAAAAATGTGACGCTTTGGCTTCCAATCTTGGTAGATTGGGAGGTCAATCCACGGAAAAGACGCAGTCACTTGAGATCTAGAACATATATAAGTTAAAGGAACAGTCAGAGTAAGCTATGGGTATGGCAGAGATTGCTCAGTTTTCACTCTGATAGACCAGCCCATCACCACATGACTAGAACCCAATCCTCTCAGCATAAGCTAGGAAAGGCCCTAGAAAGCCGCCTTTGGCGGGGGGATAGCTCCCCTATTTCAACCCCTTTCGGGGTCGGGCACCCGCCCGTTCATTACTATACCACTTGACTATGTTATTAACTATGGTCATCTAATTACTTAATTTTGTGATATTTTTGGCTAACATCTGGCGTTTTTATTCATCATAGGAAAAACCTTTAGACGTTGGATGGTTACGGTACTTGAACTAGTCTTCTACCCTTTGGCATCTAGAGAGCCTTTTTGATCTGAGCATAATCGTCTACAGGTAGCTAGAATATAACAATATTGAAGAGGATTATACAACAGTAGACCATCTTCTTATCCAACACATCATATCTAATTTTCCACTGCTCTCCCTCTTGATTTGGAATAGCATACACGGTAAAATAGGCGTGTCAATAATAAAATACAGAACTGGAAACGAATCTGGTACACATATTAAGAATGGCATTTGAATATATGGCAGCTAAACTGATTTTATATTTAACATCGTTCTTAAGACCAATAACCCACACATGAATTTAATGAAAATATATTATTCTCCCAGGATTTGAACCTAAAATATCTCACACAGTACTTACACGGTTTATCCATTACTCCATCAAGACAGGCAGGAATAAATCAATCAATATATATATATATAAATATATATAAAAAAACGCGTTAACGGATATTACAACCCTCGAATTATACAGTGTATTTAAATGTAGGCTCTAAAACTACCACGTGTA
The DNA here is from genome assembly GCA_032716605.1 of Paralithodes platypus. Lineage (NCBI taxonomy): Eukaryota > Metazoa > Arthropoda > Malacostraca > Decapoda > Lithodidae > Paralithodes > Paralithodes platypus. The sequence continues at coordinate 33,679,408 of CM064501.1, read as the reverse complement.
ATCTCTTCAGTGCTTTCATGTTCGCATTTGTGCTCCAGATCAAAGCTTCGATTGCCCCTAATATTTTTCTCCCATGAATCCACATATTTCTATATCCTCTGCTGCACACGTGTTCCAATCATGGCTCTCAGATTCTTTAAATCATAAACTATATCCAGTGGTTCTCCATTTACCTGAATATTACATCATGTTATTCCACAAAGCTTGCCTACTCAATAGTGCCAAGCATTCAGTCATACCTTAACCACTTTGTACCTGCGAAGTCTTTTTCATTTTCTTCTGGGTAGCTTCAGACGATGTTATTCAGTTTATAATGGTCCTCCAGCGATTATCAGGCTTCCCTTACCCCTTTTAACTACCACAGATCCTTCTTAAACTGCGCAAAATCGTCTAAATATCGTTGAAATATTGCCACAACCATCCTCGGTAGTAAAAGGGTTAAATATTAGTGTAAAGACAGGAACATACAATCATTGGGGATATTGGCAGTGATTATCCTTCCTATCCTTAAGTTAAATGGATTTATTATTACGAATGTACTTTTATTAGGGTCTATTACCATGAATACTTTAATTACCCATGTCATACTCAAAATAGAGGAATGACTATAGATCAGGCAAGATAAGTGTAATAAATAGGAATGAATGAAGAATGCTAGTGACTAGATTAGTGAAAATTAATGCGGTCGTTTGGGAGAGGGAGTCAGGCACCAGTTGGACTCCCTCATGTTTATTTAGTCCCATTAGCTTTGAGCTCTTAAGACATTAATTCGTTCCATTATTTTGGCGACTTCAAGACCTTTTGACCTTTTGACCTTTCGTGCCACTTAAGTGTAGGTATTTTCCTGGCGGCCTTTTGCTAATATATTTTTAAACAGAAAATTTTGCAAATTTACCTCGAAGGGATATCCATTTTGTGTTTTTTTGTTTTTTATAACCTTAATGGAGGTCTAGCGAGGAAACTATAAAATAAAATAATAAATACATTAATAGACCAACAAATAACCACTACCCCCTTAAAAACCCTTTAGTAACCCATTCAGCCATTGCTACCTTAATTTACTGTAGACGATTGTATTTGATTGCCTTAAACCTCCACGTAGTTAAATGTTAAACCCGAGTTATAAAAGCGTTACGCGAATTGATCCCGACTGTAGCGAGCAAATATAAAGCGGAGTGAACGCGACCGCCGAGACAAAAGAGCCAATCACGGAGATCTATCTGGCCGGAAGTTATAATTTCCGGGAGTTAATACTGGAAGGGTAAGAACATCACTTAAAGGAGGAGGATTATATATACTCCTTCCTTTAAACCATTATATCCGTTCAAATAAACTAGGTAGCTTGCTGTAGGCTATACTTAATTTGAACGTTGTGTAGGAGTCGATGATTGGATATATGTGTATGTCACTATATACAGTACTGTATATATATATAATTATATATATATATACCGATCTTTCATTTGATAATCATACTTTTGTTTTTGTACCAGCGTGAACAAATTGCCATTTGCCAAGATTAAAGGGCATTTGCCATTTTCTTGATTCCATTATTTTGCTGAAGTCGGACTGTAGGCTATTTCTGTCTTCCTCACTTAAGGGAGCCCACCTCGCTTTTTTCTCTTTCTCTCCCCCCTCTCTTTGGTTTGTACCCATTCGGCCCCATTCAGCCTAGTGTTTTAAGACGTTTACCCCCATCCAGGTGTCAATATATATAATTTTGTTTTGACAGCAAGATAAATGTGTACATTTTTTGATAGAAGAATTTGAAGCCGGATTTCTCCATACAATGCTGGCTCGCTATTGCTTGCCAGGATGAAATCGACATCTAGATGCGGATAAACGTCTTAAAACAGTTGGCTGAATGGGGCCGAATGGATACAAGTCAGGGAAAGAGAGAAAAGGAGAGAAAGATCAAAATAAAACGGTGACCCCCCTTAAGACATGTTCCCTATTTTTGTATAGTTAGCAAATTTAGAGATAAAGGTTATACAGATCTACATCAATATCATATATATAGATAATAAAGAAAACCGGGCCAAGGACTGATCCTTGAGGCACACCGCTGGTAACAAACACTCAATTGGATTATCTACCATTAATAACAAGGCTCTGCTTTCTGTTAATATGCTAGCTTTTAATCCATTAATATATATTGCCAGTTATATCCCCAACATTTCCAACTGTTCAAATGCATTATTGTGTGAGGAGAGAGAGCGAGAGCGAGAGCGAGAGTAATGCAAGCTAAATAAAAGCCATTTTACTCATCCCGGAAAAAAAGAAAAAAAAACAAAAAACAGTAGTGTATTTCAGACAGCGGCCAGGACTCTGGAAATGAGGGCCCGGAATGTGCCCGTCGAATCACTACTCCAATCTCATTATTTCATTTCCGCATTAGCTTTGACACTCACACGAACCACGACCGACACAATCAGCTTCCCTCCTACCCGATAACCCTAATTCTGACGGGGTTATAGAGTGGGCGTGATTAGAGAGAGAGAGAGAGAGAGAGAGATTGTTAGTGAGAGTATTTGTGAGAGAATTCGTGAGTGTTAATGAGTGTGGGTGATTAGAGAGAGAGAGAGAGAGAGAGAGAGCGCAAAGCAGTCCTGACTTGCAGTAGTTCTATAAATAGTTTGGAATACCAAGTACAGAAACGGGATAACAAATAAGAATGGTTGTATCCCTACACCCCAAAGAGAGAGAGAGAGAGAGAGAGAGAGAGAGAGAGAGAGCGAGAGAGCGAGAGAGAAAGCGAGAGAGAAAGCGAGAGAGAAAATTAGTGTTGGTGAGAGTGAGTGAGTGAGTGTTCAATAATGGCACATTTTTGCAGGTCTCTCTGGCAACCGTTCCACCGGCCGAGTTGTGTTAAGGGGGTACTACTCGCTTTTTATGGACCTCCTTCTCCCTCGTGTTTAGCATATTGAGTTTTGAGATTTTAAGATGTTCGTTCTATTAGTTTGTCAATATTAAGACCTTTTGCCATATTTCTTTGTCAATATTAAGACCGTTCATACCATTTAGGTGTCGATTTTATCCTGGCGAGCAACAGCGAGCCTGTAATTTTAGAAGGAATCGGCCTTCGGCCGAGACATTTTTCTACCGAAAACTACACATTTATCTTGAAAAGGGGTCTAGGGGGTGCTATTTTAAACTTGATGGAGGTCTAGCGAGGAAACTCAAAAATATATTAATTAATATATACCTAGCCCAAAAACCAAGCAGTACCCCTTTAACTAAGCAGTACCCTCTTTTTTTCCAGTTAGGTTTACGCCTGAGGTATATATAGTCCATGAGCCAGGCCAGATATCGGTACCACCTGGGGTGACTAAACACGAATGGTACTAAAATGTTTATAGAGTGACTGTAAGTACATTAAGATATGATAGCCTTCTCGCACTGGTAGCTTAGTCTAATTTTTTTGATGCAATAGGGGCGCTACCCAAAAATAAAGATTTTTAGCGTGACGCTCGGCGTTTTCCTCATTTTCTTTAAAATCCATCACACAATCATCGCGAAACTTTGAACACCTATGTATAATTATATTCTCTACCAGAGTTGTTCCTAGGTATTTTTCAAATTTCCTCATATTTCGGAATATACTCTATATTTTGGGTATTTTCCTCTAAATCTAGAATAAATCCTTAAATATGGGGAACATTGAAAAATATATTCTAACAGCTCTTGTAGCTTATTTGATTCTCTACAAGAATTATTCCGATGTGTATTTCAAGTTTCTCCATATTTAGGGGTTTATTTCATATTTGGGGATTTTTTGTTATATTTTGGGGATAATTTATTATTGGAAGGAGCAAACATATGTAGAGTGGTTTCCATGTAATGTGTTTGTTTGTTCATGGTTTAATGGTGATATTTTTTGCAGGTGTGTGTCGACTGTTTGACGGCAGGATGGAACCATCTGCGAGGAAGAGAGCACGGATCGACTGTATCATCCACTGCTCTGATGATGACAGCGATGCTCTGGTGTCACCACAGGATTTGGACTCCTGGAACACATTGCTCAGGGCTGCAGAAATCAGGCAGCATGATCCAGTCCTGGAAGCAGCCAAGGGCCTTGAAGAAGGAGGAATACCACACATACATTATCACCGTAAATGTCGTAGTCTCTTTACAATGAAGAAGTCACTGGATTCTATCCTTGCCAAGGGTGTCAAGATAGAATCAGCAAGCGTCGACCCCAGGAGGAGGGCATCAAGGGATGCCCCTAGTACTAGCAGGGTGTATGCCAAAGTATGTATCTTCTGCGAGAAGTCAAGCAAGTACATAAAAACAACAAAGACAAGGGAGCCACTCATACAGTGTGTTGAGCTACGAGCAGATGAGAAGATTCGCAGAACAGCAATAAGGAAACTCAACCAGAGAATCCTTGGTTTAGTTAGCAGAGACCTTGTTGCTGCAGAGGGTCACTACCACAAGTCGTGCTACAAACTCTTCACAAAAGATGATTTCCCAGCGGCCGCCAGGTCGGGTGCAGGTGAAAATCAGGAAGAAAGCGAGGAAGCACGCTACGAAGAGGTTGAGACAGAAGCCCTCGAGGAACTCTGCTTGTATATAAGGACCAAATTATTCCCCAACCCAGAGGTACTGCCTATTATATGACAAACCTCACATCTAGGCTTGAGAGATCCATGATGTCCCGTGGTATTATCCAACTGAAACCAGCGACAAAGAAACATGTTCGCCGAAAGATTGAAACCGAGTTTGGAGAATCACTACGCTTTGTCCCAGATGAGAAAGGAAAGCTTCTAATCTATCCACGCAGCCTCTCAATGGACGACCTTGCCCGGCAAGCACACAAAATGGCAAAAGACCTGCAAGAAGCAAGAGCAGCTAACTCTGAAGATGTCTTAACCAAAGCAGGAATGCAGCTGAGGAATGAGATCAATAAACAAGATGTGAGTCAGCCATGGCCTCCCGATACAGATCAGAATGTCATTCCTGCAGCAGTCACTCAATTCCTGCACACCCTGCTGACAGGAGAGTGTGAGTGTGAAACTCCCTCTGAAAGAGCTCAACGTCTTGCCACTTCCTTTGGCAGTGACTTGGTCTTTGCTGTTACCAGTGGCAAGACAAAACCACCCAAGCACGTACTGCTGACCAATGCTGTAAAGTCTTTGACAGGAAACACAGAACTGATCCAAACTCTGAATCGTCTTGGTCACTGTGTGTCTTACTCAATGTTTGAGGAGATCGATACAGCCCTTTGTATCCAGAAGCTGGAATGCTCAAAGGATGACATTCCACTGCCAGCAAACATCTACCCTGGTGTGTTCACAACCCTGGCCTGGGATAACATTGACCGACTTGAAGAGACCCTAAGTGGAGCAGGTACTTCTCATGGAGTCAATGGCATTGCTGTCCAGTCCAAGGTTGCAGGCTCTGTGCCAGAGAAAGTCCTGCCAGAGATTACCAAGTCCAAGATAAGAAGCATCACTCAGACATCATCAATGCTGCCAATATACAATGTTGGGCGGCGGGCAGGGCCACCTAGGATTGAGACTGCGTATGTCGACACTACCAAGGAAGTCCAGGATTCAAAGACAAAGAACCATATCTGGCTTCTTACTCGAATGTCAGACCATGAGGACCAGTCCATCAGCAGTTGGACTGGGTTCAACATCAAAATGCGCAGAGACATTGCAGTGGTTCAGGACACTGTAAGCTACCTGCCCACTATCAATGCTCCCGCAACAGAAATGTCCACCGTTAATGAAATCTTGGAACAAACGCATGCTATCATGCAGTCCTTACAGCTTAACAAGATTGTGTGCGTGTTTGATCAAGCACTCTATGCCAAAGCTGCCGAAGTTATCTGGAAACAAGAGAAGTTCAAGAACATTATCATCAGGATGGGCGTCTTCCACACAATCTGTAATCTCATCTCCACCATAGGAAAGAGGTTTCAAGATGCAGGTCTTAGAGATCTGTGTGTGGAATCAGGTATCATCGCAGAAGGATCAGTGTCAGGAGTGATGAACGGCAAGAGGTACAACAGAGCAGTGAGACTACACAAGCTCGTGTATGAAGCACTGATGAGGCTTGCATGGAAAGGCTTCCTTTCATGGCTAGAAGAAAACCATTCAAGGGACATACACCATCTAGATGAAACACTGAAGGACATCAACAGCTTTCACAGCAATGTGTCTCAGGGACTCTTTCAAGAGCTGATGGAGAGTGAATCATGCACACATATCATGAAGCTTTTCCAAGTTTATCTTGAGACCCTCAGAGATGAACACAACCTCTCAGCATTCTGGATGTCATACCTGGACATGGTTGAGATCATGCTGGACTTAATTCGAGCCTCCAGAGAAGGCAACTGGATGCTCCACCTAGGAGCAATCCGACAGATGATACCGTGGTGTTTTGCCTATGACAAAGTGAACTATGCCCGGTTCCTAACCTACTACTATGCCTTGATGTCTCGACTGCCCATTGAACACCCAGAGGTCCATGAACACTTCATGCAAGGTGGCTTTTCGGTCCAGATCGGTAGCAAGAATCCCTTTGGACGGATCCCTGTGGACCAGACAATCGAAGAGACGATCAACAAAGACACCCAGACACCAGGGGGCACAAAAGGTTTCAGCCTGAAAGGCGGAGCTGTCGCCAGGTACTACCTGACATCGGAGTATCGCAGCAGGTACTTAAGGCAGCTCAGGACTATGGTAGTAGGCCAAAAGTATACTGACTTCAGCCACCCAGACCTACAGATGCCCAGGATTAGAAGAGATGAGGCCGATGTCCAATCTTTAGTTCAACTGATGGAGACCAGCTGGTTGAACCCCTTCAACGGCAGAGCAAGAAGACCTTGTCAGTTTGTCAACTGCGACTATGGCACCACCAGAAGTTGTCAAAGACCTTCTACAGAATAGGAGAGGATGCATATCAAGCCTTCAAGGAAGAGCGCCTGGAGATCGATACGCCAACTATACAGTTTCATGACACGATGACGAAGACGAAACTGAGAACGTTCACTAACATCAGAATGAAGCCACGCTCACAAGACCATGCCAAGGAGGTTATCTTAAAGGCTGACAGGAACCTATTTGGCCAGATGATCCTTGTTGCCGAGAACAGAAAGCTCAAAATTGAGTGATGTCTTGGCTCATCCCCTGGGGCCGTTTGCCTTGGGGCACTTGCCAGCGGTGATGGGTCTCTCCGCAAGACCAACAAGGCTGCCCTCACAAAGGAGTTAGAGAGGAATGTTTCTCCTGCAGAAGTGATACCCGAGCCCTCTGCTACCATAATTGATGGGATGAGCCTGGTCCACAAACTGAAGGGAAACGACAAAACTTTTTCACAGCTTGCAGGTACAGCACTGAGTCACGCTGTTCATGAAGGTGCTAAGAGCAGGCGCATTGATGTTGTGTTTGATATCTACAAGGAGACATCCATCAAGGATGCAGAACGAGCCAAAAGAAGTGCAGGCACAGGAATTCATTTGAAGAACATTCACCTTGGGCACAACATCCAGCAGTGGAGAAAGTTACTCGGTAGTTCCTCCAACAAGGCAAGTCTTATCAAGTTCTTGGTAGAAGAATGGAAGGCACCACAGCACAGGGAGAAGCTCAAGGACAAGGAGCTGTATGTCACATGTGAGCAGCGCTGCTTCAAGATCACCAAAGAGCAGTGGGAAGAGGCTCCTGAGCTTAAGTCAACTCAAGAAGAAGCAGACACACGCCTTCTTCTCCATGCACTTCATGCAGCAGAATCTGGGAACAAGTCTGTCATCATCACTGCAGAAGATACAGACGTCATGGTGTTTGTGTCTTGGCATGTGCCACAAGATCCCATCCCATCTGTTCCAGAAGTGCGGGACGAAGAACCGGACAAGATTCCTGGATATCACCACACTGAGCCGCACACTGGGAGGCAGCGTGTGTGATTCATTGATTGGTATGCATGCCTTTACAGGCTGTGATACCGTCAGTGCATTCGCTGGCCGAGGGAAGATGACGACACTGAAGCAGGTGAAGTGGGACAAGACATACCAGCTTGCTTTTCACGAACTTGGACGCTCATGGGAAGTGTCTCCTGAACTCTTTGAGAAGCTACAGGAAATCACCTGCCACATGTACCTACCATCTACCCACACAACTAAGGTAAACAAGCTTCGGTATGAGCTGTTCTGTGCAAGACGTGGAGAGGTAGAGTCAAGTCAACTCCCTCCTTGTGAGGACTGCCTCTTCATGCATGCACTGCGTGCAAACTACCAGGCTGCGATCTGGAGGAGAAGTCTTCAGAGCCAGCCATTTGTTGCGAACCCAACAGACTGCGGTTGGATGACAGATGAGGACGGTAAGCTTGCCGTCAACTGGATGCGAGGCTCACCAGCACCAGATGCTGTTATGCAGCTACTATCTTGCAAGTGTGTGCGGTCATGCGAACTCGCCTAAGGTACTTGCCTCAGCAATGGTCTAAAATGCACGGACATGTGCAGGTTACAGACATGTCAGAACAAGGCTATTGAAGAAGAGCCGGTGGCACAACAGTCAGATTCCGAGTCTGACGTAGATGATATTTAGGAGTAGTAATTTGCCATAATAGTATGTACAAGCCCATGGCATGCTTAGTGTGTATTTACAGGACTTGTATTAAATGTGACAATTACTATATGCATTTTGTTGACATTTAGGCATTCCTGTCCCCAAATTTGACATTTTAAAAAAATTCGGAATTTTCGGTAGGGTATGTCTATTCAAGAAGTGATAACGACCATTAAGCTACCAATGTGCAAGGGCTATCATATCAAAACATAAACTAGAGACATGTAGCAAGCTAAAAACACCTAAGAGAATTAGTCACCCCGGGTGGTACCGATATCCCAAAATTCGGGTCTTGGCTCATGGACTAATAGGTTCAGAAACTAATGTCTAGCGAGGCCGATCCCTAGTGATCTTGGCCCCGTACATTGTTTTTTTTCACTCACTAAAACATTAGGCTTTCCATAATGCAGTTAGGTTTGATTACATGATTAGATTGATATCCAAAATTCGAAAATGGATATTAATCGTGATCGTATGCTCAACGTTTACTGCGTTGGTGGTGTAATGGTTTAGAGCTTTAGATGCTTATGTTCTGAATGCGGTGTCTCAAGTTAGAATCCCGGGAGGACCATGTGCTTTCATTAGTTTATTCAAGTGCATTGGGGTTTGTTATTGATGATTAATGTTAAGAACAGGGTGTTACTTAATATCAGGAAGAATGTGTGCAATAGTCTGGGAGCCTTTTCATCACAAGAACCAATTAATTTGTTAAATTGAGTATTGATTTTAGAAAATAGGCTTCCTAGCAGAGTCGCTGAATTCAACACTGTATAAACAAAAAACATCGCAGCAAGATAAATGTCTCGGTCTTAAGTCTCAATTAATTGTGTTCACAAAGAGATGGTAGTTAAATATTTCCAAAGCACCTCGTTAGTATGAGTTGGTCTGGTGTTGTTTGTTCTACTTTGCACTCCTTTGAACTTATAGCTATCATTCCTTCTCTACGTATTTCACTACGTCATATTCCTGCCTTCTTATCCATCCTCTTTGATCTTCAACTTCTTTACTGCCTCACCAAGATTATATGGAAGTCGAGGCAGGATTTGTTCATGTCTGGCTGAGAATTTATCCAAGGTTCTCCCAGGCGGCCCTATTTTTAAATGGCAATTAATGAGGGGAGGACCACCTCATATTATAGTATTTCATATAAATAACACAATATTTATGTGGGTACATTATATACAGCACAAATATGGTATATGTTACGTGACATTATATAACCAACATTATCACATAATACGGATTTGTGATGATTGCGAGTTGCAACATGTGGTATCCAAGTTGCTTCCGTAAAAACATATGCTTTGTTATAGGGAAATGGATACTAAACCCACGGATTGCAGTATATAATGAATAACCAATTAATGATTATATTTAATATACAAACAGTTTTGGTATCTAGCATTGTTTTAGAATTGCAAAATCATCATACAATATTAATACATTTATCAAGAAAATAAACAAACTTTCAATAATATGGTTTGGTGTTAACATAAGTTGACTCACTGTCAGCCATACTAATACAAATCTTTCAACCAGTTTGTCATACACGATATATCTTTACCTCTGTATATATGATCTTATTTTACATTAGTATTGTTATGAAGTTTTATTTGTTAAACAACATCGTTTTTGTTCTCTCCACTAAATATTTGCCTTTAACTTGAATCTTAATGACATCAATAGCGATGTTACCACCAACATTAACACGAGGGTTTTCTGCAGTTTTACTTAAGAAGTTCATTCTAATGTTTTGCATTGTTTTATTTTCTTGCGTAAGTGAGAAGCGAGAGTTCATCTGTTATATTTTTTCAATATCAATATTATTAATTGCAGTTGTGTGCCAATTATGCTTCCATTTATACACATGCGTTCAGGAAAAAATATAATTACACACATACATACACACACACACATACACGATAGAATTGACATCTTCAATATGCCCGCCGTTAAGTTGGACTCAGTTTATAGCTTATATAATGTTCCCTTTTGTTTAATTTATTGCATACACATATGTTGAATGTAGGGTATATAATTTACAATTAATTTTCTAAATTGATCACCTATATGAAACTGTTTTGGCAAGCATATTATTGTTTTAATGAACTTGCATAATTTTCTCACAGCAAATGTTACATATACTGTATATTCTCCAAGTTCTTTCTATCATATTACAAATGTGTTGTAAATCTTCGAGGTAACCCATTATTAGAGCCAAGTTAAGGTCCTTATGAGGCATGCGTTAATTTAACATGGTATTTGGATGTAGATAAGGCTTGCTCAGTATTCATGAATTCAGTTAACTGCCTTACACTTAGTCAAACAACAACGATCCCACATAATGTAAATATTTAATGATAAAAAGCTGATAAACACTCGGAAGTCTCCAACACAGTACCAAACTTGTACGATGATCTAGTTGAATGAGGAAAATATTTGTTTGAAAACAAGAACCGTCAAAGTTACCGTCCCTCTCCACTAAGTCCACTTGATGCACACAACGACCTACATATCATGTTACCTTGGCACATAAACATTTTATAGTTTGTATTAAATAGTGTATAACAAAAGATCAGAAAGAAGAGAGCCAACAGGATTAATTAAGGGGGGAATTGATAAAACCTAGTGTGGAGGGGAGAAAGGCTGTTAATACAACAACAAACGACATAGGGGAATGTTTAACAGAGAAAGGGTGAGGAATTACGCTTGACAAAGAGAGAGAGAGAGAGGTTTGATGCAATAGATACGAATAATTTGATTATGGAATACAGTATAACAATAATTGGCAACTATTACTTGGCAATGAACAGTTGACATGAACTATATCCTTAAGAGTTAGGAAAATATTTTACAGTGAAAACACGACTGTCAATTATTAGATAATGAACTGGTAACGAGTGGGAACAAGGACACAAATATTACACTCATGACAGTAATTCCTGTTTTAATTATTTCCTAAAATATTGGCCCTGACGACAAGATATTTTCTTCGGATCAGGAACAACGGTTATTAAATATATTATGAATAACTGTCTTCAGAAGTATTAAATGTATCAATTATCTCACAGAAATATTGTTGATTAGTACAATTTTAAAATGTATTATTGTTAACTCCATTCAGTACATACAGTATGTATGTAGTTATTGTTGGTTGTTATGTTTACTGTCAATTATCATTAATGTATAATAATTAGCTTCTCATGTGTATGCATAATTGTTTTACCCATATTGGTATGTGATTTTCGGTGATTTGTATCTTAGACCAATAATTATGTGTATAATGAAGTTCGACAAACATCCATCTTTCAACTTTCTCTCTATGTACCTATTGCCTCCTTGTTTCTCCAACATGCAAATTCCACTATTATACTCTATTTTTTTCCAGCTGACCGTAAATTGAATCTCATATTAGCTGATTTCTCGATACTTAATAGAAATATATGAAACTACTATGGCTGTGTGTCATATTAATGCCAAGTTTTCAGAATAACCATCATCTTTCGCTACAAAATCTACCTTATAGCCGAGTAACATAGATAGAAACATGACATTTTATCCTCAGCTGGAAAAAAATAGACTATAGTTAATAATGTTACATTTATTTTTGTATTTATTTTTAGTTTTAGTTTTGTAGTCTTATAATTTCAGTTTGTTCAAATTTTCGAGTAAAATACATTCTCACTCAACTATGTAATCTTGCACACCTTACACCTGTGTTGTTGTCTTCATTCATCTCATAATGGCAGCAGCATAACCATTTTTTGGAAACAATTCATATATAATATGTATTAAAATAGTCATGTAAAGAATACAGTAAGTCTTCATAGGTAAAGTCACAAATTAATTTGATATAATTTTGCTTCCACCAGTTTTACCTCTATAAATGACCATAAGTGAGTAACTTTCATTATTTCCATGTATATAACTACTGTGCTTCTATATAATTCCTTTCTCCCTCAATGAATGTGTCTATGTATTGGCCAAAAGCTTCCGTGTTAGTCACAGAATGGGTCGTCAGTCAATAATATTATTCTAAGATACAAATTGACTGGGTGAGGGATACTGCCACTCTTCTGTGTGCTCGTTTACACACACATTCTTCACAAAGTAGCGTTAGAAGTATTTCAGGGTGACAGTGGATATACCTTTAGCGTAATCAGAAACTGATAAGAGCATCCATATTTCTAACCAGTCATTTAACCCTTATTTAGCGGGCTAGGTGCTCTATTTGACCGTAGCGCCCAGTGTTTTTTTTTTACCCTAAATAGGGTTATTTATGTGATCATTTTCATGCCTAAATAAGACCCAGAGCATAAAACAAGAATCTATCCCTGAAAGGGCATAAACAGAGCTTTCCAATGACACCCAAACCATCCTTGTACGGCCACTGGTTCTCTTGCAACGATCGTGCAACACGAGTGCAAAAACCCTATAATTAGGTAATTTCCTTACATAATTGCCTGTGTAGCAAGTGAGGGAGGGGGGAAGAAGGTGGGATACAGTTCAGTTGGTCCACGGTGGTCGTGGGGACCGGTCATAGCGTTGCTACGCTCATCCCACCGCTCAGCTCTCTCTCTCAGCAACATTACATGCTGAAAATGGCGGTCGACATAAGTTGTGCACCGCCACATATTCCAAATTTATTTCACTCGACATAAGTTGCGCGCCGCCAATAAAGGGTTCATATGGTTAAGATTGTAGAAGGAAATCAATGTGTTATGTCTGTATTCCATTTTCATCAAATAAGGAACTGTAATGTTCCTACTGTATTTTTTTGGTTTCCTATTATGAATATATTATGAACTAATTGAAATACATTGGAACAAGTAGAATTTGAATATATCTAGGAGGAACGAAAAGCAAGAATGGAGGTACAGAAATGGAGGTAAAACAGAGAGTATGTGAATGAAGGAAAGTTTTCAGAGCAATGAGAAGTATGTGGAAGGTGAGATATCTCGGAAGGAAAGCTAAAGGTGCAATGTATCAAGGGATTGTTTTACCAACAGTGATGTATGGGGCTGAGACATGGGCTCTGAAGGGAAAGGAGAGAAAAAAGCTGGATGTGATGGAGATTATTTGCTTTGAGGAGTATGTGTAGAGTGACTCGTAGAGACAGATTGAGGAATGAAGAGATACGTAGAAGAGTGGGGCAACATGAACATTTGTCGGCCAGAGTGGACAGATGGGTGCTGAGCATATGTGGGCACTAACGCGATAATGTAACGCGTTAACGATTTTGGGTTAACGTTTATCGGATAAATTTTTGTCCAGCTTTAACGAATTAACGGTAACGTTGATACTTTTTGTTCCAAAATAGCGATATCGTTTAATTAATTGCCAAACCAGGCAGAAATCCGCAGAATAGTCTATACGGAATAGAATAGAATCTGAAAATCATCTAATGACTTCTACTAAATCAAATGACAAGTGTTTTTTTGCACTTTTGATCGGCTCAAAAGTGCAGTGAATAATATGTTGCATACAATAATGGGTGCTTATCTCTAACCAGTGTCTGCTCAGTTAATAAAGCCTAGCTGCGGTATCACGGCAGTTAAACAATGGGCGTGCATGCGGCTCGTAGCCTAACGTTGTCGAAGGTGTATAATGACGATATAAGAACGGGGATGCTCTCTTCATAAGTCTAGGTCTCTAGTACCTAGTTCTATCCTGGCAAGGTCGCCATTTGTTACGATCCAGGTTCTCAAAGACACAGGGCTCTTCAACATTGGACTAGATAATGGCAAAATGCAACAACGGTAACACTAGATCCAACGCCTGCCTTAAACACTGGAAAACAAAACACCATTACCGCCCTGAGTCGTGCCTGGACAACGAGGTATCCTATGACTCGGTAACTGGTGCACACACACTAGGCTGACGCTCGATGAAACAGCCTATTCTCAAACAGTAAAAGATTACTCGTTTAGGTTACACAAAGAAAAGATAAGTAACGTGATTAATTAACGTTACGGTAGATACTCAAATAACTGGCACTCCTGTATTAAAGAAAGTGCAATGCTAGTCCTGCAACATCAACTGGAAACTTCTGAAATAAGTCTGATGCTGGGAAGATGTTCGTAAAGAATCTTGAACAATTATAATGCAGAATACGGGTCACAATAAATACTAGGACATATAGTAATAATAGGCAGGCGAATAATAAAGACTGCGCAAAGGTAGAAATGCTCGACAACTAAAGAAATGCTTCGTGACACAACGCAACAGCCTACTAGGGTTGTGCAACTCAACAACAACCTCGGCTCAAAAGTGCAGTGAATAATAATGTTGCATACATATAATAATGGGGGCTTATCTCTAACCAGTGTCTGCTCAGTTAATAAAGTCTAGCTGGGGTATCAAGGCAGGGCAACAATGGGCGAGCATGCGGCTCGTAGCCTAACGTTGTCCGAAGGTGGTATAATGACGATTACGTTATTTGACGGGGATGCTCTCTTGATAAATCTAGGTCTCTAGTACCTAGTTCTATCCTGGCGATCCCTCAGAAGTCAACACAAAGAGGCAGCACTATGTTGTGAGGGATAGGCTATGGCCCTCTCACACCACAGCGCTGTGCTCGCAAAGTAAACCCACCCGAAGACAACTTAGGCTCCCACAGTACCTGTCGATGTCGTGCAGGGCTTAGCTAACACTGCACACATCGGAGACAACGACATAGTAACATTACCCCTAGTCTAGCTTCAAATAACCAAGCAGAATCACTCAACACCTTGCCAGGGAGACATATACCGGTCTACAACCTTCCCGAGAGAGGACACATACAGAAAAGTCCGTCTCTCCAAACCTCAATAAAGCCTAATACATGGAAATCTCTGAGAGCTTCGCGTACAATACGACTGGTCGACGGTGAACGTCTATGCTGAAACCAGAAGGGATGTTGAGTTTAATAAAGATTAGAGAATGAGAAAGGAGAAGTCGAGAGAGAGAAATAGTATGCAAAGTGGCGAGTATGGGGGACAGAATTGCAAAGGATGTAGACGATACGCGTGTCAGGCCAGCTCTGAGCTGGTAAAAAACACGAGGCCGCGATGGGCAGGGACTAGTTGACCACCCGGCCACCAACGCCGTCAGCGCCCAAGCGAGCCGCGTGATAGCTCACCCCGCTGCCAGGTGTACCCCTCACCCTCTCTCGCTCGCCTCCCACACAAGCAACATTTATATTATAGCGAATATAAAATATAAGGCGCGGTCACAGACCAAAACAAAGACCATTTCTAGACTGTCTGTGGCAACACGACACTAATAACATAAAGCAGATCATTCTAGGACAACTGTAGCCCATCCCCCCATCCTGGCGAGCGCTAGCGAGCTGCAATGCCCCACGCAACCATTCTGTTAACGCCTCCGTTAACCCCCCCCAAGATATGGGACACTCAACCATGGGCCCATATCTGAACAGACAGAATGTCGCTAGAATCTGCCACTCCTAACCACTCTGCCACTCATGGAATGCAAGCTCAGTCTCCTCAAAACAAAATACAACAACATTTATATATATAAAACAAAATCTTATCACCCTTCCCAAACATAATACATTAATTCATAACATTGTGCTCCCAGAGCGAGCTTTAAGAAGCACAGCCTACTGAGGGAAAATCATCTGCACTCAGTACTCAGCTACAATATTATCTTAAAATTAATTATTAAAAAGAAAGAGTTTTTATTTAATTTTTCATATTTTATTTTAATGTTGTTTTTGGCGGCTACTATAGATGTAGCCTTTTTTTTTGTTTTTCTAATCAAAGCCAACAACTTCTGCCCTGCGACCCTACGCTGATGCTACACACGCGAGCCAACAAGCACCAGCGCAAAAATACACCGCGAGCCAAGACAGGAGGCTATACCAACATACTGTGGTAGCCTACCCCGGATCCTCCACCCGCAACAAACAGTCCGCAATCACATTCTCACAACCGGCAATATGGCGAATGTCTAAGTTGAACTCTTGCAACATGAGCGACCATCTGGTCAGCCTCATATTCCGGTTGTGGAATTGATTGAGGAATTTAAGCGGGTGGTGGTCGGTATACACTACCACGACTGGCCCATAGGCAGGAACATAGACCTCAAAGTGTCTGAGCGCTAACACGATTGCCAGCAGTTCCTTTTCAACAACCGAATAGTTTTTCTGTGCTGAATTAAATTTCTTTGAAAAGAAACTGACTGGATGCTCAAGACCTTCCTCGTCTGTCTGCAAAAGTACGGCACCAGCCCCTACTCCGCTGGCATCAGTCGCCAACTGAAATGGTCGTTCAAAGTCCGGGGCCCTGAGGATAGGGTGAGTGCATAAAAGGTGTTTAACTACTCGAAACGCCTGCTCACACTCAGGTGCCCAGCGGAACTTTTTATCTTTAGCTAGTAGATCTGTCAAATAGCTAACACAGTAGAATAACCTCTTATAAAGCGGCGGTAATACCCAATCATGCCCAAAAATCTCATGATCTGCCGCTTGGTGGTCGGCCTGGGGAACAAGTCGATAGCCTGTATCTTCTGTTGGGGCGGGCTCACCTGCCCTAACCCAACCACAAACCCCAGATACTGCACCGTGGCTTGCACAAAGTCACACTTGCCCAGATTAACCACCAAGCCTGCTTTACTAAGTTGACTAAATAAGGCTTCTATGTGCTCACAGTGACTTTGGAAATCGTTGTCATAAATGATCACGTCATCAAGGTAGACAGTACAGTTTGGGATGTCTGCTACGATGTCGTTCATTAAGCTCTGGAAAGTGGCCGGTGCATTTTTCAGACCATATGGCATCACGTTGCAACGGTAAGTACTGCCATCCACCACAAACCCGCACACCTCTTTAGCCCGCTCAGACAGTGGTACTTGCCAGTAGCCTTTGACGAGGTCTACCTTGGTCAAGTACCTTGCTTTCCCAATCTTATGCACACTGTCATCCATCCGGGGAAGAGGATATGCATTGGTGGGGGTCAACCCGTTCAACCGCCTAAAGTCAATGCAGAACCGAACTTTTCCATCAGGTTTGGGCTGCAGAGTGACAGGAGAAGTCCACCGTACTGCCCCCTTCTCGATCAAGCCTCTCGCCAGCATATACTCCAGCTCATCCCTGAGCGCTGGGAGTTTAATGGGTGGCACCCGATAAGGTATCGACTTGAAGGGGGGGTGCTCTCCTACATCGACGTCATGCACCGCTTGAGTAGTGAGGCCTGGGTGCTCGGCAAATACAGTGGGGTATGAATCGAACAGGCGCTGCACTGCCACCTGCTGTTCCTCCGGGCAGGTGCGCCAGAGCATCATGCGCACATTGGCTCGAATTCCCCGCCCACTGATCAGCCGAGACATGACAATCCCAGTTATCATCCACCTGATCATTGCTGCCACCCTCTCCTTCTCCACCATGACCACAGCAGGTCAACACAGGGACAGCTAGTGACTCAGGTGGGCACCTCACATACTCCTTCAACAAATTAATGTGGCATAGTTGGTTACGCTTCTTCCGGTCTGGAGTGGCAACGAGGTAATCTAGATCGGAGATCTTTGACACCACCCGATAAGGCCCATAGTACTTGGCAGCCAGAGGATGACCTGCCAAAGGCAACAGGACCAACACCTCTTGACCTACCTGAAACTCCCGGAGTTTCGCCTTAGTATCGTACCTGTCCTTCATACGGGCCTGCGAACTCACCAAATTACGCCCGGCCAGCTCCAGACTTCTAAGCATTCTCTCTCTGCGCTCGAGGACGTATCTCAACAAAGAACATGGCCTTAGCGGTACCATCCCAAATCTCCTTCACCATGTGGAGAGGGCCCCTAACCTGATGCCCGAAAACAAGCTCATTCGGACTGAAACCGAGGACTCTCTCCAGGTACTTCTCTTGCCGCGAACAAAACATACGGCAGACCAAGGTCCCAATCCTTTCCGTTCTCTGCGCAATAAACATCGAAGCATGCTTTTCATCGTGGCGTGCCACCTCTCCAACACCCCTTGACTCTCCGGGTGATGCGCAGAAGAGACGACAGTGCTGATGCCATGCTGAATCGTAGTTTGTTTGAACAGATTAGAGGTAAAATTAGAACCTTGGTCCGATTGCACCTCTTGCGGGTAACCATTACCGCGAGCAATACAAGAGCAGGTTCCGGGACAACAGTTTTTCGCCATGCCATTTCTCATTGGATATGCATCAGGATAACGAGTGGCCACATCCATGATAGTTAATAGAAATTTATTACCGGCACTAGTAGGGGGTAGGGGTCCGACCATATCAATGATGACATTACTGAAGGGCGGTCCACTGACAGGAATGGGGTGCAACGGGGCTCTCGGAATTGTTTGGTTAGGTTTTCCAACCCTCTGGCACGTATGACACCTTGCTATCCAGGTTACCACCTGCCCCTTCAACCCGGGCAACAAAAACATTTTGGCTAAAGCCGCCACCGTTTTTCTCACCCCTAGATGTCCTGCCAGTGGTATGTCATTCACCAACCTCAGTAGGCTATCCCTGCACTCCCGTGGCACCACCAACTGGTCCACTACTCCGGGACCCCTCTTGCCAACTACGTTTAGGGTCTTGAAAACGCCTATAGAGGATGCCTTCTAAATAAAAAAAATCTCCTGGCTGGGCATCGCCGTCCTCCTCGGGCTCTACAGCTCCATTAGCACACGTTTGGAGCTCAGGGTCCTCTAGTTGCAACCGACGTATATCTGAGGGTGCCAAGCGATCTAACTGCTCCCGGAGCAATGCATGACCTTCCCCGATACTGGGCTGCTCCCTCTGTCTCTCTCGATGTACATAACGTTGCTGTCGTGGAGACTCGTCATGCCCAGCCTCGTCACTCTCGATGACAGGCCCAGGGTCTACTCCAGAATTAAGTAATGGTGCTAATACTGAATCACCCAGGAGAGCCGCCGAGTCAAAACTCTTAAAACCAACTCCAGCTTTAGCCTCCTCCTGTTTATCGTTCCTCCGCTGGTCTGAAGACGGAGGACTAGGCTGTGACACTATAGCTGCCCGAGCTCGGGTGACAACACACGCCATGGGTTGTGTCTGGCACCGCTCGACCCACTCTTGCTCTTCCCTACTCACGTCGGCCGGCCTCTCGGCACCCACTAAGGGGGGAACCCCAGAAGAGGGCGTTGCAAAGTCGTTGCCAGAGAAGAAGGTCGACGCCCTCCACTGGCAGTTTCTCCACAATCCCGACATCCAATTCACGTGCCACACCATCCACCTCCAACTCCAACCGCACCAGCGGGTATGACCGAGTTGCATTAATACCCCTGCACCACCACCACCCGAGCCGCGTTTATAGGGTAGCCAGTCACTTTTTTCAGCAGAGTCTGGGAAGCACCTGTATCACGCAAGACCTCTACTCCATGCTTGCGCCCCGCCCACATCACGCAACCCCGCACCTCTATGGTCGCAAAAAACAATCCTGAGCAGGGTTCGAGCCTCCCAGGTGCTTCTGCATTGGCTGTGCCTCAGCCTCTGACAAACTGCCCCGGGCAAACTCTGATGACTTCGGAGACACACCAATGTTGCAGGCCAAAGACACAGCTGCTGTAGGTGGTTTGCTAGGACAGACTCTTGCAAAGTGCCCCTTTTTATGGACAATGATAACACTCCAAATCCCCTTTGGGTTCCCTTGGTACTGGGAAGGGCCCGGCCCCTTCTTAAATGGGACGGTGCTAGTCTTGTGGTCAGTCTTGGTATCATGGCTCTTGTACTTGTTTGCATAAGGTATATCACTAACTCGGGGGGGTGGGGCGTCACGCCCCTTGTTACCTGCCTCACTACGCTGGGCAGACCCGCACCCACGAATTAGTGATAGCCGGAGATCAGCCATCTCAGCTGCCTCCTGTAGAGTTTTTGGTTGCTTTTTCTTTAAGGTTTAACGTCAGGTCGCCGCCCGTGCATTTGAAAAACTGCTCTAAAAGCACCAACTGTTTAATGTCGTCAAACGTAGTAGCTTTCTCCGACCTCAGCCAATTCCCAAAAGCATCGGACAGATCCCGGGCATGCTCCAAAAAGATGCTCTCCCGTCCCTTGGTAACACCCCGGAACGTCAACCTGTACGTCTCTCGTTGTAATACGTATGCTCTCAGGACAGCCTCCTTGAGTTCCTTATAGATAATACAAGACTCTATAGGCAACGCATCGTAGGCTTTAAGACCCTGCCTATTAATCTAGAGGATACAAGTGCTGCCCATTTATTCTCTGGCCACTGGTGTTCCTGGCACTTCTTCTCAAAGCGTGTGAAAAATTCTGTTACACCACTCTCATCAAACACCGGAACCAGTTTTAATAAGTGCGAGAGAGACCCCCCATGAACACAGGTACCAGCCCCAAGTCGCTGTCCCGGTTGCCTCTACTCGCGACTTCTCTACGTCCATGTCGGCACAGTACATAGTCGACTCAGCTTGAATTTTTGCTAGCTCTATGTGCTCATGGACTGATAGTTTTTCTCTCTTCTATCTTGGCTAATTCTATTTGCTGCTGGAGCTCACCTGCCCTTTGTTGCTGGTGAAGCTGAAGCTCAGATACCCTGATAGCCTTTCTCTCTTCGATCTTAGCTAATTCGAGCTGATACAATAATTCTGGAGTTAACCCTGGAGGAGGTGAAGGTGCTACAATGTTTGAAATTACCGGTGGTCCCCCCAGGGGCAACCCACCCTGCCAGTCACCACCCAACTGTGGAAGCGTACCCGGGGTCGGAAAAACTAGTGGGATGGCTGGGAGTCGAGTGTAGGGGAAGCATGGCCGAAGGGCTCTGAGCACTCAACCCATCTCGCTCACCAGTCACCCTGCCCAGTACACACGTTATCAAGTTATCCTTGGTCATGCTGCTAGTAACCGCATGACCGATAGCTGTGGCCAGGCATTGAAGACCGTACCGATCCATACCCTCCAACCGCTCGGCAGTAACAGGCCATTGCAAAAATATCCTAGCATCCTCCTCACAGTTCACCCGATTAACCCTTTCATCATGCTGCTGTTCCTCAGTTCGACATTCGTACTGTGTCTCCATTCTCCTCTGACCCGGTATAAGACATGATGCTCACAAAATTTCTCACCACAATATTCAGAAAAGAAGTACCCCAAACTCTTATGTAGCACTATTCACTTGCCAAAAATGTCTGAAGACTCTCAAGTGCTATACTACTTTGCCAAAAAAATATTAACGTGCCCACTATATTCCTCAATAAAAACAAATGACCACAACAATCCTGCAATTATCTCTTAGTTCACAAGATCCTGAGCTAGGTCGCCATTTGTTACGATCCAGGTTCTCAAAGACACAGGGCTCTTCAACATTGGACTAGATAATGGCAAAATGCAACAACGGTAACACTAGATCCAAACCCTGCCTTAAACACTGGAAAACAAAACACCATTACCGCCCTGAGTCGTACCTGGACAACGAGGTATCCTATGACTCGGTAACTGGTGCACACACACTAGGCTGACGCTCGATGAAACAGCCTATTCTCAAACAGTAAAAGATTACTCGTTTAGGTTACACAAAGAAAAGATAGTAACGTGATTAATTAACGTTACGGTAGATACTCAAATAACTGGCACTCCTGTATTAAAGAAAGTGCAATGCTAGTCCTGCAACATCAACTGGAAACTTCTGAAATAATTGTGATGCTGGGAAGATGTTCGTAAAGAATCTTGAACAATTATAATGCAGATACGGGTCACAATAAATACTAGGACATATAGTAATAATAGGCAGGCGAATAATAAAGACTGGCGCAAAGGTAGTAATGCTCGACAACTAAAGAAATGCTTCGTGACACAACGCAACAGCCTACTAGGGTTGTGCAACTCAACAACAACCTCGGCTCAAAAGTGCAGTGAATAATAATGTTGCATACATATAATAATGGGGGCTTATCTCTAACCAGTGTCTGCTCAGTTAATAAAGTCTAGCTGGGGTACCAAGGCAGGGCAACAATGGGCGAGCATGCGGCTCGTAGCCTAACGTTGTCCGAAGGTGGTATAATGACGATTACGTTATATGACGGGGATGCTCTCTTGATAAATCTAGGTCTCTAGTACCTAGTTCTATCCTGGCGATCCCTCAGAAGTCAACACAAAGAGGCAGCACTATGTTGTGAGGGATAGGCTATGGCCCTCTCACACCACAGCGCTGTGCTCGCAAAGTAAAAACCACCCGAAGACAACTTAGGCTCCCACAGTACCTGTCAATGTCGTGCAGGCTTAGCTAACACTGCACACATCGGAGACAACGACACAGTAACCTTACCCCTAGTCTAGCTTTAAATAACCAAGCAGAATCACTCAACACCTTGCCAGGGAGACATATACCGGTCTACAGCCTTCCTGAGAGAGGACACATACGGAAAAGTCCGTCTCCCCAAACCTCAATAAAGTCAAATACATGGAAATCTCTGAGAGCTTCGCGTACAATACGACTGGTCGACGGTGAACGTCTATGCTGAAACCAGAAGGGATGTTGTGTTTAATAAGATTAGAGAATGAGAAAGGAGAAGTCGAGAGAGAGAAATAGTATGCAAAGTGGGGAGTATGGGGGACAGAATTGCAAAGGATGTAGACGATACGCGTGTCAGGCCAGCTCTGAGCTGGTAAAAAACACGAGGCCGCGATGGGCAAGGACTAGTTGACCACCCGGCCGCCAACGCCGTCAGCGCCCAAGCGAGCCGCGTGATAGCTCACCCCGCTGCCAGGTGTACCCCTCACCCTCTCTCGCTCGCCTCCCACACAAGCAACATTTATATTCACGGCAATTTTGAGCCGAGGTGTGTTGAGTTGCACAACCTAGTAGGCTGTTGCGTTTGTGTCACGAAGCATTTCTTTAGTTGTCGAGCATTACTACCTTTGCGCAGTCTTTATTATTCGCCTGCCTATTATTACTATATGTCCTAGTATTTATTGTGACCCGTATTCTGCATTATAATTGTTCAAGATTCTTTACGAACATCTTCCCAGCATCAGACTTATTTCAGAAGTTTCCAGTGATGTTGCAGGACTAGCATTGCACTTTCTTTAATACAGGAGTGCCAGTTATTTGAGTATCTACCGTAACGTTAATTAATCACGTTACTTATCTTTTCTTTGTGTAACCTAAACGAGTAATCTTTTACTGTTTGAGAATAGGCTGTTTCATCGAGCGTCAGCCTAGTGTGTGTACACAGTTACCGAGTCATAGGATACCTCGTTGTCCAGGCACGACTCAGGGCGGTAATGGTGTTTTGTTTTCTAGTGTTTCAGGCAGGGTTGGATCTAGTGTTACCGTTGTTGCATTTTGCCATTATCTCGTCCAATGTTGAAGAACCCTGTGTCTTTGAGAACCGGGATCGTAACACACTGCTGAACCTTGAACCACCGGACTGAAACAAGGTATATATATCACATTGCTGAACCTTGCCCACCAGACTGTAACAAGGTAGATACACAACTGCTGAACCTTGACCACCAGATCTTGACAAGGTAGATATATCACACTGCTGAACCTTGACCACCAGACTGTAACAAGGTAGAATATTACATGCTGAACCTTGACCACTACACTGTAATAAGGTAGAGATATCACACTGCTGAACCTTGACCACCAGACTGTAACAATGTAGATATATCTATGCTGAACCTTGACCACCAGACTGTAATAAGGTAGATATATCACACTGCTGACCTTGACCACCAGACTGTAACAAGGTAGATATATCACACTGCTGAACCTTGACCACCAGACTGTAATACGGTAGATATATCACACTGCTGAATCTTGACCACCAGACTGTAAACAAGGTAGATATATCACACTTGCTGAACCTTGACCACCAGACTGTAACAAGGTAGATATATTCACACTGCTGTACCTTGCCCACCAGACTGTAATAAGGTAGATATATCACATTGCTGAACCTTGACCACCAGACTGTAACAAGGTAGATATCACTGCTGACCTTGACCACCAGACTGTAACAAGGTAGATATATCACACTGTGAACCTTGACCACCAGACTGCAAACAAGGTAGGATTATATCACACATGCTGAACGTTGGACCACCAGACTGTACCAAAGGTAGATATATCACACAGCCGAAACCCTTTGAACCAACCAGATCTTAACAAGGGTAGATATATCACAACTGTTGAAACCTTGGCCACACCAGGGGGGACCTGTTTAAAACAAGGTTAAGGATATTATCACACTGGCTGAACGTTGACCACCAGACTGTTAACAAGGTTAGATATATCACACTGCTGAAACCTTGGACCACACAGGGACGGTACCAAAGTTAGATATTATGCACACTTTGCTGAACCTTGACCACCGGACCTTTTAACAAGGTTAGATCATATCACATTGCTGAAACCTTGACCACCCAGGACTGTAACAAAGGTTAGACTATATTCACACTGCTAAACCTGACCACCAGACGGTAATAAGGTAGATATATCACATGCTGAACCTTGACCCACCAGACTGTAACAAGGTAGATGATATCACACTGCTGTACCTTGCCCACCAGACTGGTAATGAAGGTAGATATAATCACATTGCTGAACCCTTGACCACCAGACTGTAACAAGATAGATATATTACACTGCTGAAGACCTTGACCACAAGACTGTAAACAAGGTAAGATTATATCACAATGCTGAAAACCTTGGACCACCAGGCGACTGCAAACAAGGTAGATATATCACACTGCTGAACCCGTGGGACCACCCAGACTGTAAAACATGGGTAGATATATCACCCACAGCTGAAAACCTTGACCACCAGATCTTAAACAAGGGTAGGATATATCACCACGGTTGAACCTTGACCACCAGGACTGTAACAAGGTAGATATGGATCACACTGACTGAACCTTGGACCACCAGACTGTAACAATGTTAGATATATCACATTGCTGCAAACATGGACCACCAGGGGGGATCTGTAATAAGGGTTAAGATATTATCACACTGCTGACCTTGACCCACCAGACGATGTAAAAACAAGGTAGATAACACACTGCTTGGCAACCCTTGAAACAACTAGACTGTAAGACGGTTAGGATATATCACACTGCTGAAACCTTGACCACCAGACTGTAACAAGGTAGATATAGCACACTGCGTGTACCTTGCCCACCAGTACGGTAATAAGGTAAGATATAACCACCATTGCTGAACCTTGGACCACCAGGAATGGAACAAGGTAGATATATCACACTGTTGAACCTTGCCCACCAGACTGTAACAAGGTAGATATAAATCACACTGCTGAACCTTGACCACCAGGGGGACTGTAACAAGGTAGATATATCCACACTGCTTGAAACCGTGACCACCACAGGACGGTACCCAAGTTAGATATATGACACTGCTGAACCTTGACCACCGGACTTTAACCAAGGTAGCTATATTCACATTGCTGAACCTTGACCACCAGGGGACTGTGCAACAAGGTAGATATATCCACACTGCTTAACCCTGACCACCAGACTGCTAATAAGGTCAGAATATTATTCACAATGCTGAACATTGACCACCAGGGGGACCTGTAAACAAGGTAGGATTATATCACACTGCTGTACCTTGCCCACCAGACTGTAATAAGGTAGATATATCACATTGGCTTGAAA
Source organism: Paralithodes platypus (assembly GCA_032716605.1). Lineage (NCBI taxonomy): Eukaryota > Metazoa > Arthropoda > Malacostraca > Decapoda > Lithodidae > Paralithodes > Paralithodes platypus. Next base: position 33,653,226 of record CM064501.1, on the reverse strand, counting down.
CCTTGACCACCAGACTGTGTAACAAGGTAGATATATTACACTGCTGAACCTTGACCACAAGACTGTAACAAGGTGAGATATATCACACTGCTGAAACCTTGGAACCACCAGACGGTTTAACCAAAGGTTAGATATTATGACACTGCTGAACCTTGACCACCGGACTTTAACAAGGTTAGATATTACACCGAAATTGCTGAACCTTGACCACCAGAACTCTGTAACAAGGTAGATATATCACCACTGCTTAACCTTGACCACCAGACTGTAATAAGGTAGACTATATACACACTGCTGAAACCTTGCCCACCAGACTGTAAACCAAGGTAGATATGATCACACTGCTGAAACCATGACCACCAGACTGTAATAAGGTAGATATAACACACTGCATGGAAAACCTTGACCAACAGACTGTAAAACAAGGTTAGGATAGTATCACACTGCTGAACCTTGACCCACCAGGACTGTAAAACAAGGTCGATATATCACCACTGCTGAACCGTGACCACCAGACTGTAACAAGGTAGATATATTCCACACTGCTGAAACAACCTTGACCAAATAGACTGTAACAAGGTTAGATTATATCACACTGCTGAAACCTTGACTACCAGACGGTAACCCAAGCGTAACATATATTCACTCTGCTTGAACTTTGACCACCAGATTGTAATAACCCCCCGGTAGATAGGCTTATTAATCTCCTTGTGCTGGCTTTGCCCAAAAAACAAAAACAATACTTCGGTGAAAATTAGGATGAATGTTGTAACAATTTAAGGTCAGGATATGCTCACAACAAAAGTGTGTTATTAGAGTATAGGAAAGAAATGAGTTATGGGACACGGAATTTTACACTTAGATAACCTCTGATTTCCTCATTATTAAACCCAACCCCATCATATGAACTTGCCAGTCTTCTTCTTAGAACGTATCAATTGAATATAATTATTCGACACCCACCTCCCTTGGTGAGGGGGGTGATGACAAGAAAAGGGGTCACTGTCAGAAGAATTACCGGATTGGGATATAGTGGAAGGACGATTTTGAGTCAGCCATTTCAGAAAGAAGGAGTAGGCAAATCATGGGGAAACCATAAATACCATATTGAATCGTGGGCTGGGAGAGGGAAGGTGTTGGTTGTTGGGATCAAAGGGTATGTTGTAAGGGATAGAGTTTGTGTGAGTTTGTATGTGTATGTATGTGTATGTGGTCTGTTTGTGTGTATATATATATATATATATTGCTCTAACACACACACACAACACAGGGAGGAAAAAGTATGTCGTCCGTATTCCTTCTTAATAACCCAAGAGAGGGGTGGAAAAGTTACACATTTAGGAGAAAGGAGATTATGAGGTTTGGCATAAGTTGGTGGAGAGGGGAGAGAAGAAAGGGAAGGGGGAAGGGAAATATCACCTGAATCATCCCAAAGTAGAGTTTTTTAGACGAAAGTGTTAGTGAAGGAGTTTAGCTTTGTAGAGGAAGAGAAGTGGACGGTCTAGTGTTGTCACAGTGGGAAAAGAGGGGCAAGACAAATGGAGGAAGAAAAAATTGTCTGGAGAGGGGTTTTTTTGGGTAGATTGCCAGAAGGGCTGGGAAGAGCTAGAGTTGGATAGTTCAGCTAGATTTATTATTGGATGAAAGAATGTTTGGTGAATCGAAAGAACAAATTTGGCTTGATTCAGGCAGAACCATAGGAAAATGCTAACGAGATTTTCGCGGGGTTTTGAAGGTGAACAAATCAAAACATAATTCCAGGGTCAAACTGAGTTATCTTGACGCTGTTATGGCCTACCGTACCCAGTAGCAAGCGAGGGACCCTCAAATACTCAATACATTAATCCAAACACATGATTGATAGTAATTATCTTGGTGAAATAGACAGGTATCATTGAGACAGAGAAAATTACTAACTTATTAGTACCGCCTACTTATTAAAGCTGGCATGAGGTATATTATAAATCGGCGGGTTTCAGTCCATCATACTGCAATGCATATCAAAGGTTACAAAATCAAAAGTCGACCATAACAATTAACATAAGTGGTTATAGTAAAGTCACTTCAGTGCAAAAGGGGACAGCATGGCAATGGGCAAATATTTGGTAATACAGTATATAATACAAACCAGGGGTGCCCAATGGATCTCTCTCTATCTCCTATTAATCAACAAACTATGACAATTCAAATGAATTATAAGGCAACACAAAATATCTGACAAAAGTAGCATGATAACATTGATTAATTAACCTCGAAAAGTGCGACCTGTGGATAGTAGGAAACCACCATGTAACTGGGCGGCGATATTAGGCCTCTTTTCCCGGCCTAAAACTTGTCATTTTACGATCAAATATGCGGTTATACTTATTCATATGCGCCTATTTTACGTTTAATATGAATATTCGTAAAACCCCCCCCCATTGTAACAACAATAAAACAAGTATGAATAGTGTTTTCGACGGTCAAATCATTCGCGAAATTATTGCCCAACCGGTTCATTCATGAACATCTGAGGCAGGGCGCACGTACAGATTCCCACTCGTGAGGCCTGAAGCCTGACCAAGTAAATTTCACTCACACTCTCCCTTTACGCAAACACACTCGCTAGTCACATGAACCTACCAACCATAAGAAATCGGCTGGGAGGTGTTGGTTACTAAAATAAAAACCAATCAAATAAGGTTAATAAACAGGGAAAATAGGTGATGAATTAAAGGGGGGGGGGGAGAGAGGGGATTTTGACCATATGTGGAGGAAGTGATAGAGGTATGGAGGGGCAATTATCTCACTTCAAACACCATTTCTTTCTATTTTAATTAAGTTGCTATTGGGGCCTTTTAAAAGGTTGGTTTTTTTAGGCCTTGGCTCATATTGAGGACGCTCGCCTTCACAACTCACTTACAGACTCAATAGAGGATGCTCGCCATTCCTGGGTTAAATAACATTGATAAACATTACCATACAAATCTACCAGTCAAAAACTACCTTAACGATGGATCAGAGAGAGAGAGGGGAGTTACAGGTTACATCTTTCAAAATTGCAAGGAACATAACAAACAAACATATTTTGCGCTCTCCCCTCATCTCTTTTACAAATTTAATCCATTGACAATTCATTATTAATAGTCATAATTAAACTATCATTAAAATCTACATTATTAAGTTCGGTGGTGATATATTCTTTACAGTACCAAAATAGAAAAACTTTGAGAACTGACTTAGGTGACGGCTTCTTGAATGATCGTTTTGGGTTCTTCCCTACTGCTGCGCCACTGTGCCAGGAGGAAGGTTGTCGCTCAGGGTTGTCTGTGTTCTTCAGACCCCCCCAAACTGCATTTTTGTTTGACGGCGGCCGTCAATAGCATTCTAGACGCTGTTGCCTGATGGGGTATCCTTGTACCTATATGTGGATTGACTTGGCTATCTGGTTTTCTGGTTCCCCGCATGGTCTTGCTATTGAGAGAAGTATGCAACTGTGCGTTGGACAGAATTTCTGCATGGGCTGATTCAAAGGGGCTTGCGGGTTTTCCCCATCAAAGGCTGTGGCCTATGCCACCCCCCTTTGCAGGATTCCGAGGGGTTCACCCAGACCCTGATCTAATGCTCGGTGGCCAGGAGACTTCGGTGTTGTGTGGCAGAAGACAAGAGTTCTTTGGGTCTCACGTTTGATTGACCGTTTGAACTTGGGTTCCACCACGTGACGATTCTATGGTTTCTGATTTCGGGCGCCTCCAGACTCTTCTTGTTTGTACCCGTGTCTCTGGTTGAATTTCTTTTTTTTCATATTATTGTTTCAACATCCTCGAATGCCTCGTCCTTTTGGCTATAAGGAGTTTGTGAAGTTTATGAAGGCCAGATTAAAATCTGTCAGCCGGTTCCTGTGAGTCCCGTGCAAATTTCAAGGATTGCCCCCCCACCTGGGTTCACCTGCCTCAACCATTATTCTGCAGGTTTTCTAGTTTTGAAGGTTCCAAGGATTCGGTCACTCATCAGTCGCTTCTTAATTGTTTTTTTTCGAACTTTTTTCTAGTCATAATAGTTCTATGCCTGTGTATACTGATGGCTCGACTAAATCTGGCCATTCGGTGTGGTTTTGGTGTTTGGTGTTTCCTTGACTTCAGCCGTGGAGGTAGCTCCATTTAGGCTGCCTCCTGGTTTTTACTTGCAGGAATTGTCTGCTATCATTTTAGCTCTGAAATTAGGTGTTTGCTCACCGCAACATTCATTTTACTAATTTTTAGTGATTTCTCAAGGGGCTCTCATGATCTGGGGAAATCTTTTAATTTTGCCCATCCTATAGTTTTAGCGATGTTAGAGTGGCTGTTTCCCATTCATCGTCGAGGGAAAAAGAGTGGATTTTTGTGTGGGTCCCTGCGCATATTGGTGTCAAAGGTAATTGAGAGGGTGGATGCTTTGGGCGAAAGTTGCAGCTCTGAGACCCTTCAAAACGTTCAAATTACCCTCTGCAACTACTTCAGATATACGTACTCCGTCTCATGTTTGCTGTCTCGTGCTTGTTGGCAGGCCATTGGTGGGGATTGTGGTGACTATTAATAAAAAGGCTCAGGGAGTTACCAAATTACTCTCAGCCAAGAGGCTTGCCCTACCATTCCTCTCAAATTGGAAACAGCTTCGGCTCGCCCTCCGCATTGGACATACCAGGCTCACACATGGGTTCCTTAAGTTGTGGTGGTGTCCCACCAATCTGCAATGACTCTGTCTAGTTCCCCTTACTGTCAGACACTGGCTGGTTGAGAGTCCCAGTTTGGGTGAATACGTCGGAGGGTGCTTTGTTTCGGCACCGGAAGGACAGATGGTACTTACTGTCTCTCTTCCCCCCCCCCCCGGTGCTTGAAGGGGATGCTGGTTTCCCTGGAGACAATGTGTGTTTTATTTTTGAAAAATACTGGCCTCTTTTCAGTTTTATGGATTTGCATTGAATTTTTCACTTTTGATATCTAATTTTACACATGTTGTTTTACAATTTAGTTTTCTGACAAATATGTTAGCTTGTTCGGCGCCATATGACTTCTTGTTGCGGTTGCACCAAGATTTCTATCAATAAATTCAAATGCTAGGCTATGGAGGGGAGGAAACTTATAACAAACATAATTACAGGCCACAAAATTCAGGTAGTGACATGAATATACATACACTCAACCCTTCGTTATCACGGGTTTGGTTATAGCGTTTCAACGTTATCACGCCATACCTAAACAAACACAACTATTCTGTGACCACGGGGGCTAGAGCCGTTATCGCGGCCCCTCTCTGACGGGGAGGAAAACTCCGAAAATCCCGCCTGTCTACAATCACCGCCAAGCATGGGGTGATTCAGCAGCTGACTTCGCTTGACGTAGAGGTAGGTGAGGCTTTCATTGGCTGTTTTACTGTTCTTATGTTTAATAATAATGTATCATACAGTGGAGCACCGAAAACAAGGAGCAAAAATAATATGAAAGAGAACTAAAGCGTACACTTGGCGCAGTGTTGCACCACAGCTGGGTTTTTATACAAGATCTTGGGTTTGCGGACACCTGCCTTGGAGTCTTGGATATTTATATATATATATCTATATATATATAGATATATATCTATATATCTTGGGTTTTTATACGTGATTCTTGGAGATTTTAGGTCAGGGTTGTTTCCTTGGACTTTTCCATTTTATCCAGTGGCAACACTGCACTTGCGCATTTTCCATACCGCCATCTTTGTTATCGTCAACATTAAGCCAAGACGTTTCTGAGTCCACCCACCTCTTTACTTGCTTATTTGTGCCTAACCCTCTTATCTCTCGCGTTTAATTTGACCTCTAGTGCATTCAGTGATATGGGATGGTGGGCCTGGAGGTAATGGATGTAGGGAAGTGAAAGCCCGAGGACCCCCATCAAAACAAAAGCCAAGTGACGAAAGCCAACGGAATCGACGATCATTACGATGGGGATAGGCTAGGCCTAGGATGCTATGATAAATATGATTATGTTTTCAAAATAAAGTCTATGTGGTAAGTAATATCCTTATAATATTGTATTTTTATATATTTTTAATAGATATTTATTGGTTGTAGGCTTATTGTACAAGGGGAGGAATTGGAGAATGGGTACATTGGACGAATCTGGGGGTCGAAAAGTTGGGGGACCTGGGAACCAATTATTTTTCCCCATAAGTTATTAAGTTCCATTATCGTGCGTTCTCGTTATAGCGGCACTAATTAGGCACCAATTAGGCGCGGATAACAGAGGGTTGAGTGGTATACAGTAGTGTAACAACACACATCTGACCAAATCGGCTGCTTCAACTGGGACTGACTCGCATTTATCCCCTGTTACCCACGCGCAGGGATGGAGTCGAGAGGCTGTGATTGACTGAGAGTATGACAAAAGGTTTCTCTATTGGGTTCGGAGGGTAAACCCACGCAATCTACGTCATCAATGGACACGTTAAAAACAGCCGACCCCACAAAAAACCACATGTTTAAGCATCCCGTGAAGGATAGCTGCCCATAAAAGGATTTAAACACTGAATATTAAAACTTTGAAAAAAAAGAGGATATTGACCACATTAACAGTATACATAACACAGGGGTATTTTGAAGTGCAACACATAAAGAGGGGAATTACGAAACGAAAGCTAATATAGAAAATATGTTCCACAGGGACGGTTACGATTTTAAGACCTTTTTGACCCATTGTTTTGGGTCAATCTTAAGATCCTCAGGCTGATGTGATTTTCTTGCTGGGCGACGGCGATAAGTGAGCCTGTAAATTTTTCTGGAAAACCGTTCTTCAGATGGGACATTTTTATACCAAAAAAATTACAAATATTATCTCGAAGGGGGATATCAACGGCTTGGTGTTTATAAGCTTGATTGAAATCCTACAGAGGAAACTAAAACCAATTGTACATCATACAAAATATAATAAATAAAACTAAACAAATACATTTCAACGAGTCTCCTTAACGTAAATACTGTAATTAACAAACACAAAGAAAACAAAATCATTCACTATTATCTAAAAAAAACCATTGCTTCTCTAGATTCATCATTAGAATAGGACAGATACTCGACAGGGACGGTGAGGGCTATACAACGCAGATCCTTTTTGATTTATAGACGATGAGATATGTTCACTAATCTTTGGCTAATAATTCCCCCCACTATGGTTCCTTTCCTCACTCTCATCTCTCTCTCTCTCTCTCTTCCACCAGCCTAGCATCAACCTCCACTCCACCACCACACACCATAATACTACATCATAAAACCAATATGTATAATTATTACAATTGATAATATTAGTGATTTACGGCCAACATTGCAGGCCTCCTGTCTGGTTAGTTATGACATAATTGGTTTATTTATCAGGATATCTGGTAACCTGACAAACTTCATGAGTTGGATTCATTTTATCTCCTCCAGTCGTCACCCAGATCAAATGTATTCTTCACCTCCTCTTCCATTTAAATTATAGTTTTTTATTGTTTTTTGTATCCGGCAATTAACCCTTCTTTAGCGGCGCGCATCATATGTAGAGGTGAAAGAAGCAAAATTTGGACCTATGTTGGCCCGTGCTCACAAACATAAGTCGTTGTGGCATTTTTTTTTTTTTTTTTTTTTTGTTTCAGCACGTAATGTTGCTGAGAGAGAGGAGACAAGCTGGTGGCAGGAGAACGTAGCGAGCGTTTATGACTGCTCCAGACCACCACGGGTTGGACCAACTGACAATGAATTCCCCACTCTCCTCCACACTCTCACACTCGCTACATCAGTGAATTGTTTAGGGAAAGCCGACCGAATTACATGGTTTTTGCACTCGTGTATTGCGCGGATTGTTGCAAAGAGAACTAGCGGTCATACAAGGACTCGCTTGGGGTGTCAGTGGAAAGCTATGTTTATGGCCCTTTCAGGGATAGATACTTGTGTTACGCTCTGGGGTCTTATTTAGGCATGCAAATGATCACGTGAAAAAAAAAGCCCTATTTTGGGTTAAAAAACACCCAGCTGGTGGCTACATATTATTTACGCCTAGGCCGCTCGGTAGGTGTTAAGCCATAGAGGTTATCCATATAACAGTTCATCATCTGAATAATAGCGATGCATATAGTAAAATGTTACAATCGTTTAATATATTACGTTCAAATTTCCAGTACTGACAAGGGAGGGATTGCCATGGACTATTCCAGATGGTATTTACATAGTTTCTATACAAAGAAAAAGTAAGCAAGAAACAAAAAAACATTGATTGAAGCTGATCATGGATGGCCATTTTGAAATATGTTGGCACACCATTTTTGTTCCCCCTTCTAATACTGCTGCGTTATCAGTTAAAACAAGGCCTTACTTACTTCATGATATTATTGTGTTCATTACAAATTCTCTATAACAAGAATACACTGGAGACCTCTGGTGGACGCTTCTGAACTAGCGCCCAGAGCTATGACTGTCATCAACAATACTTAACCATCTAAGACATGCACAAGTTTATCATGATTTCTTGTGATTATACACTATTTTATTATACAGTATACGACTACACTAAATCCTTATAAAGTATTAGTAATCATGGGAATGTCCATATGCAGCTGATAATGACCTCAAATATAATTGTAAGCTGATTAATTATCATAACAAAAAAGGCTGTGGAAAATGCTTGCTAAATTTGAATTGCAAATATACTTTAAAATTATATGGGTAGGGTGACTTTAAACTATAATAAACAACAGTGTGCATAGGCTATAGTATGTGTCTGCTTAGAGACATTTCGACAGGACCGGTTTAAATAAAGCATTGTTGAAAGAGAGGGGTTGGCCCAGCAAATCGTGATGTATAACAGTATCCAATGATGCATCGCGGTAAACATTGCGTTTCAGTGCCTCTGTCGGCCAAACTTTTGGCATTTGTTGGTAGGAGAATGGCTTGCGTTTCTCACTGTTTTACACTTTGCTTTTGGTTTTTAATTTTAATTCAATATTTTGGCTAAGCTTTTAAAAACATGGCATTTTTACATGGATACAACGGTTATACCCCTGGTATTATTCATATAAAAACCTATTCCTTGTTCCATCTGTAGCGTGACAGTACATGCAATTCCTTTGTACGATAATAACCATTTTGACGATTAGAACACTTATTACTGATGTTACATTACAGTTCACTCTCCAACACGTATGTTACTCGCAATTATAGCCTCCTTACATGCGATATGTAGTATTTAATCGCCCAATAATCGCCTTTACATGCAATGTAGTATGTTATCAGACAATAATCGCCTTTACATGACAAATGTAGTATGTTATCGCAATTATAGCCTTTAGCCTACCATGCAATGTAGAGTACTGTATGTTTATCGCAATAATCGCATTTACATGCAATGTAGTATAGTTGTTATTGCAATAATCCCCTTAACATGCAATGTAGTATGTTATCGCAATAATCGCCTTTACATGCAAATGTAGTATGTTATCGCAATAATCGCCTTTACATGCACCAATGTAGTATGTTAATCGCAATAATCGACTTTACATGCAATGTAGTAGGTTATTGTTGCAAATTATCGCATTTAGTCTACATGCAATGTAGTAATGCTATGTTATCGCAATAATCGACTTTATCATGCAATGTATTATGTTATTGCAATAATCGCCTCTACATGCAATGGAGTATGTTATCGCAATCATTCGCCTCTACATGCCAATGTAGTATGTGATCGTAATAATCGCCTCTACAGGCAATTTAGTATGTTATCGCAATAATAGCCTTTAAATGCAATGTAGTTATGTTATCGCAAATAATCGCCTTTAGCCTACATGTAATGTAGTACTGTATGTTATAGAAATAATCGCCTCTACATGCAATGTAGTATAATGTACATCCAACGAAAGTACCAAAACTCATTGTATGCAAAAATACCGAAGCTACTATCCCGTGAAAATATGACCATATCACGTTGTTTCACATTGGGATTCCAAGTGTTGAGATCTATGTTTAACACACCAAAGAGCGGGTGCGTTGGTGAGAGTATTTTACACCGAGCCGCCCAGGGGGCACAAAACCGAAATATTCGCTCAATTTCACTCGCCCTAGCGCCGTACCGATTGCTCCACATGCAAACGAAACGATCAATTTTTGCGAACAAAGAACTCTCCGACTCCCCATAGAAGTCTATTGCTGGATGTTGGTGAGCGAGTGTCAGTGTGGGGGGGGAGGCGGGTGGGGAAGAGAGAGAGGTGCTTTTTGGTCTATTTCCAGGGCGCGTTTTTCAGGATGCGTTCCGCTTTGTCATGACTTCTGGCATCAAGCGCGTCTATTATTCCTTCGGTAAGCAGTCTTATTTTCTCTTATTTCTGCTTATTTCTGGTATTATCTGTATTCTTCTCTCTCTCTCTCTCTCTCTCTCTCTCTCTCTGCTATCTTCTAGATACCATGTAATGTTGGGCCCAAATTTGGCAAATGAGTTTCAATGGGCGGACAAATGTAAAGTACTACATGTAGGGAACATAAATGAGGAAAGCAAACTATTAGATGAATGGCACTCAGCTTAAGAATGTAAACAGAAGAAACCGATCTGGGAGTAACAATACTCGAGTAGTAATCTAAAACCGACGGGCAACAATGTTCAGAAGTTGTTAAGAAGGCAAACAAAATAATTGGCCTTTATAGGCAGGTCATTTGAGCATAAATCCAAAGAAGTTATCTTAACCATTTACAATTCCTTAGTCCGCCATCTTCTGGAATACTGCGTTCAATCATGGTGCCCATTTTTTTTTTTTTGTTTTTTTTTTTTTTTTTTTTTTTTTTTTTTTTTTTTGTTTTAAAAAATTTTTTTGTACAAATAAAATAAAATAAAAAATAAAAAAAATAAAAAAAAAAAAAAAAAAAAAAATTCCCCACCAAAAATATAACACAACAAGCGAGAACGAGTTTAAACATAGTTACCAAAATTATACCTAGCCTAAAGAACAAAACCATACGAAGAGCCGGTCTTAGAGAAATAAATCTATTTCTTTTAACCCAGCGCAGTATTAAGAGGTGACCTTAAGTCAAGTGTTCAAAATCATCAAAGGCATCGACAATATGAACTTGTAGTAAGTACTTCACCTATCGACCAATCTAATTACACGCGGGGGGAAACGGCTTGCAAAACTTATTGGTAAATCTTTTAACACGCACGAATCTAAGAATTTTGCTTCAAGCGAGGTGTCAACGTGTGGAACGGGCTTCCCGAAAACGTTATAGGACTGCATCAACGTTGATTCATTTAAACTCCGCCTAGGACAAAAATACTCTCAGCAAACCAGCAGACTGACTGCGTTTGTAAATGAATAACTTTAGTTTATCCCCCCATCAGTTACTAACCCATTCTGTCCTTTACTAAACTTCCTAATCCTGCCACGGACATTAGTTCTAGGTCAGTAATTCCCTTTCCAAAAGGTCCATTACTCACGCTAAACCACTGTTTGGACACTTGATCCTCAGTGCTTTGGAGGGAAAAAAGCCACCTAGAAGGGTCACTAGATATGTTGTGGCTTGATTTCCGTTGTACGTCCTTTGTACTTTGTATTCCTCCTGTCTGGATGTCTGATTCTCTCTCTCTCTCTCTGGCTAGCTCGCTTTCCCTCTCTCTCTATCTCTCCCTTTCTCATTCGTAAGCCGCTCTGTCTCACTCCTCTCCCTTTCTCGCTTCCTCATCCGTATATGTAATTCTCATTATTATTGTCTTCTAATCCCTCTTTCGTTATTTGATTGTAATATGTCTGTATTCATTATATATTTTCACTCTTTCAGTTCAGTTTCTGTATTCTCTCTTTCTCTCTCTTACCTCATCCGTATATGTAATTCTCATTCTTATTTTCTCTTACCAATCACTCTATTTCCTTGATCTGCTTGTAATAGTTCTGTATTATTATATCTTTTTCACTCTTTTTCAGTTGTTTCTGTATGCTCTCTCTTTCATTTCTCACCATTCTAAGATGTTCATTCCTTACAATCTACCGTACACCGTGATATATAAGGTCTATCAAATGATTGCAATCAATATACACCAATCTGTATAGTGAGTGCCATCATTTGATAAACGTATATATCACGGGGTACGGTAAGTTTAATTCCTTACGCAGGTGACAATTTCAAGGTCACCTGCGTAAGGAAGAAAATCTACCGTACACCCGTGATAATTAACGCCTATCAAATGATTGCAATCAAACAGTGAGTACCCGCGAAGAAAATGAATAAAAGAAAGGAAAGAAAAGGAAGGGAGAGAGAGAGAGAGAGGAAAGTCTTAGCCAATTTCCAGGTCACCTTAGTAAGGAAGGAAATCTACCGTGATACACCCGTGATATACGCCTATCAAATGATTGCATTCAATATACCACCAAGATACCAGTATATATACAGTATGTATATCTATATATCGTATAATGATTGCAATCATTTGATAGGCGTATATATCACGGTGTACGGTTAGGAGGTAAGGAATTAAATCTACCGTATACCGTGATAGATACGCCTATCAAATGATTTGCCATATATATATGATATATATAGATCTCACTGTATATAATGTATATTGGTGTCATATGGAATTGCAATCATTTGATAGGGCGTATATATCACGGTGTACGGTACGACTGTAAGGAATGAAATCTACCGTACACACCGTTAATATATATACAGCATAGCAAAATGATTGCAATCAATATACGGTTAATATACATGGAGCATAAGCCTAGCAAATGCATTCCAATCAATATATACACCAATATAAAGTATATATATATAGTATACCGTATATTGATCCTGCCAATCAAATGTGATAGGAGTATATATGACGGTGTTACGGTAGATTTCATTACCGCATGTGACGTGGAACATTGCTATGGACTCTTCTCTCTCTATATCCCATATACTATACAGCAATTATTAATATTTATCTAGATATATATATATATATCTATATAGATATATAGATATAGATATATACTAGTATAATTATATATGTGAGCTGTATATATACGGTATATATCACTCTATTGTCTGTTATCTGCTTGTAATATTTCTGTTATGATTATAGCTTTTTCACTCTATCTTCAGTTCAGTTTCTGCATTCTCTCTCGCTCTCTCTATCTCTCTCTGTTTCGCTTGCTTCTGCACAGGATTTTTGTTTTTGTTTTATATATAATCTTATTTCAACACATTTCCAAAGCACCCTAGGGGGTAGTGTTGATGACTCATTTTTGTGTTGTGGTGTTCCAAGGAGGTGTAATTCACATTTGATTGATGTAGGCAAAAGGTTAGTTATAAGATTGAGGTAGGTAAAAAGGAGTGTGTGATTGAGGTAGGGAAAACGCAGAACTTGCCTATAGCGAGTGTATGAATGTGATTGATGGTAGACAAAAGGCAGAACTGCCTATAGCGAGTGTATGAATGTGATTGAGGTAGACAAAAGGCAGAAACTGCCTATAGAGAGTGTATGAATGTTATGTATTTTTTTATTTTTTGTTTCTTATGTATGAATGAAGTGACAAGGATGTATGCAGGTGGACCAAGACCCAGATGGATGGATGAGATTCGAAACTTATGGATGTTAATGGGGTGATTGTTGATGATGATGATGAATGCACTTGTGTTTGGGTAGTGTGCTATTCAACCATATGAAGGAGTGAAATGACATGAATGCATGAGGTAGTGTTGAAATATATAATGGAATGAAGTTATGGAATGATTGCCAAGACGGGAGGAGGTATAGAACGGTTACAGTGTGTGGTACTCGGTGATGAAGCAAGGAGAAATGCAGAGTCCCACATTACACTGACTACACATGGACCGAGCTTTCCTTCCTGACTTGGGCCCTCCTTGTTGGGGGTTTGCAGACGTGGCAATGCTTCAGTCCGTGCATCCGGTTGGATGCGATTTGTGATGCTGAGCGGGGGCAATACACAATCTTGTGGGTCGCGAGGATAAGCCCCCGGCACTGCAAAGGCGGTCAGGGCAGATTCACGACCGCCACGCGGAGGTGGCTAGCGCATGTGTGGTTCGTGTGCTACCTGAGGATGGAGTCGATTATGTCCTTGGCGAACAGCCTTACAGCGCTCCTTCCGTCCTGTCCGTCATCCCACAGGTTGTACGCGTTCAGGATAGTGACATCAAGAAGATGGGAGTACCGGCCTTCTTGTACCACTTACAGGTAGTCGGAGGCAGTCAACAGCAGTGATTGGCATGTCATATATACTCCAACAACCGCATGCTTAGATTGTAGTCCATAACAACGTCAGGTAGTGTGGAGATAGCTACTAGATGCTTGTCGCAGGGGCCAGGGTCCATCTGGGTATCTCTTCTTCCCGCCTATCTCACATTGTGGACTTGTGGAAGGTGGAGAGGACATTGACTGGCTTTGTGGCATGCCAACAAATAATTCAGTATACTGTCTATGCTGATCTTCTTCCGGATGATGTCTCCTTTCGTTGTATTAGGAAACTTGGGCCAGGGTTTCCTGTTTGATCTGACAGTTCCACAGCTTCCCCGTGCTCCTTGTAAGGAGATACAGGCAAGGTGAGAGGATGAGGTGTAGAAATTGTCGGTGTACAAGATACGGTTGGCATCCAGATAAGCCTCCATCAGGGTCTTCACAAACGCCCCTGGAAGACCCAGAGGGTCGGTTGGAATGTCCACATCAGTAGCGGTCTGTAGATGATGAGGTCCAGCACGTATCCTGTCTCGCAGTCACACAGTACAAAGAAACTGATCCCGAAGCGGGTGACGCTTCGACGGAAATGTGACTGCCGGAAAGAGAGGAGTCCACGGAAAGAGGATGAAGGAGCTCTAATCGATCACGACATTCTGAAAAGGTTTGAAAAATCCGGGCCGATACCTGTTCAGGAGGGAGTTCAGGGGAATGGCCCGGATTTTGTCAAAGCTTGTCAGCTCCGTGTGCCGCAGTGTTATCTACAAAGTTTCAAGCACTGGAGAATTTGTCGATATTGGTCCCGGGGCAGGTAGGTAGTGAAGACTGGCTCGTGATCTAATATCATGCATCAGCCAATAATCCAGAACGTTGTGGTTTCTCATGTGGGGCATGAGCATGCGTGAGGCCCAAAAACACGAGGAGCTCAGGGATATCAATGGGCATCCATCTACGCAGGTGGGGCGAGGTCATCTCTTCGGGGTGCTGGCTTTGCATAGAGGTTTGTCTCACTTACCATGTACTCGAGCAATTAATCGTCGAATGAATGCCCGGAAGTAGTGATAAGGATTTTCATCCTCTGTGCAGGGAAAGCCAGGCTGGATGCCATTGGTGCCTTTATCAAAATGGGGTGGAACCCCAGGCATATCCCGAGGCTGGCAGACCTCCCACTGAAAGAGAGGTGGCTCGTCCGGGCCTCCTGCCCCTCCCGAACCCTCCTGGGGCTCCTCCTGGGGCACTTCCACCTCCTGGTGCACCTCCGGGGGCACCTCCCGAGGCCCCTCTGCGAGAACTCTCCTCGGGCCCTTTCCTCGGGCACCTCGCTGTGGGGTGGCTGTCCCTGTTGTGGCAGGTCCCGTCTGTGGCTGTGGTTTGTCCGTGCTGAGGCTGTCCTTGTTGGGGCGGTCCCTGCTGTCGCTGTGGCTGTGCATGTCCGCCATCAGAGTCGCTTTGCCGCGGCGGGGGATATCCGGGCTTCAAGCGAATCGGGAGAGACTTGAGCCGGTGCCGGCATCACTTTCAGACAACGCCAGCGGAAAAACACGCTGGTTCTCCTTGTTCCGCTGCATCCCGGGGCGCGTTGACCCGTGGGAGGAGCATCAACAGCTGGTGTAGGGACGTCGATGGTCCTGGTTGTCCAGGGGCGGGGGTAATTGGTAGATGAACCTACCCCCGAGAGTGTTTGCGAAGATGCAAACGGGCATCACTGGAGGATCTGACGAAGCTCGCTGCCTGGATGGGCGGGCTGTGGGGATAAACGATCGTGGTCGTTTGGCCAGGTGTTGTTGCATATGAAAATTGTTGGAAGGGTATTTCGTATGAGGAGATGGGCAGACTAAAACTTTACAACTAAGACATGATTTATTTGATGAGAGAGATAGAGATGAGAGAAAGGAAGAGTCATAGCAATTTCAAGGTCACCTGGGTAAGGTATGATATCTACCGTACACCGTGATATAGACGCCTCTCAAATGATTGCAATCAATATACCGATTATATATGATATATACCTAGATATTAGATAGATATAATATATATATACTGTATATTGGTGTATATTGATTGCAATCATATGATAGGCGTATATATCACGGTGTACAGTAGATTGTAATGAATTGAAATCGACCGGACACAGTGATGATAGACTCCTATCAAATGCAGTGAAATCAATATACACAAATATACAGTATAATAATATATATATAACAGTATATTGATTGCACAATTTGATAGGGAGTATATATCACGTTGTACGGCAGATGTACTTCTTACGCAGGTGACAATGTCAAGGGCACCGGCATAAGGAAAGGAAACTACCGTACACAAGGATATATACGCCTATCAAATGATTGCAATCAAACAGGGAGTTACGCGAAGAAATGAATACAGGAAAATAAGGGAATAGGAAGGGAGAAAGGAAAGAAAGAGAGGAGAAAATCATACTTGGTACTGCCCGGGGGGAGTGTGACTAAAAGGGTTCTGTGTAAGGAGTGGCCTAGTAATCAGTGGTCCACAAAGAAAGATGGGAAGAACGA
>CM064501.1:33339606-33636412 GCA_032716605.1 Paralithodes platypus | reverse complement strand
CATAGGGGAAAGTTCCATAACTCTGGTAGGACAGTAAGAATTAACAGAACCAAGAAGACCATTGTATCTTCTTTGTTCACGAGATTGTTTGTAATTTCTAAAAATACTATTAAAAGATCCATACAAATTATTTCTAGGTCGTAAAAGTTATGGTCCAATCTGAGTCTTTAAAATATACAAACAAAAAGTGTGTCCCAGATATTTGAAGATCCCTGTCACCACCCTCCAAGGTATCTCCCGTTCATAGCCTCAACTGCTACTTCTGCGTCTTGCTGATTTTTATTGGTAGTAAAAGTATCATGCATTTAGGGGGATTTCTTCTCCCTGATTTTGGAGTCCGTCTGTTAATGTTTAAAGTAAATGGTTGAATCAATACCAGAACATAAGTTGCTATAATAAATAAAGAATATCCATATCTTTGAAAAGACTCAGCCAGGAGGAACTATAGCAGCAGCGTAGGCTAATATGTTGCATCTCTGCGCACATCTCCATATTTACATCCTGCACTTAGTACCAGCCACTTTCATTTAATAATTTTTGTGGTGCCATGGTATAAATTGTAGAGAAAGGGTGAGAGTATTCCACCTTGCCTCAACAACCCCTTTCTCACCATAAAACATCGTTGCTATAAGAGTCTTGCCATCTTACATTCGCTTTCTGATTCCTTAGGTAATGTCATTAAAATGAATAGTTACCCATCTACTGGTAGTGACACTATTCTAATAATTTTGTTATCCCTAAAATAAAAATGGTCCTAACCCTATCACATGCCTTTACTTAGGTCAATAAATGGTAGCTACGACTGCAATGTGTGCTTCACAATTCCGAGTCATTTCTTTTCATTAAATGTCTTCTTTAAGCAATGAAAACAATTATGCTGTGGTTTGAAGACCCTGATGTTAAACAACCACGAATTGTCTAAAGTTTTTGAAGAACCACTTGTTCAGGTAGAAAGAAATATCTAAAATACAATAATTCAAATAGTTTTTAAAAGGGCATTAGGACTGCAGAATGGGTCTGTAATTAATCTGACTCTTTGTAATTTTTTTTACCTACTGGTCGTGTTATAATAAAAGAGGGTGTAATAGTCCCCTTCAGCACAGTCACCAGGAGCATAGGCAGTGGATAAAACATCAAGTATTTCAAAAATGAGCAAATATTGTGCAAAAAAGACCAAGAGGCATTCTTTAAAAAAATTTTTTGTGTGAATAAACACACATTGACCTTCACCAAGTTAAGACTCAATTCACAATTGTTTTATAGTGTGCCTAGAGATCTTTAAACGCATTTTTCCCTACTACTTCAATGGCCAACGCTTGCTTAATATCATATTAGGAAGTCTCGGCTCAGCGACAGTATTTATGATTATTTGGAGGTTGACTTATTAAAGAAATTTTTCTTTTAAATACTTTAGTTATATTAGAATTGCCACTCTGGCCATTTATAACACTTGATACCTTTTTACACCCTTTCTTTATTTTTACTTCATTCCAAAATTCACGCTTATTCTTATATAAAAACTTTTCCGTGAGTGAATTACAAATCTCTCTCTGTTCGTTAATTTTACATTCATTTAGTGCCTTTTTAAATTCCTTCCGACTGTCTAACATATCTCTATGAATATCTGTTCCTCGTATCCTGCCATTCCTCACCCAGGTTAAGAATTTCTCCCTGGCAATAGTGTGTTTAGCCTTAATACACCGGTTCCATCCTGGTATCACTTTATATTTGTTCTTTTTAATATTAGCACGGGCATAGTCTCTACTAGCGCTCACAATGCTGGTCGTGATTAGTGAATACAATTTATCAATCCTTCTTAGATGACTGGGATCCCGACACCCTAACCTATGGCAATCATGAATAGGGAAGGAATAAAAATCCTGTAAAAGATTGTCAACCCTCTGATTAATATGATTAATTTCTTGCATGCTTAACCTTTGCCAGTTAACACGAGTTTGATTATTGTCAGCAAGTGAGCCAGAATCTTTAATCTTTTGACCTCCCCTAGTAATTTTAAAGTAGCTTCCATTGGCAAGTGTTCCGATCCTATAATGTGTTGAAGTATTTTTATGTTGTTAATTGTAATATGATTGTGCACCTTTCCTATTACATGATCCAGCCATCTGGTGACGGAATCCCCCATATCCAACAAATGTATAGGAGTCATTATCCAATATATCCACATCATAACACCTCAGTGAGTTTCTATTAATAAACTCTGACAAATTTCGCCAGGCTCTACCTGAGAAAGGGTCGGCATTGAAGTCCCCCATCAGAAAAATGTCATCGTAATTAATATTGCTGATAAGATCCTCCAATACTGATAAGGACTCTAAATATTTATTTAAAGTTTCAGCTCTCCATACATCACTATTCAGATAAATATTGATAAATGCCACATTGCGCCCAAATATATTTATATTAAGGACCATATAATTTGTTTCCAATATTACTTTATTGAACTCTATTTGTAGGTCCTTTCTCCACAAAATGGCCATTCCTCCCTCAGGTCTGCCGGCATTACTTACCAATGATTTATGAGAATAGGTAGCCCCCACAGCAATGCTATCATACTCCTCATCTACAAAATCTAATATTGCTAGTTGTCGTCAGTTAAAAAAGTTTCCTGTACAAAAATAAAATCATAGCCAAAGATGCTAAGTTTCTGACTAAATCAATATTCTTCTTTAAAGAGCAGCAGTTATAAGAACATATTTTTATACAATCAGAAGCCATTATTAAAAAGAAATAACTAAAAAATATAAACGTGAAGAATATCTAAATGGTAAATACTAATTATGTACTAGCTTGTGCCTCAAGTCCTCGGGACCTATTAAAAAACTTGTCCACTACTATTTCTTCAGGCCATAATGCTTCATTAAATAATTTTTCTCTCTCTGATAGTTTTACCGTTACTTTAAAAGCTTGATGATCAAAGGATCTAATGTTTAATTTACTTAAAGCTATAATTTATATTTTAAATACCTCCTTAATATAATCTTGTAAGTCTTTCTCCGTTGCATCGTTGTCAACTCTTCCAATGAAAACATCAATTGATCTTGCAGCACCTTTAAATGACAAGCCATCACTCTTTTTGGAACCTTTCACTCCAGTTGTTACCTTCCTTTGGTAGTCCTGGTTTCGCTTCCTACCCTTTACCAGCGTCCATCCGTCGTTCCCTGGCGATAGTTGACGCTGGTGAGATGGTTGTAGTGGTAGTGGTAGTGGTAGTAGTAGAGGTGGTGGTGGTGGTAGTGGTAGTGGTGGTGGTGGTGGTAGTGGTAGTGGTAGTTCCAATTCCAATCCTTTATTTCATAATATAGGCTACATTATATAACATATATTACATAGTGGATGAGTAGTAAAGTTTCAATACAATACAAGTATACAGGGTGTCCCAGGAGGAATTGGCATAACTTTGGGAAATGATAGAACAAAATATTTTAAGCCTAAAATGTTCTATAACAAAAAGTCCAAATCTCGACCGGTATAGAGATATTATTGCATAATATTGAAAATGGTGTTTTCTTCAGTATTTCCTCATAAGATTGGCCTAGCTGGCCTAGTGCCTACCACACCTCCATCTTTCTGCAATTATTTTACCATGTTATTTTATAGATACTATAATTCTGTAAGTTGCAATATGATTATAGACATATTAGCTCACTTTGGAGTAGTTGTAAACTATTTGACATGAAAGAGTCCACTACAGTGATGTGGGGGAGGGCACTACATAAAACCTTTAATATCTTTATAACGGTTGAAATTTGGACTTTTTGTTATAGAATATTTTATGCTTAGAATACCTTGTTCTATCATTTCCCAAAGTTATCCTTTTCCTCCTGAGACACCCTGTATACAATAGATAACAGTGTGAGTGTGTTACTATTAAAGTAGTTTTGTTTTTTACACAAATGTTTATACAGAAATGAATCGTATAGCGACTGCTAAAATTAATCTCCCTTAGGTGCCAAAAACATAAAATATAAATTGTTAAAACAACAAATTAGTCGTAAATGCAAACTGATAAAAATTAGTACAAAATTCAAAATAGATAATAAATGATTGTCCAATAAATTGAATAAAATGAGAGATAAATATAGAATTTAAACAACATACTAGTATTAGTGACAATAATTATAATTACAAATTAAACTTTAAAATTAACTTAAAATATTAAAAAATAATAAAACATAACTCGTCCAAAATGAATAAAAGTAAATAAAATTAGATTTAAATTGTAATACTATAAATGAGTAATAGTCAGTACATCACAGTAAAATTTAACCCACTGAGCCCCAGCTAGTTTATAATAAATGTACCACCAGGGACCGGCAGGTTTTGATTTTTTTTTCTTTCCCAGAAACAATAGGGAATGGGTTAGGAATGAAGGAAAAACCACAAAAAAATGATCCCCTAGGTCAAAAAGGGGTCCTACGGTGCGCCCGAAAGTCGATTTTATAAGAGGGGAGAATTAAAGGCAAAAACACCCAAAAACAGGTTTTTGCGCGCTCACGCGCACGCGGTTGGACTTAAAGAGTTTTCAACCATCGGCATGATTGCGTGGGATACTTACACAGTTCCCATACAAATCTGAGCCCTCTAGGTGCCATAGGACCAGAGTAATTAACAGTGTGCGTCGCTGGGGTCTAGCGTTACATACATTGCCGACGCAAACGTTGCGTCGCTGGGGCTCAGTGGGTTAATCTAGATTTTGATCACGCAATACAAATTATAATACAAACTTGCATTGTAAATATAACCAGGATAATGATAATCATATGAGCTAATAACCGTAATAAAACAGGGACCCCGCCTGTCCTCGTGCCCTTGTACCCAGGTTATTCTGGATGTGAGAAAATCTAAATCCTCGTCTAACACTTCAACATTATACGCCTTTCTATGATGCTTAATTACATGTTGCATTAGATAACCTTCTTTGAAATATGGAATATTATGCCTAAGTATGGGGTTATGAGATTTCAACACTCTCTTGCAGTACCTAGCCTGAACCAAATCTACGCGATGATCCAGTAATAACTGATTACGTCGAGCTGCCCTTATATGATTACTGCCATTGGTGGTGGTGGTAGTGGTAGAGGTGGTGGTGGTGCTGGTGGTGGTGGTGGTGGTAGAGGTGGTGGAGGTGGTGGTGGTAGGGAGTATCTCAGGAGTATCCTGAAACACAATGGTAAAGGTGACTAGACCACTCAACCAGTACACAACATTTATCATTAAACCTCAACGAGTCGATTCTACCATTATTCTTACGTTTGGTTAGGGTCAATTAGGCTAGTTCGGTTGAGTTAGATTAAGCTAGGTTGGCATGGGCTGGGTAAGGTACAGGTAAAGTTATATTGGGATAGAGTTGGTTAAGGTAGGTTCAGATAACGTTGATTAAGTTCAATAATATCATAGCTATAAGCTTCAAATGGTTTAGTTGACCCTGGTTATGATATGAATGGAAAGGTCTGCTACATTCTGTTTTAGTTCAGGTGCAGGTAAATTGCAATTTTTTCATCTTGATTACTCCGCTATTATAAAGATTTTGTTGCGAAATATGGCTCTGATTTTTGGTGTGAGCGTCCGGGGTTCGAATCCCCGGACTGCCACATGGATTTATTGATTTCATTAATTATGTTAAGAAGTAAAGTTGGTTGGTGAAAAGAACATAAGATTTTACTTATGAAAACGTGGCATTTACGTGACGCAAACAGAATGAAAACACTGTAAATACCAGCTTGGGTGACCGGTCAACTCAACCAGTAGACCATTTCAACCAGTAGCTCTCAACCAGTACCAAATCAACCAATACGGTTAGGTTAGTACTATATTTTGTCACTGGTTTGGTTGATCTGGGTTAATTTGGCACTGGTTGAGAGCTACTGGTTGAAATGGTCTACTGGTTGAGATGACATGGAACCACCAGCTTGTTACATGGACGAAATTACATAAATCTTTATTATTATTATTATTATTATATGAGATGCCGAAGTCTACAACCAGGGTGCAGAAACACCATCAAGATCAATCCACACAAAACACCCGGAGGCACTGGAAAGAGACTACGGCAACTTAGGAAAAAATAAAAACATATACTGTATACTGTACTGTACATATACACATATTAAACACAGATAACATATTATGCAGTGGAGGATATCAAGTATAAATATAATACAATAAAATAGAATAAAATAAGTTTAAAAAATATAATTAATGCTGCAAAAAAGCATTAACTCTAGACTTAAAAATTGAGATATTAGCTGAATTGACTAGCTCATTTGGCAACTTATTCCACAAGTCAACCATGGCCGGCACAAAACACCGTGAAAACTGTGTAGTAGAAAAAATAACACGGCTCATGGCAAGATCATTAAGATTGCTTGTGAATCTAGTTGCACGAGCCCGGACATAGGGCCCAGGCAGAACGCCATGTAAGGGATGCTGAGGGTTGTTAAAAACTTTAAATAAAAGATTAAGGGCACCAACTTTACGTTGATGACACAGATCAAGAGACAAATGAGGTAGAATAAAACTGATGGAGTTTAGAGACCTGTCAAGCAACTTGAGATGGCAGTCAGCTAACAGGATTATTATACTGTCAGTTGAATGGAGCCCACCTCGCATTTTTTTCTCTGTCTCTCCCTCTCCCTTTGGCTTGTATCCATGCGCCCCATTCAGTCTACTGTTTTAAGACGTTTTCCCGCATCCAGGTGTCAATATTTTCCTGGCGAGCGGTAGCGAGCCAGCATATATGTATTTATGTTTTGACAGCAAGCTAAATTTGTACATTTTTCGATAGAAAAATGTCTCCGGCGAGGCCGGATTTCTCCATACAATGCTGGCTCGCTATCGCTCGCCAGGAAAAAATTGCCACCTGGATGGGGATAAATGTCTTAAAACAGTTGGCTGAATGGGGCCGAAGGGATACAAGCCAGGGAAAGAGAGAAAAGGAGAGAAAGATCAAACAAAAAAGCCGGTGACCCCCCTCAACAAAATCGTATAACAAAATGAAGGGCAGCATGTAAGTTAATGTATTGATTTACTCTTGTCTTATTGATCGAGCATCTAGTCACTCTTACAAGCTTGATGCCATACATTGAGACACACTTATTAGAAAGTACAGACAAAATATTATGAGACATTTGTGAAATAAATGGCAGATTACCTCACAGTAAGAGACAATATGAAAAACCTGAATGAATAGTGGGAGAAATTGCAATATTTTGTTCCAGTTATAGGTTACAATCTATTTATTGTGTTATTAATTTCACCACAACACCAAACACCTCCAATAAATTTAAAGAAAGCATATATGTGATCCACCAGGATTCGAACCCAGGTTATCACACAAGGATTTGTAGACACCTTAACCATTACACCACCAAGACGGTTGAACGTAACCTAAGTTAAGCTGTGATAATTGTAAAAGAGACTTAAGCCTCTGTTCCAAATGGTGGAATAAAGATATTTCAAACTGTCTGCTTGCTAAAAAGTTTGCTAATGATAGATTAAAATCCTCACAAAATGACGAAGAACGGGTGAAATTTGTAGAACTACGACGCAAAGCCAAAAGGTTAATTAAGCAAAGTAAAAAGACCCTGGAGTTACATGTTGCGAATCAAAGTAAAACAAACCCAAAAGAATTCTATAGCTATGTCAGAAAGAAGAGAGTAGTTACTTCAACTGTAGAACCGTTAGTCCATGAAAATGGCGAATATACCAAAGACGAAGTACAAATGAGTAATGCCCTCAATACCTTCTTTGCATCAGAATTTACAACAGAAGGCCTCATTGATATCCCTACAGCATCGCCGATTCAGATAGATAATTATGATGTTCTAAGCAATATCACCATTACAGAGAGAGAAGTATTGAAATGTTTAGATAAACTCAAGGTAAATAAAACACCCGGACCTGATACAATCTCACCTAGAGTTCTAAAGGAAGCTAAGGATGAGCTCTCCAAACCACTGACATTACTATTCAATAAATCCTTGCAGTCTGGAACTATGCCTAATCAGTGGAAGCTAGCCAACGTAACACTGATTTTTAAAAAAGGCAGCAAATCCCTACCCAGCAACTATCGTCCAATTAGCTTAACCTCAGTTGTATGTAAACTGCTAGAAACGCTCATAAGAGACAGACTCGTAAATCATTTAGAGGAAAATAACATACTTAAAGATACTCAACACGGCTTTCGTAGCAAACGTTCCAGTTTAACAAATCTCTTAGACTTCTTCCACGATGTCCTTAACCTCTATGATGAGAGTAAAGCTGTAGATATTACATACCTTGATTTTCCAAATGCCTTTGACAAAGTTCCCCACAAACGCTTACTGCTAAAACTAAAAGTGCATGGAATACAAGACAGTGTGTTGAAATGGATAGAAAATTGGCTCCCCGACAGAAAGCAAAGAGTAGTCATAAACGGTAAGGCATCTAAATGGACCAATGTAAGTAGCGGGGTACCCCAGGGATCGATACTAGGACCAATTTTCTTTCTAATTTACATCAACGACATAGATGAGGGTCTCACCTGTACAATCTCAAAATTTGCTGACGATACAAAAATTGCAAATAGCGTACTCTCAAAAGAACAAGTTGACGATATGCAACACAATCTAGATAAGTCGTCACGTTGGGCCCAAATTTGGCAAATGAGTTTCAATGCGGATAAATGTAAAGTACTACATATCAGATACCAAAATGAGAAAGCAAACTATTCGATGAATGGCACTCAGCTTAAGAATGAATGGCACTCAGCTTAAGAATTTAACAGAGAAACCGATCTGGGAGTACAATATCGAGTAACCTAAAACCGAGTCAACAATGTTCAGCAGTTGTTAAGAAAGCAAACAAAATAATTGGCTTTATAGGCAGGTCATTTGAGCATAAATCCAAAGAAGTTATCCTAACCCTTTACAATTCCTTAGTCCGCCCTCTTCTGGAATACTGCGTTCAATCCTGGTGCCCTTATTACCAAAAAGATATAGACAAGCTAGAACAAGTTCAACGTAGAGTTACCAAAATGATACCTAGCCTAAAGAACAAACCATACGAGGAGCGTCTTAGAGAATTAAATCTATTTCCTTTAACCCAGCGCAGATTAACTAAAAAATAAAAACCCTGACTACTCACCACGACAATCTGTTGGGGCAACTCCCTCGCTAGATAATCCTGATACCGGGTCTGGCTTAACCTTTGACCTCCCTCCATGACCTGGTGCAAGTTCTCCGAGCGCCATATGACCCTGGGTGAGGCCAGGTTGTTAGGGTGACTGTGTGGTGATGATAGGCCATGAGTTGTTGTTGTTGTTGTAGCTAGCACCACCAGTATCACCACCACTTGGGGGTGTAAGATACTTGTTCCAGCCATGCTCTCCTAGTTTATGGCCATCTGTTGGACAAGAAATATTAGAGATAAATGTTAGTTGTTGGGTAGATAGATAGACAGATAGGTAATAGATAGATAGTCAGTCAGTCAGTGAATTCTTTATTTCATAAAAAGCTATATATAGTAACTTTTTACATATTTACAGATACAATTAAAATTAAAGGTAAGATAGATAGATAGATAGATAGGTAGATAGATAGGTACAGTAGGTAGGTAGGTAGGTAGGTAGGTGGGTGGGTTGGTAGGTAGGTAGGTAGATAGATAGTCAGTCAGTCATATTTGTATTTCATAAAAAGATACAAGGTATGCTTTTTACGTATTTGTTAAAAAAATATTAATAATACATACACATATACAGTATATACATTCACACACATTGTATCAATAACGTGTTCTTAAAATAAGAACAACAGACAGATAGATCCTTCGACAAACATACATAGACCTATCATAGATAGATAGATCTACCGACAGATAAATAGATCCATCCATCAACAGACTCAGACTCAATTCTTTATTTCATAAAAGGCTACACAATTAACTTTTTACATAATTATATACAATAGAGATAACAGTAACCTTATACATTACCGCATTCTGGGTTCAAGGTTTTGTACAAACATAATTCTTGACTTGATAGCATTTATATCATTAGTTTTCAAATCTGATACATCATATTCATGTAATAGGATATGGTTAACTTCCTTTCCTAACGATAGGTATTCATCAAGGTTTAATAAAAAATTCTGTAAAAACTTGCAAGGTTTTAGGAGACATTTGTGAGCAAATCTTATTTTTAACCAATTCATTCAATTATTAAATGTCATTAGTCCAGCCAATTCACATGCATGATGATTACTTTCCCAATATTTTAATTTCATAATTTTCTTTATTGCTTTGTGGTAACCAATTGCAAATTGCTTAGGAGGAATTTTGCACTTTTTGTTATAAAACCATAATTCTCACCATAAAAACTTGAGCAGTAACTTTGGAACAACTGAGTAAAAATCCTAACATTAACATTATAAAATATACGTAAAATACAATTAAATTCATTATAAAACTTGTTACGACACCTAAATACGTCTTTGTCATTATTTATATTATCATCTATTATAAACCCTAGATATTTTTGTTCATTAACAACATTCAATATCTCTCCATATAGCATCAACTTTGGCTCTAAGTTTTTATCTTTATTGTCTTTGAAATACATACATGATGATTTATTAATATTAATGTCAATATCAATTTCTTTTGCTTAATTTTCAAGGATATTTAGTAAAAACTGTAATCCCGATGACGATGGTGCTAATACAACAATATCGTCAGCGTAAGCACTAATATTACTTGATAATTATATATCCTAGTGTGCACCCCATTTTACATTTAGACACTTTTTCAATCAGCTTATCTATATAAAGGTTAAATAATATCGGAGACAAGACTCCTCCCTGTCTTACTCCATTCATTATTTTCCAGGGTTTTGATATTGAGTCTTTATGCTTAGTAGCAACCAGTTGATTTATATAAAGATATAATATTATGTTCGCATAAAAGTGCGGAATACCTGCTTCAATAAGTTTACTTATTAATGTGAAATTATTAACTTTATCGATTTTTTTTTTTTAAATCAATGAAAGCTGTATAAACATTTGAGTCTTCTAATCTGTATCTTAAAATTGTTTCTTTAAAAATCAAGCACGCTGAGGATGTAGAGTGATTAGCCCTAAACCCATTCTGCCTCTCATTAAAGTTCACATAATGCAAAATGTTATATTTTGAGCAATATTCAAATAATTTTAAGAAAACTGGCGATGATATAATAGGTCTATAATTATCCAAGGAGCTTTGATCTTTATATTTATCTTTAATAAGGGGCAAAATAAGTCCGGACGTCATCTCATCAGGCAAATGTCCATGTGCAATAAATGATGAAAACATTTTAGCAATTAGTCTTACCGCGCATTCAGAACAAAACTTCATATGATTAGAATGAATGTTATCATGGCCAATGACCCAATTTAGCTCAGATAATGCCAAACAATCATCTTTGGTGTTGATAATTCCCAATAATTTGCCTCTTTGCACATGCACATCTAACTTATCTCTTATAAGTTCAAATTTATCTCTTTTCTGGCATTTACTGTCATCAAAAACGTTTTTAAAATTCTACGAAAATTTCTCAGCAATTTTACTGGAGTCACATTCACCTTCAATTTTAACATTTAAATAACACTTATTATTTTTAGTTTTCCTGACTTCTTTCCAGAATGCATTATATCTTTTATTGCTCAAAGATTCAGCTAATTTATCATTTCTAATATTGATTTCATTATTTTTAATATGTTTTAATGCGTTCTTAAAAAAAAATCCTGGAAGATGTCATATTGTCAAGTAAATCACCATATACAGGACAGCCATTTTCTTTCCATTTTAAGAAATGTTCTCTAGCATTTTTATACAACCCACTAACATGGTCATTCCATCCTGGTTATATTTGATAATGTTTTGTACATGCAATTGCATATTCCTCAGACAACTCTTTCAGTATACTTACAAGTGAGTTATAAATGTAATTAAATTCTGCTATATGACTATTGTTTTCATATTTGTATGTACAACAATCTAAACAACTAAAGTCCTGATGTGGCGGCGTCTACGCCGTGGGACCACCTCCCGGAGCTGCCAACCGCGGATGGCTGCCGACCCTCCACGGCCAGAGACAAGATCAATCGACCAGTGGAGGACAACCGGATGCCGGCCGCGGGGAGCAGTTTCGGGAGCCAAACCGTCACAACTATCCCCTGCCCCCCCCCTGGGGGCACGGGTCCTTGGAGTGGCTTTGGTCGCGCCGGGAATTTCCACACCTCTCACACCACACACACACATCACACAGTTTTTCCTACACCGAGAAATGACTCTCCGGCTGTCATTTCTCGAAGACTTCTTCTAGCCGGAGACATTGAGAGCAACCCAGGACCCACGTACACATACATATGTCCAACTTGCTCAAAACCATCACCTCGAGTCGCCACACTAAGGGTTCAGTTCTCTGCAATTCATGCAGGAACTGGACCCACTTCACCTGTACAACACTTGCCTCCAAGAAACACTACACGAACACCTGGACCTGTTCCTCATGCCCCTCCCTCTCCCAGTCAAATCCCTCACCTAAAACCCATCCACCTCTCCTCCCCAACCCACCTAGCCTTCCCATATCATCCACTCCCCCCCCTAAAACCCGTCCACCTCTCCTCACTAACCCACCTAACCTTCCCATACCATCCACATCCTCAACTCAACACACCACACCCCATCCTAATCCATTCCAACCCCCATCTCCTGCTCCCCAATCCCCACCCCCACCTCACCCATCCCAACCTCCAGCCCCTCCCTCACCCCCACCCCATCCTCGTGCAGCAGCACCCAACATACATCGTGCACATAACATTAACATTCTCCAATTGAACATAGATGGCATTAACACAAAGAAAC
Organism: Paralithodes platypus; assembly: GCA_032716605.1. Lineage (NCBI taxonomy): Eukaryota > Metazoa > Arthropoda > Malacostraca > Decapoda > Lithodidae > Paralithodes > Paralithodes platypus. The sequence continues at coordinate 33,623,515 of CM064501.1, read as the reverse complement.
ACGAACACGAAAGGTTAATTAAGCAAAGTAAAAAGACCCTGGAGTTACATGTTGCGAATCAAAGTAAAACAAACCCAAAAGAATTCTATAGCTATGTCAGAAAGAAGAGAGTAGTTACTTCAACTGTAGAACCGTTAGTCCATGAAAATGGCGAATATACCAAAGACGAAGTACAAATGAGTAATGCCCTCAATACCTTCTTTGCATCAGAATTTACAACAGAAGGCCTCATTGATATCCCTACAGCATCGCCGATTCAGATAGATAATTATGATGTTCTAAGCAATATCACCATTACAGAGAGAGAAGTATTGAAATGTTTAGATAAACTCAAGGTAAATAAAACACCCGGACCTGATACAATCTCACCTAGAGTTCTAAAGGAAGCTAAGGATGAGCTCTCCAAACCACTGACATTACTATTCAATAAATCCTTGCAGTCTGGAACTATGCCTAATCAGTGGAAGCTAGCCAACGTAACACTGATTTTTAAAAAAGGCAGCAAATCCCTACCCAGCAACTATCGTCCAATTAGCTTAACCTCAGTTGTATGTAAACTGCTAGAAACGCTCATAAGAGACAGACTCGTAAATCTTTTAGAGGAAAATAACATACTTAACGATACTCAACACGGCTTTCGTAGCAAACGTTCCAGTTTAACAAATCTCTTAGACTTCTTCCACGATGTCCTTAACCTCTATGATGAGAGTAAAGCTGTAGATATTACATACCTTGATTTTCCAAATGCCTTTGACAAAGTTCCCCACAAACGCTTACTGCTAAAACTAAAAGTGCATGGAATACAAGACAGTGTGTTGAAATGGATAGAAAATTGGCTCCCCGACAGAAAGCAAAGAGTAGTCATAAACGGTAAGGCATCTAAATGGACCAATGTAAGTAGCGGGGTACCCCAGGGATCGATACTAGGACCAATTTTCTTTCTAATTTACATCAACGACATAGATGAGGGTCTCACCTGTACAATCTCAAAATTTGCTGACGATACAAAAATTGCAAATAGCGTACTCTCAAAAGAACAAGTTGACGATATGCAACACAATCTAGATAAGTCGTCACGTTGGGCCCAAATTTGGCAAATGAGTTTCAATGCGGATAAATGTAAAGTACTACATATCAGATACCAAAATGAGAAAGCAAACTATTCGATGAATGGCACTCAGCTTAAGAATGAATGGCACTCAGCTTAAGAATTTAACAGAGAAACCGATCTGGGAGTACAATATCGAGTAACCTAAAACCGAGTGAGTCAACAATGTTCAGCAGTTGTTAAGAAAGCAAACAAAATAATTGGCTTTATAGGCAGGTCATTTGAGCATAAATCCAAAGAAGTTATCCTAACCCTTTACAATTCCTTAGTCCGCCCTCTTCTGGAATACTGCGTTCAATCCTGGTGCCCTTATTACCAAAAAGATATAGACAAGCTAGAACAAGTTCAACGTAGAGTTACCAAAATGATACCTAGCCTAAAGAACAAACCATACGAGGAGCGTCTTAGAGAATTAAATCTATTTCCTTTAACCCAGCGCAGATTAACTAAAAAATAAAAACCCTGACTACTCACCACGACAATCTGTTGGGGCAACTCCCTCGCTAGATAATCCTGATACCGGGTCTGGCTTAACCTTTGACCTCCCTCCATGACCTGGTGCAAGTTCTCCGAGCGCCATATGACCCTGGGTGAGGCCAGGTTGTTAGGGTGACTGTGTGGTGATGATAGGCCATGAGTTGTTGTTGTTGTTGTAGCTAGCACCACCAGTATCACCACCACTTGGGGGTGTAAGATACTTGTTCCAGCCATGCTCTCCTAGTTTATGGCCATCTGTTGGACAAGAAATATTAGAGATAAATGTTAGTTGTTGGGTAGATAGATAGACAGATAGGTAGATAGATAGATAGTCAGTCAGTCAGTGAATTCTTTATTTCATAAAAAGCTATATATTGTAACTTTTTACATATTTACAGATACAATTAAAATTAAAGGTAAGATAGGTAGATAGATAGATAGATAGATAGGTAGATAGATAGGTACAGTAGGTAGGTAGGTAGGTAGGTAGGTGGGTGGGTTGGTAGGTAGGTAGGTAGATAGATAGTCAGTCAGTCATATTTGTATTTCATAAAAAGATACAAGGTATGCTTTTTACGTATTTGTTAAAAAAATATTAATAATACATACACATATACAGTATATACATTCACACACATTGTATCAATAACGTGTTCTTAAAATAAGAACAACAGACAGATAGATCCTTCGACAAACATACATAGACCTATCATAGATAGATAGATCTACCGACAGATAAATAGATCCATCCATCAAGAGACTCAGACTCAATTCTTTATTTCATAAAAGGCTACACAATTAACTTTTTACATAATTATATACAATAGAGATAACAGTAACCTTATACATTACCGCATTCTGGGTTCAAGGTTTTGTACAAACATAATTCTTGACTTGATAGCATTTATATCATTAGTTTTCAAATCTGATACATCATATTCATGTAATAGGATATGGTTAACTTCCTTTCCTAACGATAGGTATTCATCAAGGTTTAATACAAAATTCTGTAAAAACTTGCAAGGTTTTAGGAGACATTTGTGAGCAAATCTTATTTTTAACCAATTCATTCAATTATTAAATGTCATTAGTCCAGCCAATTCACATGCATGATGATTACTTTCCCAATATTTTAATTTCATAATTTTCTTTATTGCTTTGTGGTAACCAATTGCAAATTGCTTAGGAGGAATTTTGCACTTTTTGTTATAAAACCATAATTCTCACCATAAAAACTTGAGCAGTAACTTTGGAACAACTGAGTAAAAATCCTAACATTAACATTATAAAATATACGTAAAATACAATTAAATTCATTATAAAACTTGTTACGACACCTAAATACGTCTTTGTCATTATTTATATTATCATCTATTATAAACCCTAGATATTTTTGTTCATTAACAACATTCAATATCTCTCCATATAGCATCAACTTTGGCTCTAAGTTTTTATCTTTATTGTCTTTGAAATACATACATGATGATTTATTAATATTAATGTCAATATCAATTTCTTTTGCTTAATTTTCAAGGATATTTAGTAAAAACTGTAATCCCGATGACGATGGTGCTAATACAACAATATCGTCAGCGTAAGCACTAATATTACTTGATAATTATATATCCTAGTGTGCACCCCATTTTACATTTAGACACTTTTTCAATCAGCTTATCTATATAAAGGTTAAATAATATCGGAGACAAGACTCCTCCCTGTCTTACTCCATTCATTATTTTCCAGGGTTTTGATATTGAGTCTTTATGCTTAGTAGCAACCAGTTGATTTATATAAAGATATAATATTATGTTCGCATAAAAGTGCGGAATACCTGCTTCAATAAGTTTACTTATTAATGTGAAATTATTAACTTTATCGATTTTTTTTTTTAAATCAATGAAAGCTGTATAAACATTTGAGTCTTCTAATCTGTATCTTAAAATTGTTTCTTTAAAAATCAAGCACGCTGAGGATGTAGAGTGATTAGCCCTAAACCCATGCTGCCTCTCATTAAAGTTCACATAATGCAAAATGTTATATTTTGAGCAATATTCAATTAATTTAAAGAAAACTGGCGATGATATAATAGGTCTATAATTATCCAAGGAGCTTTGATCTTTATATTTATCTTTAATAAGGGGCAAAATAAGTCCGGACGTCATCTCATCAGGCAAATGTCCATGTGCAATAAATGATGAAAACATTTTAGCAATTAGTCTTACCGCGCATTCAGAACAAAACTTCATATGATTAGAATGAATGTTATCATGGCCAATGACCCAATTTAGCTCAGATAATGCCAAACAATCATCTTTGGTGTTGATAATTCCCAATAATTTGCCTCTTTGCACATGCACATCTAACTTATCTCTTATAAGTTCAAATTTATCTCTTTTCTGGCATTTACTGTCATCAAAAACGTTTTTAAAATTCTACGAAAATTTCTCAGCAATTTTACTGGAGTCACATTCACCTTCAATTTTAACATTTAAATAACACTTATTATTTTTAGTTTTCCTGACTTCTTTCCAGAATGCATTATATCTTTTATTGCTCAAAGATTCAGCTAATTTATCATTTCTAATATTGATTTCATTATTTTTAATATGTTTTAATGCGTTCTTAAAAAAAAATCCTGGAAGATGTCATATTGTCAAGTAAATCACCATATACAGGACAGCCATTTTCTTTCCATTTTAAGAAATGTTCTCTAGCATTTTTATACAACCCACTAACATGGTCATTCCATCCTGGTTATATTTGATAATGTTTTGTACATGCAATTGCATATTCCTCAGACAACTCTTTCAGTATACTTACAAGTGAGTTATAAATGTAATTAAATTCTGCAATATGACTATTGTTTTCACATTTGTATGTACAACAATCTAAACAACTAAAGTCCTGATGTGGCGGCGTCTACGCCGTGGGACCACCTCCCGGAGCTGCCAACCGCGGATGGCTGCCGACCCTCCACGGCCAGAGACAAGATCAATCGACCAGTGGAGGACAACCGGATGCCGGCCGCGGGGAGCAGTTTCGGGAGCCAAACCGTCACAACTATCCCCTGCCCCCCCCCTGGGGGCACGGGTCCTTGGAGTGGCTTTGGTCGCGCCGGGAATTTCCACACCTCTCACACCACACACACATCACACAGTTTTTCCTACACCGAGAAATGACTCTCCGGCTGTCATTTCTCGAAGACTTCTTCTAGCCGGAGACATTGAGAGCAACCCAGGACCCACGTACACATACATATGTCCAACTTGCTCAAAACCCATCACCTCGAGTCGCCACACTAAGGGTTCAGTTCTCTGCAATTCATGCAGGAACTGGACCCACTTCACCTGTACAACACTTGCCTCCAAGAAACACTACACGAACACCTGGACCTGTTCCTCATGCCCCTCCCTCTCCCAGTCAAATCCCTCACCTAAAACCCATCCACCTCTCCTCCCCAACCCACCTAGCCTTCCCATATCATCCACTCCCCCCCTTAAAACCCGTCCACCTCTCCTCACTAACCCACCTAACCTTCCCATACCATCCACATCCTCAACTCAACACACCACACCCCATCCTAATCCATTCCAACCCCCATCTCCTGCTCCCCAATCCCCACCCCCACCTCACCCATCCCAACCTCCAGCCCCTCCCTCACCCCCACCCCATCCTCGTGCAGCAGCACCCAACATACATCGTGCACATAACATTAACATTCTCCAATTGAACATAGATGGCATTAACACAAAGAAACACGAACTCTCACACTTCATCAAACAACACAACATACACATTGCCATCTTACAAGAAACAAAACTCCGCACATCACAAAAAACACCCACATTTCATAATTTTACCACCATCAGACAAGACCGGGCTGTCGGCGGGGGCGGTGGACTCATCACCCTGGTACACAATAAAATATCATACATAGTAACCAGTGTACAAACCAAATCCCTCCTCCCCCCAAATGATAACACAACAGAAATACAATCAATTAAAATACGCACTGGCAACAAATCCAACATAACCATCATAAACACATACATCCCTCCCCAAACATCCCCTACAGTACCAAATGAATACAGACCACACTTACAACACATCACAAACACCCCACACATCATCCTGGGTGGTGACTTCAACGCCAAGACGTCGGCCTGGTTTGTCGACAACCCCGACACAGACAGAGGGCTGGTACTACAAAACCAAACAGATAACCTCATCATCCTTAACGACATCCATCAACATACCCATATTCCTCACCAAGCCCTCTATAACCCATCATCTCCAGACATCACCTTTTGCTCCCCAGAACTCGCCCCCACAACATCCTGGAGTGTGGTCAGAACCTTAGGCTCTGACCACCTCCCGATCATTATCACCACCAAAACCAGACTCACCCCAGCTAGCCACAAACACACATACACCAATTATAAAAAAGCTAACTGGGAAGCATTTACAAATGAGACCGAACAACACTTCACAACTCTAAACAGTACACCCATCACTAACATCAACAATGCTGTAAACATACTCAATAAAACTATCCAAAATGCTGACAAGAAACATATTCCAAGAGGTAACAGAAAAAGACACAACCCCAACTTCACACCAGAAATTAAAAACCTCATCAGACAACGTGACACACTGAAACACTCCCCAGCACCCCACACACAAGACATCACACAACAAATTCAAGCACTCAACACCCAAACTAACAACAAAATACAAGAACAACAAAAACTAAATTGGAATAACTTCCTATAAACACTTGATCACAAAACAAACCCCAAAAAACTCTACAAAACACTAAACAGCATCACACTTTCCAACAGCAACACAACACAATCACATGCTGCAATCACAACAACAGACTCTACTCCTTCATGTAAACAACAAGCAAACACTCTCATCAATCACTTTTCACATGTCAGCCACCTAAAACCTCACAAAGACGACCGACGTGTCATCCGACGTAAGAGACAATTCCCCACAGACCCTGACTATACACCCTTCACCAATCACCTGACAAAGCATATCATCAACAATCTCAAGCACTCACCCGCCTGTGGCCTAGACAACATAAGCAACATACACCTCAGACACCTGGGACCACAAGGCATACAAACACTCACTAACATATCAAACTACAGCTATTCACACAACACAATACCAGACATTTGGAAGCATGGTATCATCATCACATTCCCCAAACCCAACAAAGACCCCACGCTACCCTCCTCGCACCGCCCCATCACACTCCTTTGCTCCCCCTCCAAAGTCATGGAACGCCTAGTATTACAACTAATTACACCCGACCTACCCCTAGCTCCAACACAACATGGCTTTAGGCCACTGCACTCCACAAACACTCTTCTCACAGACCTTACACAAAGAGCTTTTGACGGCATCAACTCAGCTAGACCACCACACAGATCACTATTAGCCACACTCGACATTAGTAAAGCCTTCGATGCCATCCCCCGCCACAACCTAACAAACAAAATCTACAACACAAACATGCACAACAACACAAAAAGGTGGCTGGCCAACTTCCTAGCAGGCAGATGTGCACACGTATCTTTTGCCGGTCAGTCATCTAAAATCAGAAACTTTCCAAACGGAGTCCCACAAGGATCCGTCCTATCGCCCGCACTCTTCAATCTGTACATGCACGATATAACTACACCCAATACTCCCCAAATAAACTTAGCCTCCTATGCAGATGACATAACACTCACATGCACACACCATGACCCAAGAAGAGCAACAGATCTCCTTCAACCCTATCTCAACACACTACACGGCTGGTGCACTACAAACAGACTTAATCTAGCCCCAGCCAAATCCACCGCAACCCTGCTCACAAGCTGGACAGGTGAACACGAATACATCCCTCAACTCACCATAAACAACACACCCCTAACACATACACACACACCCAAAATCCTAGGAGTAATATATGATACTCATATGACATTCAAACAGCACACCACAAACATTAAAAAGAAACTGACACCCAGACTTAACGCCCTCAGGTCACTTGCTCACACAAAATTTGGACACAACAAAGAAACTACCATCACAGTATATAAACAATACATAAGATCAGTAATGGAATACGCAAGCCCAGCCTGGGCTTCTAACCTAGCTGAAACACATCATAAGACGTTACAGACTATTCAAAACAAAGCCCTGAAGATCATTACAGGCTGCACAGCTACTGCACCCACAGATCATCTACATCAAGAAACCAAAATCCTCAAAGTCAAAGACCATCTGGACATGAGAGGCACTCAATTCCTGGCAGCAGCCTCCACGAACCAAGACCACCCACTAAACTACATGGCAACACACCCACAGACACCAAGAAATATCAAAACAACACCCAGCACACGGTATCACACACAATTATTGTCCTCTCTCCCTCCCTGCCCACCCCGAACCAACTTCCAGAAGCACATCCATACTCATATCTCTCGCCAATCCATCCACTCACTCACAGACAACACGCAGCTGCATGCACGACCTCCCGAAATCCATCCTTCCGAATCCTCCCTCCCTCGCGAGGACAGAGTCCACCTGGCCAGGCTGAGATGCGGACTCCATCCAGCTCTCCTGAGCTATCAGAAGAGACTGGATGACTCCGTTGTCGACGCCTGCCCGGGATGTAACACAGCACCCCATACCATTAAACACATCATAGAAGACTGCATTTCACACAACCACTTACGCCAACAACACAACCTACACTCAATGAGAGCTCTGTGGAAAAGCCCGATTGTGGCCATGGCCTTCCTCAGGGACTCGGGGCTGTTCGGCCAGGCAGCTTAGGGAACAACAACAACAACAACAACTAAAGTTCGTTAAATCAGACTGTACAATACTCTTATTTATTTTGTCTTTATAGTTTGTAACAACATCATTTGATGTAAATAACTTCCAGTTTATGAAGCTAGAAAACTTAGATTCAGGAATAATGTGAATATTGTCTAAATTAATATTAATTTTAAAAACTAATGGAAAATTATCAAATAAGGCCAGGTCATATCATACATTAATGTCAGTAATATAAGTTTTCATATTATCCGAAGCTATTACATGATCTAACCAACTAGTAGAGTTATTACCAGGAGACAAATAAGTAAAAGTTTCGTCCGGTAACACTTCATCAATAACACATAGGCTATTATTATCAATTAGGTTCAATAGCTCTTCCCAGAATTTGCCTTTACAGTAATTTGCATTAAAATCGCCACTAATAATAATATTGTTAATATTTTGTTCATCAATAAAATTTTCTAAAACAGCAAGTGACTGTCTATAAACATCTATGCTATCATCATTCTGTTTATCGCAAGGCAGATACACATTAATAATTAAATATGTTCGTATTGTTGTCTTCAATGTTACACCTACAATTCTGTCAACACAAAACACTGACTCAATCTTATTACTTAATTTTTTGTTCCACATTATCGCCACCCCTTTCGACGGCCTACTCTCTAGCATTCCCTCATTTGTTCGGTCTTCAACGCTGGCTATGCAGTCAAAAGATTCGTTTATAATATTCATAAAGGGAATATCATCCTTGAGCAACATTAATTCTTGTAATAAAATCATATCATATGCTAAGGTTAACTTGCGTACTGTTCCTATATTATTCCTTACAGAGTTACGATTATAAGAAGCAATACTAACCATATTTTGAAATTAACTACAACTTATACAGATGTCTTTGATTTAGCCATATAAAACTTTCTCACATTAACATGTTTTGGCCAGCATTCCGGTTGAAGTAATTGTTCCCTACCTTCTAGTGTGACTGTTAGTTTGAAAGACTTCCAATCTTGTTTAGCTTGTAAAGATTCTAACTCAATGCATTTAATGGCCTCAACTTTTAGTTAATTTTTTGTGAAGTCGAGAATGTCATCACTATCAGATTCTAGATCAACAATTCCTATGTATATATCTACAGTTCTACGATTGCCTTTAAAATTTGTGTTGCTGAATGTCTTTGTACCTCTTACACCAATAGGTTTACATTGTCTTGGTTCCGAAGCGGCCTTAACTCCCTGATAATGCTGTTTTCTTCGTATCAAGGTGTATCCTTCTTTATCCACAATGGTGGTGTGATGTTCCGATCTTCCATCCTCCATGACAGTGGTGCCAAACCCTGTCACGCCACTGCCGGTAACACTGGTGCCAGCTCTTGAACCTTTATCATCTCCATCAGTGATGCCAATTCTTGATCCTCCTTCCTCAGTATTGGTGGTGCCAGCTTCCTTAACCATCTCCTCCAAAGGAATATATCCAGGTCTTGATATTTTCTTGTTTGGGGTGTCTCGATTGTGTTTATTCATTGCTCCATGTTTAGGCTTGGTTACTCTCGTCTCTATTATTGGTTCAGCAGATAATTGTGTCAGTGCTCTGGGTCTTGCAGTGAAGCCGGTAGATGAGACTGCATCAATTGTTTCACTCTCCTTACACAAAATGTCACTGTAGCTCGGTAATACAAGAGGAGAAACACTATTGTCTTTTTCAAAATCATCACTCTTTTCAAAATTCACATGGTCATTATTCGATATTTGTGACAAGGTAGGCGCAGATGGATTTCCTACAGTAGAACAAAAGTTCATGTATCTCATCACTAAGGGTACAATTATTCACAGATTTCTTGTTGGCATCCTCAAAAAGTTTGTCAACATTTTCAACTATGATACTGTCTCCTTCACTGATTCCCACATGACTTTTTGCTTAATTTGCTTCAGCATACCTTTAATTTCTAATAATTCCTCCTTAATAACGAACTGATCATCCAACATGCTAATACTGTTCAGTCTAGTATCCTTTATTCCTTGTACTTCGCTTTTCAGTTCATCAATTTTGATCAGTTAGCTCCGCAATATATCCACCAATTATTTCATAACCATATGACGGAGGAAATGCTTCATGGTTAGCTGTCACAAACCTTGGTAGTTCAATTGATTCGTCGTCACATTTCTGAAACATATCTACAATATCTGCAAAGTTCTCTTTTAATTTATTTTCAGATCTTCTCCATATAATTTTCATTTTGGCAGCTTCAAACAAAATTTCTTTTGCACTTTTAATCAATGACTCATCATAGAACATGGTACAGTCACTTATAAAAATTCGTGGACCCCCACGTGAACGCGTCAACTAAAATGTATTGTTTTTTGCTTGGTACCCCTTGAGACTGGATGCCAGCCAGAGGAAGGGGAGGGTAAATGGGGTGTTAGAGAGGGCAGAGTAGGAGGGTGTAGAAGCAGGGTAGTACGGTAGTTCTTATCCCCACTTTCTTCCCCTAAACTAAAATTCCACACCTCTCTCTCCGACTCTCTCTCTCTCTCATATTATCAATACAATACTCACATATATGATAGCCCTCTCCCTATCTCTACCAAATTATATACGTTATCTAATAGCACCTACACTCCTACATTATATGTTAGTGTATTTGTTTTATTTGCCTTGTTATGTTTATTTATGTGTTATGAGAGTTTCGAACAAATGTTGTTAATATTCTGTAATTCACTTCCATTCTCACGTATATAATCAATGTATTTCTATTCAATATTTCCATTTCCTATATCCGTATAATGTTTTTCTTCGTATAATGTTTTGTGTTCAGAACGTGACGGGCAGATATATAAGGTGTTAACAGTTCTACTCACTCTTCCCTAAATCTTCCCTACGATTACCTTACTTCGGAGAACATAATTTGCATACAATAAGCCTACTTGGCTTAAATATACGAGGTTTATACAAAGACAAGGTTAGATATAGGATAAAGGCGTAACCTACATGATATATAAGTAAACTAGAGCGGCACTTGGTAGAGAGAATACGTCCGCCTATACTGGCTGGTTCTATAAATTATTCATATTAATGACCTAAAACAAATTCTGGATCTGTGTTCCGGGATATATTCCGGAACGCTTCCTAAATTGAATCACTTCTCCAAAGGTGCATATTCTATCTGCCACCATATGTCGTGAGAATCTGCAGATCGCCTCATAAAGTGCATCACTTATTCCTTGCTGCATATCTTATTTTCCCACCAATCTTCACAACATTCAGGTAATTATTTTGTTCTGGATATCTTGTTTACAGACAGACAAACAAACGGAGGCGAACACATAACTTCCGGTAAACAGTAAACTGGTAATCATATAGTAAACATATAGCAGAACGCATATATATATATATATATATATATATATATATATATATATATATATATATATATACAGGGTGTCCCAGGAGGAAAAGGCATAACTTTGGGAAATTATAGAACAAGGTATTCTAAGCCTATTCTGTCCTATAAGAAATATTCCAATTCTCGGCCAGTATGGAGTTATGCCATGTTCCCCATAATCCTGGCCTAGCTGTTCTAGTGCCTACCACACCTCCATCTAATTGCAATTGTTTTTCCATGTTATTATATAGATATATATCTTTAATGGTTGAGATTTGAAAATGTTGTCATAAAACATTTTATGCTTAGAATACCTAGTATTATCATTTCCCAAATGTATGCCCTTTCCTCCTGGGACACCCTGTATATATATATATATATATATATATATATATATATATATATATATATATAATTAAATGAAAAGATACACCATTTGAGGAGGAACATTTTATTGACAAAGTTTCGCAGATAGCTTCTTCAGGCCAGTACTCAAACCAAGCATACAATCAGTATTATTTTCTGGCTATTGAACCTCATTCACCTGACAACAATCTCTTACCACAGACCCTGCAGTTTCAACACAGTCTGATCATCTCAATTCCAAGCTGTGTTTGTATAACTGTTTAATCTATCCATATTATCAGTATTGTAATGTTGTTTGAAGTTCAGCCACAAAAACAAACTTAGAACCATTATTCAAACTTCAAAAGAAAGCCATGAGAATATCTAAAGTGGGAAACCGGTATTTAGACCATACAACTCCTTTATTCAAAGATTTGCGAGTGTTAAAACTATGTGATATTTATCTCATAGAATCTCTTAAATTTGTTTTCAATCAGCTTGATTGTGTTCAGAATCAATATTTCCATCACGTAGACAGTATACATAGTCACAACACTAGAAACAAAAACCTTCTCAGACCACCCAAGCCAAATACTAACCTTGGTAAAAGATTTATTACTTACTCAGGAAGTATCTTCTGGAATAGATTACCAGAAGAAATAAATGTAGCTAACAATCTTTTATAATTTAAGCGAAATTGTAAAAATTACTTAGGCTACTAAGCAACTATTAAGTTTTAAAACGCCAACTGAGTATATAAATGTTAAGCATACTACATATTATACAGAACACTGCTGGTAATTTCCTAAACGTATTTTGAAGGAGCCCATAACAAATGTTCACATTTCATGGACTAAGTCTTGATAATGAATTATGAAGATATTGTAATATATTGTATATGTTTTTAGTCTAAATAAAGTTATTGTTTTTATATTATTATTATAAGCTCACACCTATATGACCATAACATAATATATTGACGGGCGAACTGATCGATCTATAACTGGAGATATTGACTAACCCATTTCTTGTTAGCAGCATGCACACATACTGATTTAATAGTGGGTTGAAATACAAAATAATAATATGTGCATCTACAGTATAATGTTTTTCATATTCAGCAACTCATCGTGTTTGCATCATGGGCAATAGAATAATCAGTAAATATAATAAAGATGATCAAAACCGACGAATTCCAATAATTTCGTTGCTAATTTTGACCTAGGTCTGTTTATGAAGAAATCAAAATCATCACACTGACTTTCGCAGAATTGATTAGAAAATCACGATAAAAGTCCTGTTATAAAACGATTGGTATTACATTAATTTACCTACGACTGAATGATATCATGAAGAAACTTGTAATTTGTATGAGTTTGAAGAGGCGGTTACATTATTATGTTCTATCCAACAACCAACTCTACTTCTAAAATCGATTAATGAAATTTAACACACACATGTGGCAGTCCGTGGATTCGAACCCAGGACGCTCACACCGAAAATCAACACCTTATGCATTGCGCCACGAAGACAGTTAAAGAATGGTGGACACTGCCTACGCTTTATTATGCAACTTCGAATCCTGCATATCAATCTAAGCATGTACACACATCCCAACTGCAACTCACATAGGCTATGCATATGTGAATGGAAAGAGCAATTAATGGGGCCTTAACCACTAGGGAAGTCCTCTCGATAAATTACTCCTGAACCAATATCAATTATTATGTTCTATCCAACAACCAACTCTACTTCTAAAATCGATTAATGAAATTTAACACACACATGTGGCAGTCCCTGGATTCGAACCCAGGACGCTCACACCGAAAATCAACAACTTATGCATTGCGCCACGAAGACAGTTAAAGAATGGTGGACACTGCCTACGATTTATTATGCAACTTCGAATCCTGCATATCAATCTAAGCATGTACGCACATCCCAACTGGAACTCACGTAGGCTATGTATATGTGAATGGAAAGAGCAATTAATGGGGCCTTAACCACTAGGGAACTCCTCTCGATAAATTACTCCTGAACCAATATCAATTATTATGTTCTATCCAACAACCAACTCTACTCCTAAAATCGATTAATTAAATTTAACACAGATACTGTATGTGGCAGTCCGTGGATTCGAACCCAGGACGCTCACACCGAAAATCAACACCTTATGCATTGCGCCACGAAGACAGTTACAGAATGGTGGATACTGCCTACGATTTATTATGCAACTTCGAATCCTGCATATCAATCTAAGCATGTACACACATCCCAACTGCAACTCAAGAAAACGGCATGTTGAACTGTCAGGATCTATTTTATATAATTTACTTATAATCAATATCATATGCAATTTGGTGGGGTAAGTCTTCTCTAGCTCAAATATCCAAATTATAGTTGCAGGTGTGTTATTTAACGCTAAATTGGCCCGGAGATTGGTCAGACTACTTTCTGTGTGGCACATTGGTTGCGTATACTCTACACTACAGATAGGACAGGTTAGGACGATACGAATGGGCAAGTCTCCTAACAATTGGTGCCTTTGTTCACCTAACAGTATATAAGAACAGTCACTTACAAATTCATTAACTCCCATAAAAGAGAGAGAGAATCACTCGGTTGTTCTTTTACCTCCGTTTGTTTGTCGGTTTGTTTGTTTGACTTTAAACAAGATAACAAAAACAGCCAGTATAGGCGTAGGTATGCTCTCTACCAAGTACCGCTCTAGTTTACTTATATATCATGTAAGGCTTTATCCTATATTTAACCTTGTCTTTGTATAAACCTCGTATATTTAAACGAAGTAGGCTTATTGTATGCAAATAATGTTCTCCGAAGTAAGGTAATCGTAGGGTAGATTTAGGGAAGACTGAGTAGAACTGTTAACACCTTATATATCTGCCCGCCACGTTCTGAACGCAAAACATTATACGAAGAAAAACATTATACGGATATAGGAAATGGACATAGTGATAATAGGTAATATTAAATAGAAATACATTAATAATATAAGTGAGAATAGAAGTGAATTACAGAATATTAACAATATTTGGTCGAAACTTTTATAACACATAAATAAACATAACAAGGCAAATAAAACAAATACACTAACATATAATGTAGGAGTGTAGGTGCTATTAGATAACGTATATAATTTGGTAGAGATAGGGAGAGGGCTATCATATATGTGAGTATTGTATTGATAATATGAGAGAGAGAGAGAGTCGGAGAGAGAGGTGTGGAATTTTAGTTAAGGGGAAGAAAGTGGGGGTAAGTAAACTACCGTACTACCCTGCTTCTACACCCTCCTACTCTGCCCTCTCTAACATCCCCCTTACTCTCCCCTTCCTCTGGCTGGCATCCAGTCTCAAGGGGTACCAAGCAAAAAAACAATACATTTTAGTTGACGCGTTCACGTGGGGGTCCACGAATTTTTATGAGTGACTGTACAATGTGTACATGTATATACTTATTATGTCTTGTTTCGTCTGGGAATATCTCACTGAAGCCACATAAGCCAACACAGAATTCTCAATGTACAGTCGGTCACCTTTCCGGACTGGGCCACCTAATGGTAATTTCGCTGGGAATCTTTCGCTCTGATACTAGTAAGATAGCTCACTCCCCCCCCCCCCCCCCCCCCCCCCATCCACCCTGAATCTGTTGCATATTAGGTCCCATAGATGGCGTAGTTAGATTTGCTGGGAAGGAGAGGAAGGGGCTATGGGGAGTAAGCGGGGGAGGGGGGGGGGGGGGGGGATATTATCGTGTAGGAAAGGTTGGAAGTTTGTAGGGTGGGGTTGTTAAGTGAATTATTTCACCAGGTTTATGGTTACCGTTTTGTCTCATGATATTAATTAAAATTATTGAACAGCTATTTTTTTTAGTGAAATCTACCTTTAAGAAATATCAGAATATGTATAATTTATTTTTGCAATCATTGCTACAGTTCCATTCTCCGCTTAAGCTGTTGCTTAACCCACTGCTCTAAACACGTGTTAGATAATATATATGGAGAGCTTAAGTCTAATGTTAATAACGTTAATATTTGCACACCCATATGTATAATTTATCTTTATATATCAATATTATGTTTCATGACTGTCAACATGGTTTCCATGGAAACGAGAGCTTGTTGGTAATTCGGGAATATAATCACAGTAAAATTCACACTACTATTACACCAAAAGTCGAACAAAATGTTCTCAACAATGTTATACAAAACAATCAAACAAACAAACAAAAATAGTTTATTAGCCTTTTGTACAATTTGATAGTGGGCGATTTACATATTAATCTTATTTGATATACAGTATTTTACTATCATTTAACTTTTTACAAAGCAGTTTACAAACATTTACTGGCCATGAACTTTTTCTTATTTGGCCTATGCCTATTAACTCAAGATAATCGTATTCCGAAAGTAAATTAGTTGATGAACTACCGTAGGTATATAATAATGCAAATGGCTATGTATTCTATGCCATCCAGGAAAATTGGTACGTCAAAAATTAAAGTGAAGCTGGCAACCGTATTTTATGATTGATTGTATTAACGATCTATTGCACAGCTAGATGTGGACTGAAATACTCTGCATCATCAAACTTCCATTACCTCACTGTAGACGTGTATGCAATTTTGACCTCTATTGTCTCATGACAGAAAGTTGAAAATGGTTTGCTTCAATTCCTCGCCAACCTAACACCTCTTAGAATGCCACACTTACAGCTGTTCAGGCATGCCAACATGTGTCACGATATCAATATATACTCTCTATTTTTACTGTCCTTAACAAAATAATGGTTTTGACCCACTTGCATTATCTTGCAATGCTAAAAAATAACAGGTCCTTGATATGCTTCCTGTGAAGTTGTTTTGATTAGAAAACTGTGCAGAATATAACTGTTGGTATGCCTGGAGACAATATATACTGGTGACATACATTGGAAACCATTATTATAGTTATACTAATTAAAATACAAAGGATTACTGTGGTAATTTGATTTGACAATTGATATACGAAAAATATCATTGTAGAGAACACTGTGTTTGTAGACGTTTACTTTTGGTTTAATGGTAGTTTTACCTTTACTGTGGTTATATTACCAAATTACCAACAAGCTCTCGTTTCCATGGAAACCATGTTGACAGTCATCTATACATGAAACATAATATTGATATATAAAGGTAAATTATCCATATGGGTGTGCTAATATTAATGTTATTAACATTAGACTTAAGCTCTCCATATATATTATCTTACACGTGTCTAGAACAGTGGATTAAGAAACAGTTTAAGCGGAGAACGGAACATCAGCAATGATAATATAGGAGTTTTGGTTTGCATTAGTAATGTCTATGATTCATTACAATGAATATATTGTTATTTAGATTTGTCCAATGCATGGGTGAATACATGAGAAATCAGGAACTTCTCCCTTAATACATTTTTCATTAATTTTATCCTATGACTTAAGCTATTTTAAACTTAGTGTGTCCTGGCATTTCTTTTACCACAACGTCCCTTGAATTTAGCTCTGTCACTCTTTTGGCTGTTGGGGAGACACTCGTTACAGGCAACCTGCCTTTTGTCTCCCTCATACACATAGACAAACAATGTAACACTTACAGCATTTGTTAAATGCCATGTTGCTTAATATTCTGTATATACAGTGTAATGTATAATTGTTAAATATAGAACTTGAATAAATACTATATTCAAAGAAATATACTTTAACCCCTAACTAGCGGCGCGCAACATAAGTCGAGTATAATAAATTTGGACTATCTGGCGGCGCGCGACATAGGTCGTGTGGCAATTTCAGCACGTAATGTTGCTGAGAGAGAGAGACAAGTGGTGGCAGGAGAGTAGCGAGCGTATGACTGCTCCAGACCACCGCAGCGAACCTACTGACACGAATCCCACCTCCTCCCTCCCTCTCTCACTCGCTACATACTGAATTGTATGGGGAAAGTACCGAATTTCATGCTTTTTGCTCTCGTGTTGCGCAGTTGTTGCAAGAAAACTAGCGGTCATAAAAGGATCGTTGTGGTGTCATTGGAAAGCTCTGTTTATGCCTTTTCAGGGATAGATACTTGTTTTACGCTCTGGGTCTTATTTAGGCATGATAATGATCACGTAAACAGCCCTATTTTGGCTAAAAACACCCCGCTGGGCGGTACATATAAATAGACCGCCTAGCCCGCCAATAAGGTGTTAAAGACTTTATATTTATGTTCTTACAACATATACTTATATCATATGTATATATTTCTGAACTATAATTACTACACCATAACACGCCACAAGCATATGCAAACAAACAGGCATACACACACACACGCATACGCAAACGCACATAATGGTTATTATTATTTCCACCCACAATTACATGAGGTGTCACGAAATATATGATTATGATATATATCTCAATTGCGTAGCATACATTTAGTCCTGTTGCTAAATAATGACGTTGCTAAGTGTTCAATGTTGCAACCGAAAATAATTCTCTACAAAAAACATATTCACTCCGATAATGCTTATTGAGGCACACATTGTTCTGAGTGTGTGTGTGTGTGTGTGATTACCGATTATGCCAAGAGTAATGCTTAGTTGACGTACTGTAGTTTGCGTTTCCGAGGTTAGAGAGATGATGGTCGATCAATGACAATCACTGTTGTGAATTGCTGAGAATATGTTATTAGTTGCCTGAAATTGCACTGCATATAGAAGAAAAGACAATACTGTATTAGTTAAAGAAGTAGTACATTTAAAAAAATAAATGTAAGGTAGCTTTCATAAAGGCTGAACCTTTGACCCTCAAGTCAGACTGTATAAGAGATTGTGTTTCTGGCATTATACCATCTTATTACCAATGGAAATACTAAGACTCACTGAAAAAAATCAGCTCTCTATGTGCGTGCACGCGCGCACCCGCGCGAGCGCAGAATTTCATTGCGCTATTCGTAAAATCATCTAGTCACTGAAAAAAATTCAAATTTCCCGCAATTTTTGTATGGCGTATCCTACAAGCATCCCCTACAACGTAGCGTTTTCGTTTACCCATATTGAATAATAGAAGGTGCTAAACAAAAATATATAATATATATATATCTTTTGGTTAGAGCAATTTTAGACATGAAATAGGTCGAATCTCGGAATATTTCGGCGAAACGCCCATTATCTAAACGTACAGGCCTTGCTATATAGCCCTATTTATAGTGTGTAGAAGGGGAACGAATTCTAGCAATACAAAAAAATGTAGTTAGACTCGGAAGTGCCAAAATATGATCTTTGGCTAATGAAATTCTTAGATTTTCAAGGAACGAAATCAGATTTGGGGGAGAATGCATTAGTTTGTCCTACTTAGAAAGCGTTTTCTTTTAAAGGCGTCATAGAATGTGGAGTTTGATGGCAAACTAAATTAAAAAATCTGGAGATACCAGACATCAGGAATGATTATCCAACATTTTCCCACCAAATTCCATGATATTGGGGCCCCCTCAGAGGGGGGCTAGGGATGTCGTATGGGTGTTTATGCCCTCATATGATTATTTCTATTGCTTACAGAAGAAGCCTTTTAGACAAAAGACACAAACAAATTGTTTTGGTGGCTGAAGGCAAACATTTTCGTTTTTTGGGAGGCTTGGGCGAACCCCCGCGCCGGGGGGTTATGGATGTGATATTTGTTTTGTTCCCTCCTATGCTATTCTCCTATGTTGAAAGAAGCATTTTAGAAAAAGAACAACAAAATTTGAAATGTTGATTTTCGGGCTTCATCCTAGGTTCAGCCTCCCCTAGCGACAAGTGTGCTGCAGTGACAGATGTAGTATAATGACAGGTATAGTGACAGGTGTAGTATAGTGACAGGTGTAGTACAGTGATTGGTGTAGTGTAGTGACAGGTGTAGTGTAGTGACAGGTGTAGTATAGTGACAGGTGTAGTGTAGTGACAGATGTAGTGTAGTGACAGGTGTACTGTAGTGACAGGTGTAGTGTAGTGACAGGTGTAGTGTAGTGACGTAGTGTAGTGACAGGTGTAGTATAGTGACAGGTGTAGTGTAGTGACATGTGTAGTGTAGTGGCAGATATAGTGTAGTGACAGGTGTAGTGTAGTGACAGGTGTAGTATAGTGACAGATGTAGTGTAGTGACAGATGTAGTGTAGTGACGGGTGTAGTGTAGTGACAGGTGTAGTGAAGTGACAGGTGTAGTGTAGTGACAGGTGTAGTGTAGTGACAGGTATACACTACACCTGTCACTACACTACATCTGTCACGACACTACACCTGTCACTACACTACACATGTCACTACACTACATCTGTCACTACGCTACACCTATCACCACGCAACATCTGTCACTACACTACACCTGTCACTACACTACACCTGTCACTACACTACACCTGTCACTACACAAGTTGTTAAGAAGGTAAACAAAATAATTGGCTTTATAGGCAGGTCATTTGAGCATAAATCCAAAGACGATATCCTAACCCTTTACAATTCCTTAGTCCGCCCTCTTCTGGAATACTGCGTTCAATGCTGGTGCCCTTATTACCAAAAAGACATAAACAAGCTAGAACGAGTTCAACGTAGAGTTACCAAAATGATACCTAGCCTAAAGAACAAACCATACGAAGAGCGTCTTAGAGAATTAAATCTATTTCCTTTAACCCAGCGCAGATTAAGAGGTGACTTAATTCAAGTGTTCAAAATCATCAAAGGCATCGACAATATAAACTGTAGTAAGTACTTCACTATCGACCAATCTAATTACACGCGGGGAAACGGTTGCAAAATTATTGGTAAATCTTTTAACTCACACGAATCTAAGAATTTCTTCTTCAATCGAGTTGTCAACTTGTGGAATGGGCTTCCCCGAGACGTTATAGACTGCAGCACCGTTGATTCATTTAAACTCCGTCTAGACAAATAGCTCGCATCAAACCCGCGACTGACTGCGTTTGTAAATGAATAACTTTATTTTATCCTCCCCTCAGTTACTAACCCCTATGTCCCCTACTATCTTCCTAGTCCTGCCACGGACATTAGTTCCAGGGCAGTAGTTCCCTTTCCAATGTTCCCTTACCCCCTCTAAACCACTGTTTGGACACTTGATCCTCAGTGTTTTGGAGGACAAGCAGCCTAGAAGGGTCACAAGACATGTTGTTGCTTGATTTCGTTTGTACTCCTTTGTACACTACACCTGTCACTACACTACACCTGTCACTACACTACACCTGTCACTACACTACACCTATCACTGTACTACACCTGTCACTACACCTGTCACTGTACTACACCTGTCACTATACTACACCTGTCACTATACTACACCTGTCACTGCTCCTCCCTCATGTTTAGCCCTATTAGTTATGAGATTACAAGACATTCGCCCCATTAGTTTGGCGATTTTCAGACCTTTTGCCCCATTTTGTTTGCCAATATTAATTAAGACTTTTCGTGCCATTTAGGTGTCGATTGTTTCCTGGCGAGCGATAGCGAGCCTGTACTTGAAGAGGAATCTGCCTTCGGCCAGGACATTTTCTACCGAAAAATGTACACATTTATATTATCTTGTGGGTGTTTTTTTATACTTGATAGAGGCTTAGAGAGCAAACTAAACCCCTTCCTTAAACCATTGAGCCGAACCAGTAAATTATGCTGCACAATACCGTCTCAGCTCCCATAAGACCTTGATACCACTTCTTCCTGTGCACATACTTGAAAAACAAACTGAATATGACAGTATTATTTTTTCCTTCCATTAAGGGGAGATGGGTTTGATTTTCTGGACCCCTTTCTCCCTCGTATTTAGCTCCATTAGTGTTCAGATGTTGAGACGTTCAGTCTATTAGTTTGGCGGTTTTAAGACCTTTCATCCCATTTCTTTGTTAGAATTAAGATTGTTCGTGTCATTTAGGTGTCGATTTTCTTTCCTGGCGAGCCTGTATTTTAAGAGGAACCGGCCGAAGGCCGATTTCGCCTAAAACTACAGGCTCGCTATCGCTCGCCAGGAAAACATAGACAACTAAATGGCACGAAAAGTCTTTATATTAACAAATATGGGGCGAAAGGTCTTAAAATCGCCAAACTAATGGGCCGAACGTCTTAAATTCTGAAAACCAATCCGATTACAAACAAATACATTTAAAATACTTAAAAAAAAATATATATAACAAATATATCTGAATGCCATTCCACTAGCTACCATTTGGGATACGAACCCCAGACTTTCAGGCAAGTGAGGTACACTCGGTTACCATAGTTTCTAGCCCACTCATAAACATTCGTAGATCCCTATGTTTTTCTTTATGCAATTATAATTATCTGGATTGATTTTTCGATAGAACTTGCCTTCCAATAAATAGCATATATAGTTTGGTAGTTAATGAATAGAAAATAATATTCATTAATTCGTTTCCAGAGATATACTTTCATAATTAGAAATAGGTGAAGTCATGGATTTGTTATGAGTGGGTTAGAGACTACGGTATCCGAGTGTACCAATGATCCACTCTATTAAGGGGGGTCACCTGATTTTTCCTCTCTCTCTTTCTCTGGCTTGTATCCATTCGGCCCCATTAAGCATACTGTTTTAAGACGTTTATTCCCATCCAGGTCTCAATTTTTGGTCTGGCGAGTGATAGCGAGCCAGCATCGTATGGAGAAATCCGGCTTCGCCGGGGACAATTTTCTATCGAAAAATGTACAAGTTTAGCCTGCTGTCAAACAAATTAGTTTCAAATATGTTGGCTCGCTACCGCTCTCCATGATATTTTTTACATCTGGATGGGGATAAACGTCTTAAAACAGTAGGCTGAATGGGGTCGAATGGATACAAACCAGATAAAGAAGGAGAGAGAGAGAGAAAAAAAACTTCGAGGTGGGCCTCCTTAACAAGGGGACTTGTTTAACTGCTGTCTCTGTTCTGTCGTGGATTATTAAGGGGGGATGGTTGCTTTTTCTGCTGGACCCCCTTCTTCCGCGTGGTTAGCCCCATCAGTGTTGACATTTTAAGACGTTCGGCCCATTAGTTTGGCGATTTAAACGCCTTTCACCCAATTTCGGTGTCCATTTTAAAGAAGGCTTGTGTTCCTTATGGCCTTGGCTACAGGAAACCGGGTATCTGAGTTGGCGGCGATGAGCAACGAACCCAATTGTCTAAGGTTTGCCCGGCGTAATGTCAGTGTGCAAATTGCGCCGTCACCTACCATTATCGCGGAAAACGAGCACAATGAGCACCTAAATGTTCACATTTTATTATTTTATTCGTGATAAATTAAAGAATCTGGTGACATCTGGCAAACGCGTCCACAGATTGAACGCTCCTATTCAAATTAAATGGACTCTCATGATCACGTTATGTTCCACCAAATATTTTGTTTAAGTGTAATAATTGTTTTCTGTTTTGTTGTGTTGTCCCTATCCGGGCTCTGTCTGGAGTCGGCCACCCCCACAAAAACAAAACAAAAAACATATCTTTTTGTTGGAAAAATGGGGAATGGTCCTGAGTACATACATACATACATAATTACATAATTATATACAAACAAACAAATTATTGAGGCGCCAAATTAACCCCTTCAGCACGAGCTCACCTTTTTACCTGTGATTCTGACTTAAACTAGATGATTTTATGCAGCTTAAGGTGGTAGTGCTTGTTTTGGGGGGCTATTTATTTATTAGTTCCTCTATTGTTTAGTGTCCTCGCTAGACTTCCATCAAGTTTAAAGAGATATCCCCTAGACCTCTTTTCAAAATAAATGTGTAAATTTTTCGGTAGTAAAATGTCCCGGCCAAAGGCCGATTCCTCTTAAAATTACAGGCTCGCTGTCGCTCGCTAGGAAAAAATCGACACCTAAATGGCACGAAAGGTCGTAAAGTTGACAATGAAATGGGGCGAAAGATGATAAAATCGCCAAACTAATGGGCCGAACGTCTTAAAATCTCAAAACTAATGGGGCTAAATACAAGGGAAAAGGGAGTCCAAAAAAAAAAAAACACGTATACCCCCTTACGACGGACCTGTGATATTCAGAGGGTTTATTGAGATCGTATTTACCACTTCGAGCCCAAACTAGATGATTGTATGCAGCTTAAGACGGACCTGTGATATTCAGAGGGTTTATTGAGATCGTATTTACCACTTCGAGCCCAAACTAGATGATTGTATGCAGCTTAAGACGGACCTGTGATATTCAGAGGGTTTATTGAGCTCGTATTTACCACTTCGAGCCCAAACTAGATGATTGTATGCAGCTTAAGACGGACATGTGATATTCAGAGGGTTTATTGAGATCGTATTTACCACTTCGAGCCCAAACTAGATGATGGTATGCAGCTTAAGACGGACCTGTGATATTCAGAGGGTTTATTGAGCACTTCGAGCCCAAACTAGATGATTGTATGCAGCTTAAGACGGACATGTGATATTCAGAGGGTTTATTGAGATCGTATTTACCACTTCGAGCCCAAACTAGACGATGGTATGCAGCTTAAGACGGACATGTGATATTCAGAGGGTTTATTGAGATCGTATTTACCACTTCGAGCCCAAACTAGATGATGGTATGCAGCTTAAGACGGACCTGTGATATTCAGAGGGTTTATTGAGCTCGTATTTACCACTTCGAGCCCAAACTAGATGATTGTATGCAGCTTAAGACGGACATGTGATATTCAGAGGGTTTATTGAGATCGTATTTACCACTTCGAGCCCAAACTAGATGATGGTATGCAGCTTAAGACGGACATGTGATATTCAGAGGGTTTATTGAGATCGTATTTACCCCTTCGAGCCCAAACTAGATGATTGTATGCAGCTTAAGGCGGACCTGTGATATTCAGAGGGTTTATTGAGATCGTATTTACCACTTCGGGCCCAAACTAGATGATTGTATGCAGCTTAAGACGGACCTGTGATATTCAGAGGGTTTATTGAGCTCGTATTTACCACTTCCAGCCCTAAAGGTAGATTATTAAGCTAAAGAATATCGTCTAATGGTGACCGGAATTGGTTGAAAATTACATAATTGTTATGTACCAGCGACGTTCTTTGCATTGTATTCTGGCAACCATTAGACGATTTTATTTAGGTTAGGAAGGACGTCTACCCCATAAAAGGCTACAGACTATCTCCATAAGTCCTTTCTGCTACCATATATCCTTCCTATGCTTCATATAATCCTGTAAAAGTAGCTGCAATCAAAGCAAAAAATACGATACCGGTACTGTAAGGGATATATAATATTCCCAATATACGGGGACGTCTCTTCACTCTGTTCCGACTAACAAAATAGGGGAGATGGGTCTTTTTTCTGGTCCCCTTTCTGCCTCGTATTAAGCCCCATTAGTTTTCGTATTTTTAAAGATGTTTGCCCCATTAGTTAGTCGATTGTATGACCTTTCGCCCCATTTCTTTGTCAATATTAAGACCTTTCGTGTTAGTTAGGTGTCGATTTATTTTCCTGACGAACGATAGTGAGCCTGTAATTATGGAAGAATCGGCCTTCGGCCAGGACATTTTTACCGAAACATTTACAAATGTATCTAGAAGGGGGATCTAATGGATGTTTTTTTAAAGTTTGATGGAGGCCTAGGGAGGAAACTAAAGAAATCATAAATATATGAAATAGTGGACTGAATAAATACGCCCATCTCCCCATAACCCATACAGTACCGGTGATGTCCTTTTCTTTATAATGTGGCCGCTATTAGACGATTATATTAAGATTAGGAAGGACCTCTAGCAATAATAAGGCTTCAAACTATCGCAACCAACCCTTTCAACTACCGCAGGTCCATCCTAAGCTGCACAATGTCGTCTTAAAATAACTAAAATAAATTATAACACACGTCGCTGGTACTCAAAGGGTTAAACGATTTGACTCAGTTTGGAAAGTCCGTCTTGGAAGCAAATGGGTAAAGTCACTCTCATTTAACCCTCTAACTTCACATGTCCTTCCTAATCTGAATACAATCGTCAACAGATAGCCTGAGTCCAAGGGAGAGAGGCTCCCTCGTAGCTCAAGTGGACGTTATGGTATTTTGGGGGCTATTTATACAGTATAGGCAATCATATATTTTGTTTAGTTTCCTCGCTAGGTTTCCATCAAGCTTTAAAAAATCACCCCCTAGACCCCCCTTCAAGATAAAAGTGTAAAACACATTTGTAAAAAAAATTATCGGCCGAAGGCTGGCTCCTCTAAACATTACAGGCTCGCTACCGCTCACCGGGAAAAGAATCGACACCTTAATGACTCGAATGGTCTTAATATTGACAAATAAATGGGCGAAAGGTCTAAAATCGCCAAACTAGTGGAACGGACGTCTTAAATTATCAAAACTAATGGAACTTAACACGTGGGAAAAAAAGCAACTTTCCCCTAAAAAGCGTTAACTATTATTTATGTGTATATATTACTACTACTCACTTCTGGTATGGTCTCTCTGTCTCTGTCTCTGAGCTCCACTTCACCCTTCCTTCTACACCTGTTGTCTGTAGTAGAATGACTGACTGTGTGTTTACCTGTCAATACTTCACTACCCCTTCTCTCTCTCTCTCCCTCCCCCCCCTGTCTTTCTATATAATCCCCCCGCCTCTCTCTCTACATCACAACCATGCACCCCCCTTTCCTCTCTCTGTCTCTCTCTCTACATCATCCCCCTCCTCTCTCTGTCCCTACATCACAACCATGCACCCCTTTCCTCTCTCTCTGTCTCTCTACTAGCCAACGTAACACCGATATTCAAAAAAGGCAGCAAATCCCTACCCAGTAACTATCGTCCAATTAGCTTAACCTCAGTTGTTTGTAAAATGCTAGACACGGTCATACGAGACAGACTCGTAAATCACTTAGAGGAAAATAACATACTTAAAGATACTCAACACGGCTTTCGTAAAAAACGTTCCTGTTTAACAAACCTCTTAGACTTCTTCCACGATATCCTCAACCTCTACGATGAGAGTAAAGCTGTAGATATTATATACCTTGATTTTCAAAAGGCCTTTGACAAAGTTCCCCACAAACGTTTACTGCTAAAACTAAAAGCACATGGAATACAAGACGGTGTGTTGAAATGGATAGAAAATTGGCTCAGCAACAGAAAGCAAAGGGTAGTCATAAACGGTAAGGCATCTAAATGGACCAATGAAAGTAGCGGGGTACCCCAGGGATCGGTACTAGGACCAATTTTCTTTCTAATTTACATCAACGACATAGATGAGGGTCTCACCGGTACAATCTCAAAATTTGCTGACGATACAAAAATTGCAAATAGCGTACTCTCAAAAGAACAAGTTGATGATATGCAACACAATCTAATATAAATTGTCATGTTGGGCCCAAATTTGGCAAATGAGTTTCAATGCGGATAAATGTAAAGTACTACATGTCGGATACCTAAATGAGAAAGCAAACTATTCGATGAATGGCACTCAGCTTAAGAATGTAAACAGAGAAACCGATCTGGGAGTAACAATATCGAGTAACCTAAAACCGAGTCAACAATGTTCAGAAGTTGTTAAGAAGGCAAACAAAATAATTGGCTTTATAGGCAGGTCATTTGAGCATAAATCCAAAGAAGTTATCCTAACCCTTTACAATTCCTTAGTCCGCCCTCATCTGGAATACTGCGTTCAATCCTGGTGCCCTTATTACCAAAAAGATATAAACAAGCTAGAACGAGTTCAACGTAGAGTTACCAAAATGATTTAAATGAATCAACGGTGATGCAGTCTATAACGTTTCGGGGAAGCCCGAAAGCTCTACATCATCCCCCTCCTCTCTCTGTCTCTACATCACAACCATGCACCCCCCTTTCCTCTCTCTGTCTCTCTCTCTACATCATCCCCCTCCTCTCTCTGTCTCTACATCACAACCATGCACCCCCTTTCCTCTCTCTGTTTCTCTCTCTACATCATCCCCCTCCTCTCTCTGTCTCTACATCACAACCATGCACCCCCCTTTCCTCTCTCTGTCTCTCTCTCTACACCTAGCCTAAAGAACAAACCATACGAAGAGCGTCTTAGAGAATTAAATATATTTCCTTTAACCCAGCGTAGATTAAGAGGTGACTTAATTCAAGTGTTCAAAATCATCAAAGGCATCGACAATATGAACTGTAGTAAGTACTTCACTATCGACCAATCTAATTACACGCGGGGAAATGGTTGCAAAATTATTGGTAAATCTTTTAACTCGCACGAAACTAAGAATTTCTTCTTCAATCGAGTTGGCAACTTGTGGAATGGGCTTCCCCGAAACGTTATAGACTGCATCACCGTTGATTCATTTAAACTCCGCCTAGACAAATATCTCTCATCAAACCCGCGACTGACTGCGTTTGTAAATGAATAACTTTATTTTATCCCCCCCTCAGTTACTAACCCATCTGTCCTCTACTAACTTCCTAATCCTGCCACGGACATTAGTTCCAGGGCAGTAATTCCCTTTCCAATGTTCCCTTACCCACTCTAAACCACTGTTTGGACACTTGATCCTCAGTGTTTTGGAGGACAAGCAACCTAGAAGGGTCACTAGACCTGTTGTTGCTTGATTTCCTTTGTACTACATCATCCCCCTCCTCTCTCTGTCTCTACATCACAACCATGCACCCCCTTTCCTCTCTCTGTTTCTCTCTCTACATCATCCCCCTTCTCTCTCTGTCTCTACATCACAACCATGCACCCCCCTTTCCTCTCTGTCTCTCTCTCTACATCATCCCCCTCCTCTCTCTGTCTCTACATCACAACCATGCACCCCCTTTCCTCTCTCTGTCTCTCTCTCTACATCATCCCCCTCCTCTCTCTGTCCCTACATCACAACCATGCACCCCCTTTCCTCTCTCTGTCTCTCTCTCTACATCATCCCCCTCCTCTCTCTGTCCCTACATCACAACCATGCACCCCCTTTCCTCTCTCTGTCTCTCTCTCTACATCATCCCCCTCTTCTCTCTCTCTCTACATCACAACCATGCACCCCCCTTTCCTCTCTCTGTATCTCTATCTACATCATTCCCCTCCTCTCTCTGTCTCTACATCGCAACCATGCACCCCTCTTTCCTCTCTCTGTCTCTCTATCTACATCATCCCCCTCCTCTCTCTCTCTCTCTACATCACAACCATGCACCCCCTTTCCTCTCTCTGTCTCTCTCTCTACATCACAACCATGCACCCCCTTTCCTCTCTCTCTCTGTCTCACTACATCATCCCCCTCCTCTCTCTCTCTCTACATCACAACCATGCACCCCCTTTCCTCTCTCTGTCTCTCTCTCTACATCATCCCCCTCCTCTCTCTGTCTCTCTCTCTAAATCATCCCCCTCCTCTCTCTGTCTCTCTCTACATCATCCCCCTCCTCTCTCTGTCTCTACATCACAACCATGCACCCCCTTTCCTCTCTCTCTCTCTCTCTCTCTCTCTACATCATCCCCCTCCTCTCTCTCTCTTTACATCACAACCATGCACCCCTTTCCTCTCTCTGTCTCTCTCTCTACATCATCCCCCTCCTCTCTCTCTCTCTACATCACAACCATGCACCCCCTTTCCTCTCTCTCTCTGTCTCTCTACATCATCCCCCTCCTCTCTCTGTCCCTACATCACAACCATGCACCCCCTTTCCTCTCTCTGTCTCTCTCTCTACATCATCCCCCTCCTCTCTCTGTCCCTACATCACAACCATGCACCCCCTTTCCTCTCTCTGTCTCTCTCTCTACATCATGCCCCTCCTCTCTCTCTCTCTCTACATCACAACCATGCACCCCCTTTCCTCTCTCTGTCTCTCTCTCCACCTCTTGCCCCTCCTCTCTCTCTCTCTCTACATCACAACCATGCACCCCCTTTCCTCTCTCTGTCTCTCTCTCTACATCATGCCTCTCCTCTCTCTCTCTCTCTACATCACAACCATGCACCCCCTTTCCTCTCTCTGTCTCTCTCTCTACATCATCTCCCTCCTTTTTTTTTTCTTTTTTTTCTCTAAACTTCACGACATTATATGGTGTTTTACAGCTAAAATTCCAGTGATGAAACTTGGAATTATCTATAGCGAAACACATTTAAAATGCAAAAAATATATAGCATTGATATATTTATATATAATAGATACCAGTATATATTTTATCAAAGATCCCTCTTTATGAAGTATGATAATTAATAATTATATTACCAGGATTTAGTGCGGAACTGTGATATTCCTGAGCCAGTTATTAACCTCCGACTTGAACTGTCTCTCTCTACATCACAACTATGCACCCCTTTCCTCTCTCTGTCTCTCTCTCTACATCATCCCCCTCCTCTCTCTGTCTCTACATCACAACCATGCACCCCCTTTCCTCTCTCTGTCTGTCTCTCTACATCATCCCCCTCCTCTCTCTGTCTCTACATCACAACCATGCACCCCCTTTCCTCTCTCTTTCTCTCTCTCTACATCATCCCCCTCCTCTCTCTCTCTACATTACAATCTAACCCCAACCCCCCATTATCTCACTCTCTTTCTTTCTCCCCCCCTCTCTCTCTCTACATTATCCCCCCTCCTCTCTCTCTCTCTCTCTTGCTCTCTACTTTGCTTCCCTATTCTTCTACTATAAACGGTCCCTTTCTAGTAGTATTAAGGCCGGACCACTTAGTAGGAACGGCAAGATCCGTGTGGTCTTAGTATCTGTGTAAATCTCTCTCTTTTTCCCTCGCCCTCTCTCTTTCGCTCTCCCTCTCTCTCTCTCTTTCCCTCGCTCTCTCACTCTCTCTCTCTCTCTCTCTCTCTCTCTTTTCAGCATCCCCCATCACCTCTCTCCCCCCCCCCCCTACTCTATGGAACACCTGTCGATCAAGAGTCACACGTCATATGTTTTGAAATATACTGACGGAGAGAGAATTACACAGAGTTACACAGACTGCACACACCTCGCTGTCCCTAGTATGGAGTCGTGCCATAAATCTAAAAGAAAAACAAATACAAAAAAAGAATAACAAAAACACTGGAACGAAAGTCTTAAATTCTACAAAATTATTGGAAAACACGGACAAATATGTGATAATTAGTGAAAGAGAAGGTCAGTAACCCAGAGAGAGAGAGAGAGTTGTAGTTGTATATAAGAGTTAAGAAATATTCATGATCTCACTATATAACCTTGCGGTCCTTTCCAAGCAAATAATTCATATGATTAAAATTGTCTGTTTCTCTTGTCAGGCGAGTAATTTGCGATCAGTTAGACATATTTGAACATGGTGAATAGTTTATGGGAGTCACCGACTTTTTGTTTTATATCTTTCTTTCCTCTTCTCTCTTTCCCTGGTTTGTATCCATTCGGCCCTATTGAGCCAACTGTTTTAAGACGATTATCCCCATCCAGGTGTCGATTTCTTCCTGGCGAGCGATAGCGAGCCAGCATTGTATGGAGAAATCCGGCTTCGCCGGAGAAATATTTCTATCGAAAAATGTACAAGGTTAGCTTGCTGTCAAAACAAAAATATATATAGCCTATGCTGGCTCGCTACCACTCGCCACGAAAATATTGACACCTGGATGGGGGTAAACGTCTTAAAACAGTAGGCTGAATGGAGCCGAATGGATACAAGCCAAAGAGAGAGGGAGAGAAAGAGACAAAACACGAGGTGGGCTCCCTTAACAAAATTCAGTGTTTCAGAACTATAATGGAATATATTAGAAAAGGGAAATCACTCAAACATACCGACTTTAAGGGAGCCCACCTCGCTTTTTTGTTCTCTTTCTCTCCCTCTCTCTTTGGCTTGTATCCATTCGGCCCCATTCAGGCTACTGTTTTAAGACGTTTATCCCCATTCAGGTGTCAATATTTTCCGCGAGGCAGCATATATATATATCTGTTTTGACAACAAGCTAAATTTGTAAATTTTTCGATAGAAAAATGTCACCGGCAAAGCCGGATTTCTCCATACAATGCTGGCTCGCTATCGCTCGCCAAGAAGAAATCGACACCTGGATGGGGATAAACGTCTTAAAACAGTTGTCTGAATGGGGCCGAATAGATACAAGCCAGGGAAAGAGAGAAAAGGAGAGAAAGACCAAGCAAATCCGGTGACCCCCCTTAACCCGTTCAGTACCAGTGACGTCCTTTTCAGTATATGCAGGCAATTATTACACGATTTTAATCAGCTTTAGGACGGACGTATAGCAATTAAGAGGCTAGTACAGACTATCTCAATTAACCTTCTTAACTACCATAGATCCTTCCTAAACTGCATAAATTCGTCTACATTTAGCTAGAAATAAAAAGACGTCGCCGGTACAGAAGGGGTTAATATTTCGAGTGGAATAAGCTGAATTAGATTCTCCAAACGAGTCATTTGCGACCAGTCAGAATTGACCACTTGCGAGTTTCGTTGTATAAGGAAGTTGGAGCTGTAGACATCGATATTAAGCAGAATGTCCAGCTATAACACGGTTTTAAGACATTTATATGTACATAAAACCAAATTCAATATACTAATTATCATCCGAAACCTACATAATTACTGTACGTGTGTTTAACTCTTTCACGCTTTTATGACGCAGAGGTTTGCCAGATTAGCAATAAGAAATAGAGCTCTCTCACTCTTATAATTACCTCTCCAAAATTAGTTTTCTGACCACAGCTAACTCAAAGACAACTGCAGAGGTTGAAGTAACTAAACTGAAGGTTTCTAAATACCCCTGATGGTAACAAAGGCTTTAAAGTATCCCTAATAGGCTCAAAATTGCGTCATAAGCGTGAAAGGGTTAATATCGATGTTAACAGGCCGAACTTTCTTGTAGCCTGAAACTCGCAAGTGATCAATTGTTGGCACTCTGATAAAAAGCACATTACCAGTATCAACATTACCATCAACACTATATAATTATGAACCCATCTCACCTTTACCTTATGCCTAGCCAGGGTGGATAGCCAATCTTATACTATTTTCCAATTGCTAAGGGGGGTCACCGGATTTTTTCATATTTCTCTCCTTTTTTCTCTTTCCCTGGATTGTATCCATTCGATCCCATTCAGCCAACTGGTTTAAGACGTTAATCCCTATCCAGGTGTCGATATCTTCCTGGCGAGCGATAGCGATCCAGCATTGTATGGAGAAATCCGGCTTCGCCGGAGGCATTTTTCCATCGATAAATTTACAAATTTAGCTTGTCAAAACAAACATATATATATGCTGGCATGCTACCGCTCGCCAGGAAAATATTGACACCTGGATGGGAGTAAACGTCTTAAAACAGTAGGTTGAATGGGGCCGAATGGATACAAGCCCCAGAGAGAGAGAAAAAAACTGAGGTGGGCTTCCTTAAACACTGAACTCTGTCAAACTGTACATCATTGTAGAAATATGTGGGATTGGTTACATATGACTTGTCTGACCAATTATAAATAGATAATTATAGTCAGTTTATCAGAGTCACAAAATAATGGAGATTTGCTTGAGTTATTTCCAGTTATATATACTGTATACAGGGTGTCCCAGGAGGAAAGGGCATAACTTTGGGAATTGATAAAACAAAATATTCTAAGCCTAAAATGGTCAATAAGAAATATTCCAAATCTCAACCAGTAAAGAGATATTGCATGTTGAAAGTGGCATTTTCTTAAGTATTTCCCCATAAGGGTGGCCTAGCTGTCCTAGTACCTACCACACCTCCATCTAACTGCAATTATTTTACCATGTTATTTTAAAGATATTATAATTCTGTAAGTTGCAAAATGATTATAGATATAATAGCCCACTTTGGACCAGTTGGAAATTCTCTGACATGGAAGAGTCCATTACAGTGAGGTGGGGAAGACACTATATAAAACCTTCAATATATTTTTAACGGTCGAGATTTGGAGTTTTTGTTATGGAATATTTTAGGCATAGAATACCTTGTTTTATCATTTCCCAAAGTTGTGCCCTTTCCTCCTGGGACAGCATATATATATATATATATATATATATATATATATATATATATATATGTGTGTGTATATTATTGAGAGAGAGAGGGATATGACTTCCTGTATAATATTAGCAGTAACATTTCAGTATTATATATTGCCTCATTGGTAAACCAAAACACCTCACACAGTACAGTATATAAATATACAGTTATTATTGTCAAAATACGAATATGGTGCATAATCTTCATCCATATTGCTTGTCCATCAGTAAATGGTGTGCGTATTATTATATTTTGAGAGTAATAATTCAGTTTTATGCTCTGTTAAGGGGAGGCAGACCGTTTTTCTGGACCCCCTTCTCCCTAATGTTTAGCCCCACTAGTTTTGAGATTATAAGACGTTCGGCCCATTAGCTTGGCGATTTTAACACCTTTCGCCCCATTTCGTTGTCAATTTTTAGACCTTTCGTGCAATTTAGGTGTCGATTATTTCCTGGCGAGCGATAGCGAGCCTGCAATATTAAAAGGAATCGGCCTTTGGCCGGGATATTTTGCTACTGAAAAATTTACAAATTTATCTTGAAGGGGGGTCTAGGCGGAGTTTTTCTAAGCTTGGTGGAGGTCTAGGGAGGAAACTAAAAAAATATATGAATAAATGAATTAATAGACCAAACAAACGGCCAGTCTCCCCTTAATATATCGCATAATGTACGAGTATACAGTAATGTGTAAGTATGAATGTTCTGCATTGTATATTATTAGAAGGTAGTTCAGTTCAGTACAGTTGAACATCGGAAGGCATTAAGGGAGCTTTTTTTTCTCTTTCTCTCTCGCTCTCTTTGTCTTGTATCCATTCGGCTCCATTCAGCATACTGTTTTAAGACGTTTACCCCTATTCAGGTATTAATATTTTCCTGGCGAGAGGTAGCGAGCCAGCATATATATATTTTTGGTTTGACAACAAGCTAAAATTTTACATTTTTCGATAGAAAAATGTCTCCAGCAAAGCCGGATTTCTCCATACAATGCTGACTTGCTATCGCTCGCCAGGAAGAAATCGACACCTAGATGGGGATAAACGTCTTAAAACAGTTGGCAGAAAGGGGCTGAATGGATACAAGCCAAAGAGAGAGGGAGAGAAAGATACAACAAAAACGGTGACCCCCCTTAACTCATACTGTACCGGTGAAGTCCTTGTAATTATTGTTTGGTAACTATTAGACTATTAGACTATTTTGTGCAGTTTAAGAAGGATCTTTGGTAGCAAAAAAGGGTTAAGTGAGATAGCTCGAAGCCTGTTAATTACTCGAGGACCTTTTTAAGCTGAATTAAATCGTCTAATAGGAGCCAGAATAAAGTTAAAAGGACGTCGCCGGTACTAAACGGGTTAACCCTTTGAGTACCAGCGACGTGTGTTATAATTCATTCCAGCTATATGTATACGATATTATGCAGCTTAGGAAGGATCTGTGGTAGTGAAAAAGGGTTGGTTGAGATAGTTTGAAGCCTTATTATTGCTAGAGGTCCTTCCTAAGCTGAATAATATCGTCTAAATATAGCTAGAACACAATATACACGTCGCCGGTACTGAACAGGTTAACACCTTTCCATCGGCCCTTCCCTAGGCAGTTTTATTTACTGTTATTCAATATGTGTTGTGTCTTTGTGTCCTGCACTTTGTTCATAACTGTATTTAATTATTTTTTGTTTCCTGTATTAAGTTTGTTTTGTATATCACTTCATTTAATTATTTGTTGTTTCCTGTATTAAGTCTGTTTTGTATATAACTTTACTTAATTATTTGTTGTATCCTGTATTAAGTTTGTTTTGTATATAACTTTATTTAATTATTTGTTGTTTCCTGTATTAAGTCTGTTTTGTATATAGCTTTATTTAATTATTTGTTGTTTCCTGTATTTAGTCTGTTTTGTATATAACTTTATTTAATTATTTGTTGTATCCTGTATTAAGTCTGTTTTGTATATAACTTTTTTTAATTATTTGTTGTTTCCCGTATTAAGTCTGTTTTGTATATACTTTTATTTAATTATTTGTTGTTTCCTGTATTTAGTCTGTTTTGTATATAACTTTATTTAATTATTTGTTGTTTCCTGTATTAAGTCTGTTTTGTATAAAACTTTATTTAATTATTTGTTGTTTCCTGTATTAAGTCTGTTTTGTATATAACTTTATTTAATTATTTGTTGTTTCCTGTATTTAGTCTGTTTTGTATATAACTTTATTTAATTATTTGTTGTTTCCTGTATTAAGTCTGTTTTGTATATAACTTTATTTAATTATTTGTTGTTTCCTGTATTAAGTCTGTTTTGTATATAACTTTATTTAATTATTTGTTGTTTCCTGTATTTAGTCTGTTTTGTATATAACTGTATTTAATTATTTGTTGTTTTCTGTATTGTCTGTTTTGTATATAATTGTATTTAATTATTTGTTGTTTCCTGTATTAAGTCTGTTTTGTATATAATTGTATTTAATTATTTGTTGTTTCCTGTATTAACTCTGATTTGTATATAACTTTATTTAATTATTTGTTGTTTCCTGTATTTAGTCTGTTTTGTATATAACTTTATTTAATTAATTGGTGTTTCCTGTATTAAGTCTGTTTTGTATATAACTTTATTTAATTATTTGTTGTTTCCTGTATTAAGTCTGTTTTGTATATAACTTTATTTAATTATTTGTTGTTTCCTGTATTTAGTCTGTTTTGTATATAACTTTATTTAATTATTTGTTGTTTCCTGTATTAAGTCTGTTTTGTATATAACTGTATTTAATTATTTGTTGTTTCCTGTATTTAGTCTGTTTTGTATACAACTTTATTTAATTATTTGTTGTTTCCTGTATTTAGTCTGTTTTTGTTTTTAAAGTTTGCCCTTTATTCTTCCGTTTCTTATTTCATTCTTTCCTCTTTCTGTCTCTGGTCTTCCACATCGTATATACGTTTTCTTTTGCAAGGTTATTAACCTATGGGGATGAGGGTCGTTTTTGTAGATCCCCTTCTCCCTCGTGTTTAGCCTCATTAGTTTTCACATTTTAAGATGTTTTTCCCCATTAGATTGTCGATGTTAAGACCTTCCGCCCCCTTTCCTTGTCAATATTAAAACTTTTCGTACTATTTAGGTGTCGATGTTTTTCTGGCGAACGATAGTGAGCCTGTAATTTTGAAAGAACCGGCCTTTGGTCGGGACGTTTTTTAACCAAGAAATTTACATATTAATCTAGAAAGGGGATCTAATGGATTTTTTTTTCTCAGTTTGATGGAGGTCTAGGGGAAAGTAGAAAAATAATTAGTTAATGAACAAATCGACCAAAAAGTGAACCATCCCCCTTAATTCATGGTTATACATCGTTTGGTTAGTCCATAATACTGTATGTGAGCCACTTGTTGGTATTGCCACACCTGTCTGTCATCCACCTGTACCTGTAGTTTACCACATGTTAAGCCGGAGTTACACGAACCCTTTTTCGAGCAATTTGTACGGGCAATTATGGTCTGGAAGCTTAAAAAATTGCACATCATCAGAATTTAACCGCCTAATATAATCTACCTTCAGTCTAGTTACCGATACTAGTGCGAAAATGTCCTGAAATAATACGAGAAAATACTTGCTCATGAACAATTGACGGAAAAAACGCTCGTGTGACAGCGGCTTAATGGTGGGTTAAACTACTGCGCACTGTATTATCTCTCCCCCCCCCCCCCACCCTTCTCTCTCTCTCTCTCTTTCTCTCTCCCCCTCTCTCTCTCTCTCTCAAATTCATCATTGCATTGTCGAGAATCACTCCAAATTTGTAAAAGCTAGCCCCATCAAAGAACAATCGGCATGTACTGTGGCAAACGTCTTCATTTCCAACATTTTCCCGTATTTTGGCTTACCACTGGCAGTTCACGCCGATAATGCCTCCGAGTTTACTAGCCAAATATGGTATTAACCCCTTCTATACCGGCGATGTCTTTTGAATTTTCTTCTAGCCATATTTAGACGATTATGTGCAGCTTAAGAAAGATCTGTGGTAGTAAAAAGAGTTAAGAGGGATAGTTCGAAGCCTGATAATGGCTGGAGGCCCTTTTTAAACGGAGTAAAATCGTCTAATAGTAGCCAGAATAAAGTTAAAATTACGACGCCGGTAATGAAGGAGTCATCCCATTTAGTACCAGGGAAGTCATTTACATCATACTTTGGCAACTAGTAGACGATTTTATTCAGCTTTGGAAGGACCTCTAGCACTAATAAGACTCCAGACTTTCTCGACCGACCCTTTTTAACTACCACCGATCCTTCCTAAGCTGCATAATATCGTCCAAATATAGCTAGACTAAGTAAGAACACACCGTCGCTGGTACTCAACGGGTTAACCCTTCATTACCGGGGAATGACTGTTGTATTATTTCAGCTATATTCAGACGATTTTATGCAGCTTAGGAAGGAGCTGTGGTAGTTAAAAGGGTGAACTGATATAGTCTGGTGGCTTTTAATGGGTAGACGTCCTTCCTAAGCTGAAAAAATCGTATAACAGTTACCAGAATAAAAAGAAAAGGACGTACAGAAGGGGTTAACTGTCCAGATTACCAGGTTACGTGTATAATCTTCTCCCCTTACTGGGCCAAATGGAAACTCAATCAGTGAAAGGAGTCATCCCAGCCATACAAACCAACTACGCAATCCAACACCTCCACTTCCTGCCTTGACCAATTAAGGGGGTACAACTCGCTTGTTATGGACGGCCTTAATTCTCTCTCGTGTTTAGCATATTAGTTTTGAGAATTTAAGACGTTCCTTCCATTAGTTTGGCGATTTTAATACCTTTCGCCCCATTTCGTTGTCAATTTCAAGACCTTTCGTGCCATTTAGGTGTCGATTTTTTTCCTGGCGAGCGATAGTGAGCCTGTAATTTTAAGAGGAACCGGCCTTCGGCCGGGAAATTTTTCTATCGAAAAATGTACAAATTTATCTTGAAAGGAGGTCTAGGGGGTGGTTTTTTAAGCTTGGTGGAGGTCTAGCGAGGAAACTAAAAAATAAATTAATACATTAATTAATAGCCCCCCAAAACGGCCACTATTCCCTTAAGAATCATTCAAATGGGGTTGATCACCACGCCCTGGGACGACGGTGTAACACTGCATGAGAGGATATTCGGCATGCCCACAAACTGTTGCCATTCCGCCACCTCGTTCCCACACCCTCGTCAGCACCCGATTCCAACTCTGCATTGAATCACACCAAAAACAGGCTCTGACAATTGCAAACCTGCATTAGAGTACCTGTCCTGAGCCCCCGTCACCCTAGACTACAAAATGTTTCACCTCCAGTCATGAGGACGCAACTTTTTAAGAAGCAAGAGTGGTGTTAGGCCGAAAACTAAAAAGGAGGACAGCTGAGAAGCCCCCAGCAACACCTCGCCAACACTAACTTCGAGAGCAGCACCCACTCTGAGTAGAGTAGCCATGATCTAAGAAAAAGATAACATAGTGGCCTCTCCAAGGCAGTTTTCTTTACCCCAGCCACTCCATTTTCTGTGTCACCTACCATCACAGAGCTTGTGATGTCAGAGCACCGCCCACCCGAGACCTACATCACCCAGTTGGCAACTTACCTTCCACCTCACCTGATAAAGGAGCGGAGTTGAGTAAGGAAAACCAAGGGCCCGCCCCACAAGGGCACAAGAACCATCCCAACCCAACTACAAAGGCCCTTTCTCCACTCAGGACCACCAGGAGCAGAACTAGCAAGAAAATGGCCAAGGAGCGGGAAGAGCAATTCTTCGGCAGGCTCGCCCCTGCAAATTTAAGCTTTTGAATGAGATCATCAAATATATGTGCCACACTTTTAAGTCATTTATCAAATGACTCAAACACAAGATCCTCATGTGTGGGCTCGCCTATTGCTCAAGTCCGTTTTGAGCTACAAAAGTCTTGGAGCCACGATATATAAACTCATCATAATGCATAGATTATTAAGACTTAAGGTCAAGTGAGGGTATTGAGGGATAAGCCTTTACAACGGCACCTCGTAGATACTGTCTACTTTTTCTATTTTCTGAAGAGTGGAGAGAGGGGAGAAAGGGTATTGGAGAGAGAGGAATCTGTTGGAGTGGCTTTGGCATGCGTGTTATTAGTCTGTATATGTCGTAAGCCCAACCTATATATTATTGTGACCAGTGTGGGTTATATTAATAATATATACGTGAATGATCTAGGACAGGGGCCGGGTACTCCAAACATTTATGACGCTCTGATCCTCGTAGCTTTAAGGGGGACGTAGACGATTTTTCTGGACCCCTTTCTTCCTCATGTTTAGCCCCATTAGTTTTCAGGTTTTAAGACGTTCAGTTCATTAGTTTGGCGATTTTGAAACCATTTGTCCTATTTCTTTGTCAATATTAAAACTTTTCGTGTCATTTAGGTGTCGATTATTTCTTGGCGAGCGATAGCGAGCCTGTAATTTAAGAGGAATCCGCCTTCGCCCGGGACATTTTTCTACCGAAGTATGTACAAATTTATCTTGAAAGAGGGTCTTTGGGCAGGTGTTTTTATACGCTTGATGGAGGTATAGGGAGGAAACTAAAACAATAGGGCCTATTTAAAAGATACATAAATGAGGGAATAAATCCAGCCCTCCTCCCTTAAGACCTACAGTATATATTGTGACCAGTGTGGATTATAATAAATCCAGCCCTCCTCCCTTAACCCGGGAGCTGCGGGGAGACTATTAAGAGTTCCCCCGGCGGACTGCGGGGAGACTCTTAAGAGCAGAGCTTTTGAACGCGTACAAAAACCGCGCGTTTATAGCCAGGCGGCTGAAAATTGGTGTGGATATAGTACTACATGTCAACTCTCGACACCACCCCACCAAACACTCGCCCCGCACTCGTGCAAGCACCACCGCGCCAGTAACCACGCACTAGTCATGGAGCCCACACGTCCCTCACGCTCGCTCCCTGATGACACAACCAGCCCTCCTTCTGGTGATGTTAGCCGCCATGGAAGGCAGAGGGTGGCTGCTAAAGACCCTACCTACTAGTACGACACACCCTACAGCTCGGAGGACGAAACACCTGCACCCAAAGCACGAAAAACACGTGCAAGCACGACAAAGGTACAGAGGTCATTGTTTTTCGGGACACTGCCACCACAACCCCGGCCACTGCAACAACCACTACCACCACCACTGCCACCACTGCCACCCCTGCCACCGGTACCAGCGACGCAGGAGGCCGCCCTAGGGCTGCAGAACCTGCGGGGGCAGGAAAAATTAAAGGCACGGGCGTAGGGAAGAGAACCCGTACGCCAGCCACAGTGCCCCTACCACCACCACCACCACCAGCCGCCCCTGGCCCGGCTGCCCCTGCCGCCCCTGCCGCCCCTGCTGCCCCTGCTGCCCCTGCCACCCCTGCCCAAGGAACAGGGAAGGGGAAGGGGAAGGGGAAAGGGAGAGGGAAAGCGACTGCTGGCCCTGCTGGCCCTGGTGTCCCTGCCGGCCCTGCTGCCCCTGTTGCCCCTGCTGCCCCTGCTGCCCCTGCTGCCCCTGCCGCCCATGCCGCCCCTGCCCAAGGAACAGAGAGAAGGGCGACAGGCACCACCATCATCTTGCCATCAAGGCCACGCACCACTGCTTCCCCTGCCGCCGCCCCTGCCACCGCCTCTGCTGTCCCTGTCCATAAGACTCCCGCACGTGCAAAAGTGACCCGGAAAACTCTGACACCATCAAAGTATGCCGCCCTGCTG
This sequence comes from Paralithodes platypus, assembly GCA_032716605.1. Taxonomy (NCBI): domain Eukaryota; kingdom Metazoa; phylum Arthropoda; class Malacostraca; order Decapoda; family Lithodidae; genus Paralithodes; species Paralithodes platypus. The sequence goes on along the minus strand of CM064501.1, from coordinate 33,581,724 downwards.
TTTGATGGTGATTCGCAGGACATTGGCAGCCCGGGTTTCGACGACGAAGCCCTAGCACGGGACCAAGGGTGGGTGGATTTGGGAGTGGACAGTGGGAGTGAGTCCGACGTCGGTGACGAGAATGAGGAAGGGCATCGTCTGTCAAGTGAAGAGGAGGGTGATGATGATGAAGTGCTGTATCGCGACCATGGAAACGATATTTCAGACGATGAAGGCGACGCAGACGACATTCCAATCCCTGGGCTGCCTTCGTTCGAGTGGTCTGACGGGGTTAATTTTGTACCTGACGTGCCCCAGTTCAATCCTGGGACGTCAGGAACAACTGACGACTGGCCCTGTGACGATCAAGCTAACGAAAGCGACTTCTTCCTCGCTTTTTTCGATATGGAGGTAATGACGTACATCGTTGCCCAAACAAACGCCTACTACAGGTGGGTGTTTGGCAGATTGGACGTCCTTTCTCCAAAAGTGAGAATACGAGGCAGGGTGGATACGACTGCGGAAGAATTTATGACGTTCTTTGCCTTGTTGTTCCTCATGCCTCTGATCAAGAAGCATGTGTTGCAACACTATTGGAAGCACGACCCTCTCATCGCCACCCCAACTTTCAATAAGTTCATGATTCGTGACAGATTTTTGTTGCTGCTAAGATTTATGCACTTTGCAGACAACGAAAATCCTAACAGGATTGACAGGATATGGAAAGTTCGGGATGTGTTCACCATGTTGTTGGAGAGGTATAGGAAATACTTTTTCCCCTTCCTCAATTTGGTGATTGATGAGTCGCTCGTGCTCTTCAAAGGACGTCTTGTTTTCAAGCAGTATATCCCCTTGAAAAGGCATAGGTTCGGAATCAAGCTCTTCGTTTTGTGTGACTGCGAAACTGGAATAGTGCTTGACATGATCGTGTACACAGGCACTGACATTGACGTACCGAAAGCCGCTGCCAATGACCCCATGGGCATGTCAGGCGCCATCGTCAGGAAAATGTTGGCACCTTACCTGGGCAAAGGCCACATCATCTACACTGACAACTGGTATACTTCTCCTGCTCTCTGCCAGTTTCTTCATGACAACCAAACGGGGTCATGTGGGACTGTCAGAAAGACAAGAAAGTTTATGCCAAAGTTCACAGGTAATGTCATTCCTCTCACAGATGCCTCCTCCAGCGACACACCTTCAGAAGACGACCTGGCCCAGGAACACCGCGAGAGGCGGCCCAGTAACTATCGTCCAATTAGCTTAACCTCAGTTGTATGTAAAATGCTAGAAACGGTCATAAGAGACAGACTCGTAAATCACTTAGAGGAAAATAACATACTTAAAGATACTCAACACGGCTTTCGTAAAAAAACGTTCCTGTTTAGCAAACCTCTTAGACTTCTTCCACGATATCCTCAACCTCTACGATGAGAGTAAAGCTGTAGATATTATATACCTTGATTTTCAAAAGGCCTTTAACAAAGTTCCCCACAAACGTGTACTGTTAAAACTAAAAGCGCATGGAATACAAGACGGTGTGTTGAAATGGATAGAAAATTGGCTCAGCGACAGAAAGCAAAGAGTAGTCATAAACGGTAAGGCATCTAAGTGGACCAATGTAAGTAGCGGGGTACCCCAGGGATCGGTACTAGGACCAATTCTCTTTCTAATTTACATCAACGACATAGATGAGGGTCTCACCTGTACAATCTCAAAATTTGCTGACGATACAAAAATTGCAAATAGCGTACTCTCAAAAGATCACATTGACGATATGCAACACAATCTAGATAAATTGTCACATTGGGCCCAAATTTGGCAAATGAAGTTCAATGCGGATAAATGTAAAGTACTACATATCGGATACCTAAATGAGAAAGCAAACTATTCGATGAAAGGCACTCAGCTTAAGAATGTAAACAGAGAAACCGATCTGGGAGTAACAATATCGAGTAACCTAAAACCGAGTCAACAATGTTCAGAAGTTGTTAAGAAGGCAAACAAAATAATTGGCTTTATAGGCAGATCATTTGAGCATAAATCCAAAGACGTAATCCTAACCCTTTACAATTCCTTAGTCCGCCCTCTTCTGGAATTCTGCGTTCAAGCTGGTGCCCTTATTACCAAAAAGACATAAACAAGCTAGAACGAGTTCAACGTAGAGTTACCAAAATGATACCTGGCCTAAAGAACAAACCATACGAAGAGCATCTTAGAGAATTAAATCTATTTCCTTTAACCCAGCGCAGATTAAGAGGTGACCTAATTCAAGTGTTCAAAATCATCAAAGGCATCGACAATATGAACTGTAGTAAGTACTTCACTATCGACCAATCTAATTACATGCGGGGAAACGGTTGCAAAATTATTGGTAAATCTTTTAACTCACACGAATCTAAGAATTTCTTCTTCAATCGAGTTGTCAACTTGTGGAATGGGCTTCCCTGAGATGTTATAGACTGCAGCACCGTTGATTCATTTAAATTCCGGCTAGACAAATATCTCGCATCAAACCCGCGACTGACTGCGTTTGTAAATGAATAACTTTATTTTATCCTCCCCTCAGTTACTAAGCCATATGTCCCCTACTAAGTTCCTAGTCCTGCCACGTTAGTGGCAGGGCAGTAGTTCCCTTTCCAATATTCCCTTACCCACTCTAAACCACTGTTTGGACACTTGATCCTCAGTGTTTTGGAGGACAAGCAGCCTAGAAGGGTCACTGTTGTTGCTTGATTTCCTTTGTACTCCTTTGTACTCCTTTGAGGCATGTGCGAAGAAGGCGACGAAAGGGGCAGAAATTCAAGCAGCTCGAGAAGTGTGGGAAACTGATAGCCCTGAAGTGGAAGGATAAGCGAGACGTCCACCTGCTTTCCACCGTCCACACAGGTGCCCAGGTGGATTCGGGCAAAATCCACTACCGAACCAGGAAGATTATCTACAAGCCCGACATGGTAGTGGACTATACCAAGAACATGCGCCTGGTGGACAAGTCTGACTGTCAGCTGTCAGGCGTTGAGTGTCTGAGGAAGACTGTGAAGTGGTATCACAAGCTCTTCCTCCACCTAGTTGATATCACAATGCTGAACGCCTACAACTTGTGGTTGGTGAAAAAGGATATGGCCCCAAACCAGAAGCTGAAATTCCGGGAGTTCGTCTACAACGTCTCATACCAACTCCTGGAGAAGTATGGCACCACCACTCACAGACGTACGGCATGGCGTGGGGATCACGTTCCTGACCGCATCCAGCTGGGTGTCGAAAGACACTACCCATCAACACTGAGATGCTTGGCACTCGTCGCAGGCAGGCGCAGTGCACCGTCTGCAGCACCAGTGTCAGGAAACCCCATGTCACCAAAGGAGTCACCTCAATGTGAGCCGAGTGCAAAGTTCCACTCTGCCTGGGTGACTGCTTCAGGGACTACCACACCTTCAAGAATGATTGAGTGTCGCCCTGCCCTGCCCTGCCCTGGACTCGCCCCGTGCCCTGCCCTGGATTCGCCCCCTGCCCCGCCCTGTCCTGGACTCGCGCCCTACCTTACCTGACCTGACCTAATTGATCACGCTACCTCATAATGAAACATATATATTATATAATGTATAAGTTCCAAAGATGTCCCTGTGATATAGCTTTTACATTATATAAATGTATGTTTCATTATTTAGTTTATAAGTTTCAAAGATTTACATGTAATATGCCTTATTTTTTTAGTATATCAATATATATGTTTGTTATTAGCCAAAGTAATGTGTATATAATTATTTTCTTACCTCAAATGAATTGTACAAAAATAAATATGTTTCAATAAATCCTGTCAAACCTACTAAGATAATAAAAAACAATAAACAAAAAAACAAAAAAAAACAAGGTCGTGTCATTGTATTCTTACACTATAATATATTCTATGAATATTTCATATTGTTTGAATACAATGGCATGATCTTGTAAAAAAATTGTTTCATCAAAAATGTTCTAGACAATATAAAACCTTCCCCATAACCCCCTCCTGGATTCGATCCCACTACCCTACCACACTTTGAGTTTTCCAGTCCGCGACCTTACCAACCATGCCACAGGAGCTCATACCAAATATCACTCAAAACTTCGTGTCTACAATCGAAATGACAATATACAAAAAAAACATGAATTATCCCACCAATTTACGTTTGTAAATTGATGGGATTATCAATTATATCATGCCAAGGTTTATAAAAGTTTGTCTCTGTCAAGAATTAGTAATTATATAACTTTATTCTGTCAAAATTGCCCAAACACTCAGCAAAATTGCCCCTCTCAGTGTGACTCCACTCATTTTCACACGGTCAAGCGGTGACCCTTGCCGCTCCTTTATGCCCCAGCTACACCAGCTACAGCAGCTCTGTCTGGGATTTTTTTTTGTATAAATACAATAATGGATAAAATACTCTTCACAAATACATTTGTATTGTATAATATTGTAAATAAAAATTAATAATAACTGTGTGGGTGTCGAAAATTGCTCAACCAGCTTTCTTATGTCTCGCCTACGCGCGTATATTGGATTATACATAGTCATGACTGTCATACAAATAATTGCAGTAGGTCTCGAATATACATTTATATTGCATATTACTTGGAAATAAATAAGTATACGTTTCTCTGGTGGCAATCTACCCTTTCGCAAGTGTAAGGAGACACCAGTCTATATTTAGCCCTCTATCACAAAAGGCAATCTGCCTGTGTTTACTGACCACCGTCGCTGGTGGTCTATAATATAGTACTTTATTTACAGTCAATGGCCTACATGTTTCTGTGGTACTTCACATGTGTCTAAAATGCAATGTCTGCTTGCATAAAAATGCAATTCTGAAGTCCATTTATACGTACGACATACACATGTCTCAGTTTCTCTCTCTCTCTCTCTCTCTCTCTCTCTCTCTCTCTCTCTCTCTCTCCATTCCTGGCTCATGTTATTGTAAAACTCTTGGTGGCAACAAACACCAGACACCTGGTAGACATAAGGTTCAAAATCCCAAGACATCAATACGCCTCGGGCGCCTCCACAATTGTCACACAGCTGGCTATCTATCTAGAGATCTGCCTGCCTTCCTTCTCTCCACGACTCACTCACTCACTCACTCACTCCCTCCCTGCTAGCCTCCCTCCTACCCAGCCACCCCCACCCACCCTTTCAGGCTTCCGTCTGCTAGAAACACATTCACAATTTGCGTAAATATCGCATCAATTGGGCTATATGCGGTATATTCCTTGTTATATGGGACGCCTACATACGTACACGTCTTTATTATAGCATGACAGTGCTCTAAATACAAGATTTACGTGATATTTATGGCGTAACACACCCTCTCCCCCTTTCATTCCCAGCACAACTCACTCACACCTTGGTTCACGCATAGAAACTCATTGATAATGTGCGTAAATATCGCATGAATTGGTCTATATGCGGTATATATTTTGATATATGGCACGTATACATACGTACAAGTCTGTATTATAGCATGACAGTGCTCTACGTACAAGATATAAGTGATATGTATGGCGTAAACCACACTCTCAGCTCATAAATTGCCGCCAAACCTCCAACACATCTTCATTCCCGCCTAAGAATTCTCTTATAATTCCCTTATATATTGCAATTTTTGGTCACTATGAGGCATATTCATTGTTATATGGGTGGCCTACACACGTATACATACTCTACATAGCCTAAAAAGGCTCAAAAAAGGAGATATACGTGATAATACGCGGTAACCCACCCCCTCCTCCCTCTCCTTCTATCCCCTGGGCGCGTGAAAATTCGGCAGGGAAATCTCGCCGCTCGATGACAATCTAGCCGCGCGGTGCCATTCGCTCCACATTTTTCAACTACGGACCGTTCCCCCCCCCCCCAGAATGTTTTTGGGGGGTCAAATATATATGGGCCGATGCACTCAAACATTCCCTACACGATGATGTACTTTTTATCGAAATTGGCAATGGGTCCCAAAATCATCATAGGTGCGCACAGTCTTACCGTGTAGAAAACCCCCTGTGCGCCGCGGAGAGGTTAAGACCTACAGTATATATTGTGACCAGTGTGGGTTGTAATAAATCCAGCCCTCCTCCCTTAAGACCTACAGTATATATTGTGACCAGTGTGGGTTGTAATAAATCCAGCCCTCCTCCCTTAAGACCTACAGTATATTGTGACCAGTGTGGGTTGTAATAAATCCAGCCCTCCTCCCTTAAGACCTACAGTATATATTGTGACCAGTGTGGGTTGTAATAAATCCAGCCCTCCTCCCTTAAGACCTACAGTATATATTGTGACCAGTGTGGGTTGTAATAAATCCAGCCCTCCTCCCTTAAGACCTACAGTATATATTGTGACCAGTGTGGGTTGTAATAATTATATATACGTGAAAGATCTAGGACAGGGGCCGGGGACTCCAGAACATTTATGATGCTTTATCCCCCTATGAAAAATGTACAAATTTAGCATGCTGTCATAACAAAAATAAATATATGCTGGCTCGCTACTGCTCGCTAGGAAATATTTACATCTGGATGGGCGTAAACGTCTTTAAACAGTAGGCTGAATTGGGCCGAATGGAAACAAGCCAAAGAGAGAGGGAGAGAAAGAGAAAAAAAGAGGTGGGCTCCCTTAAGGGGGGAGGGCCGGATTTATTCCCTCATTTATGTATATTTTCATATTTTTTGTTTAGTTTCCACCCTAGACATTCATCAAGCTTAAAGGGGGTCACATGCTTTTGTCTCTCCTTTTCTCTCTTTCTCTAGCTTGTATCCATTCGGCCCATTCAGCCTACTGTTTTAAGACATTTACCCCCATCTTGGTGGCAATAATTTCTTGGCAAGCGGTAGCCAGCCAGCACATATATATATAATTTTTTACAGCAAGCTAAATTTGTAAATTTTTCGATAGAAACAGGTCTCCGCCGAAACTGGATTTATCTATTCAATGCTGGCTCGCCATCACTCGCTAGGTAGAAATCGACACCTGGATGGGGATAAACGTCTTAAAACAGTTGGCTGAATGGGGCCGAATGGATACAATCTAGAGAAATAGACAAAAGGAGATAAAGAGAAAAGAAGCAGGTGACCCCCCTTAACAAAACACACCCCAAGACCCTCCTTCAAGAAACATGTTTTCCATTTTCGATAACAAAAATATCCCGGCCGAAGGCCGATTTCGTTAATTAAATACAGGATCTATATCGCTCACCAGGAAACAAGCGACACTTAAATGACACACACAATTTAATATTGATAAAGACATGGTGCGAACAATCTTAAAATTGCCAAACTAATGGTCCGAACGTCATACAATCTGAAAACTAATGGAGGAAAACATGAGGAAAAAAAAAAAAAAAAAATGCCCCATCTCCCCTTAATACCGTCATCGTAATCATTCTATAATTCCATTAACCCCTTCTGTACTGCTGACGTGTTTTATATTTTCGTCTTGCTATATTTAGACCATTTTGTGCAGTTTAAGAAGAATCTGTGGCAGTCGAAAGGGTTAGTGTGAGAGTTCGAAGCTTGTTAATTGCTGGAGGCCCTTATTAACCCTTAACTGGCGGCACCCGGCTATTGTCGAGTGAAATAAATGTGGCCTATGTGGCGGGTCACGGCTATTGTCGAGTGCAATTTTGAGCACATAATGTGCTCTGAGAGAGAGCGGAGCGGTGGGAGGAGCGTAGATTACCTCCTGACCGCTCGCCATGGCCGCCGTGGACCTACTGAGATTTATTGCACCCTCCACCCTCTCGCACTCGCTACACACGTAATAATGTAAGAAAATGACCGTATTTTAGCGATTTTGCCCTTCGGTTGCACGATCGTTGCAAGACAACCAGTGATCGTAGAAGGATGGTTCGGGTGTCATTGGAAAGCTCAATTTACGCCCTTTCAGGGATACATACGTGTATTACGCTCTGGGTCTTGTTTATGCATGAAAAAGAGCACGGAAACAACCCCATTTATGGTAAAAACACCCGCTGGGCGGTACATAGAAATTACCGCCTAGGCCGCTCGTAAGGTGTTAAACTGAATAAAATTGTCTAATAGTAGCTAGAATACAATGAAAAAAACGTCTCCGGTACAGAATGGGTTAAGGGGACACTGACTGATTTTTTGGCCTATAAATTCATTCATTTATAAATTCTTAGTTTCCTCGCTAGACATCCCTCAAGCTTAGAAAAACATCCCCTAGATTTGTACATTTATCGGTAGAACAAATTTCCGGCCAATAGCCGGTTCCTCTTACAATTACAGGCTCGCTATCGCTCGCCAGGAAAAAATCGACACCTAAGTGGCACGATAGTTCTTAAATGGATAACGAAATTGGACGCAAGGTCTTAAAATCGCCAAACAAATGGGCCGAACGTCTAAAAATCTAAAACAATAATGGGACTAATGGGAACAAATTGTCTGTCTCCCTTAATACTACAACACAAGGCACAATATAGTGCTATAACACATTTAATTCTAGCTGTATGTAGACGTTATTATGCAGCTTAGGAAGGATCTGTAGTATAGTTAAAATGGTCGGTCGAGATAGTTTGAAGCCATATCATTACTAGAGGTCCTTCCTAAGCTGAATATAATCGTGTTGGTTAACCCCTGCTGTACCGGCGACGTCTTTTTTAATCTTTTTCTAGCTATCCTTAGACGATTTTGTGCAGTTTAAGAAGGATCTGTGGTAGTAAAAATGGCTAAGTGAGATAGTTTGAAGCCTGTTAAAATGCTGGAGGCCCCTTTTAAGGGGGTAGTACTCGCTTTTTCTGGAACCCTTTCCCTCATGTTTAGCATATTTGTTTTGATATTTTAAGAATTTGTTCCATTAGTATTGGCGTTTTTTGAGACCTTTCGCCCATTACATTGTCAATATTAAGACCTTTCATGCCATTTAGGTGTCGATTTTATCATGGCGAGCGATAGCGAGCCTGTAATTTTAGAAGGAACCGGCCTTCGGCCGTGACATTTTTCTACCAAAAAATGTACAAATTTATCTTGAAAGGGGGTCTAGGGAGTGTTTTTTGTTTTTAAACTTGATGGAGATCTAGCGAGGAAACCCAAAGATAAAGGCATATAATATTATACATAAATAGACCCCCCAAAACGAGCACTACCCCCTTAAGCTGAATACAACCGTCTAATAGTAGCCAGAGTCAAGTTAATAGAGCGTCGCCGGTACACAAGGGGTATAACCCGCACAGCACCGGTACACAAGGGGTATAACCCGCACAGCACCGGTACACAAGGGGTATAACCCGCACAGCACCGGTACACAAGGGGTATAACCCGCACAGCACCGGTACACAAGGGGTATAACCCGCACAGCACCGGTCACGTCTCTTGTTTTGGATTGTGCCTACATTTAGACGATTTTATTAAGATTAGGAAGGATATGTGGTAGCTAAAATTATTGGTTGAGATAATCTGCTGAAGCCTTTTAATGGGTAGACGTCCTTCCAAAGCTGAATATAATCGTCTAGTAATGGCCAGAATATAATGAAAATAGCGTCGCCGGTACAAAAGGTGTTAACCCTTTGAGTACCAGCGACCTGTCTTATATTTTATTCTAGATATATTTAGACGATATTATGTAGCTAAGGAAGGATCTGTAGTAGTTAAAGGGTTGGTTGAGATCGGTTGAAGCATAAATATTGCTAGAGGTCCTTCCTAAGCTGAATTAAGTTGCCCAACAGCTGCCAGAATATAATGAAAAAAACGTCGTCGGTATAGAAGGGGTTAAGGCGGTTTATAAATGTCTGTGTTATGCCTCCCACCTCTCCCTATACTTAAGGGGGCCCATCTCGCTTTTGTTCTCTTTCTCCCTCTCTTTGGCTTGTATCCATTCGGTCCCATTCAGCCTACTGTTTTAAGACGTTTACCCCCATACAGGTGTCAATATTTTCCTGGCGAGCGGTAGCGAGCCAGCATATATATATATTGTTACGTATCTTGATCCTCAAGTGGTTAACTTGATGAATCTAGATAGCACAGAGATATATATTAAGGTATCAGTCAGCTGAAGGCAAAACAAGTGAAATCTAATAAAATTATTTCCTGTTGTTGCTTCCTTTCCTTTTGGATCTTAGGACTTAGTATCCTTTATTGACTGATACTCTTTAATTATGAAAAATACTAAAGAAGGACTATAAATTCTATAAAAATTCTTGAAAGATAAATAATAAAGTAAGAATATTTCTGTCTCTTACCCTTTTTTAAATGAATAGATAGTTTTCTTCTATATCCTTTTATTTATATTTAATGTAATTATTCTTGGTTCTTGTCTTACGTTAATAGGATTATATTATTATTATCATCAGGAGTAATATCAAAGTCACATAAAAAGTTAGATATATATTTAATAATTAGTTAAATGTATTTCTTAACCACGTAACATTGAAGTTTGATTATGAGTAAATAAAGTTACAGGATCGCTTCATAGATTCGATTCAGGTCTCACTCAAATAATATGAAAAGCAAAATATAATATTTTGAAGCAAAAGAATTTTCTTCAGCTTAGGAAATCACTAGAAGTAATATTATCACAGCCATGTTAGTCTAAGGCGATATTACTAATACGAGACAATAGCATCACCGTACTAAGCACCGTTAAGCAATGTAAGCTTAATTCAAAGAAAATGAAAGAACTCGTAAGTATTAATATAAAACAATAGTATTACTTTCATCATAACCCAATTACTTAAAGAGTTGCTTTAGTCCACAAGTTAGTCAACTAAAATAGTTAAGTACATAATAATAGCATTAACGTTAATTCCCAATCAATTAGTTAAGTACATAAATAGTAGCGTTAACGTTAATTCGCAATCAAATAGTTAAACACATAATAGTAGCGTTCACGTTAATTCCCAATCACATATCTCACTAACCAACATAACGTAAGTGTTTACACCGAACACACTTAACACACACATATATAATCTGACTGACAGCCACAATCCCATTAAAATACTTCACCCCGTCTTCCTCCAGCTGCAAGTTCACCTTCCCCAACTCCAAATGAGACTGATTTGAATGCCCACAACTCGGGTCTTATATACCAAACAATGCTGGTGTAGGAACGAATCAGGAGGCGGGGGTTGGTGCCTGCTCCAATCATAGCTCCTCGAGTCGCATAACAGGTGCCTGGTCCACTCACAGCTCCTGGCGTCGATCATACGTCATAGCATCGGTCATCGAGGTAGTTTGCAGGGTCCCCTATGACGCACGCAGGTGTGAAGGCTAGTTTGCAGGTATGCGGGCGAGCTGGTTTACCCACTCGCTCGTTCGCTCGCTAGTCTGCTTCACCGTTGGGGTAGTTTGGCTCCTTCAACTCTAATTCTAACTCTTAAATTAACATACAGGGCTCCGTATGTCAGACCTCCCCCTAGAAAAGAGTTTAAGGAGTATAGTACATAATATTAAACATAATACATAAATAGATTCACCACCAGATTGGCAACAGCAAGATTATAATGAAGATATAATAAGGATATCACCCAAAGTAGGCAACGTCTCCAGGTACCACATCAGAACATAGCCGGAACGTAGCTGGAGCGTTTATTCGAACTGCAAGGCATTATCTCACAGCTGAAGGCTTGAAAGCTCACTACAAAAGCATGATATTTACCTCGCTAAAAGGGAGAGCTAATTGCCAAAATCCTCTCATTAAATTAAACTTACTGCTGCATGAGGCCAACCTGGTAAATGTAATCTTTAACAGATACGTGATAGGCAATCGGCTAGCACATTCTGGACCCCCTTAATATGTTTGACATCCAGGGAGTATTCCTGCAGCAACAAACTCCACCTGGTCAGTCGTTGGTTTTTATTTTGGAACCTATGCACAAATTTTAAGGGGTGATGGTCAGTATATACAGTGATGGCACCAGAGGCAGATTGCACATAGACAGCAAAGTATTGAAGGGATACAATTAATGCTAACAGCTCCTTCTCAATGACTGAATAGTTACGTTGGGCAGAATTTAATTTTTTACTGAAATAGCACACAGGATGCAATACCTCACAGTCGTCTTCCTGGAGCAACACTGCACCAACCCCGGTATTGCTCGCATCTACTGCCAGGGAAAAAGATCTGTTAAAATCAGGAGCTCGGAGTACAGGATAGTTAGATAATATATATTGGTAGCAATAAAGGCCTCTTCACATTCAGAGGACCACACAAACTTCACATCCTTACGGAGAAGATCTGTCAGGGGAGCTGTCAACTTTGAAAAATGTATAATGAAACGCCTATAATAGCCAATCATGCCTAGGTACCTTTGGATATGTTTCTTTGTGCTAGGAGTTGGGAATTCTAGAATAGACTCTACCTTTGCTTGAGGAGGTGCAACCCGCCCCTGACCTACCGTATATCCTAGATACTGGACCGTACTCTTTACAAAGGTGCATTTCTTAAGATTAACCACCAGATTGGCATCAGCAAGATTTAAGAATAGCAATCTAAGTTGGTAAAGATGCTCCTCCCATGACTGTGAAAAGATAAGAATATCATCGATGTAGACAACGCACCCAGGTACCCCTTCAGTCACCAAATTCATGAGGCGCTGGAATGTGGCTGGGGCGTTTTTCAAGCCGTAGGGCATTACGTTACAGCAGAAGGCTTGATTGTTGACTACAAAGCATGATATTTCCCTCGCTCTAGGGGTGAGAGCTACTTGCCAATATCCCTTCATCAAGTCAATCTTGCTGATATAGGTGGCTGTACCAATCTGGTCAATGCAGTCGTCGATCCGTGGCAGTGGGTAGGTATCGTTCTTTGTGACAGCATTGACTTGCCTATAGTCCATACATAACCTATGGCTCCCGTCTGGCTTTGGCACAAGTATGACTGGACTACTCCACTGGTTTAACCCTTCTTTAGCGGCCTATGCAGTTTATTTATATGTACCGCCCAGCGGGGTGTTTTTAGCCAAAATAGGGCTGTTTATGTGATCATTTTCATGCCTAAATAAGACCCAGAACGTAAAACAAGTATCTATCCCTGAAAGGGCATAAACAGAGCTTTCGAATGACACCATAACGATCCTTTTATGATGGCTAGTTTTCTTGCAATAACCGTGCAACGCGAGTGCAAAAAGCAGGTAATTAGCCACTTTCCCGATACAATTCCGTATATAGCGAGTGAGAGAGGGAGGAGGGAACTGAGATTCGTGTCAGTAGGTTCGCCGCGGTGGTCTGGAGCAGTCATACGCTCGCTAGTCTCCTGCCACCACTTGTCTCTCTCTCTCAGCAACATTACGTGCTGAAATTGCCACTCGACCTATGTCGAGCGCCGCCACATAGTCCAGCTTTATTAAAAACGACTTATGTGGTGAGCCGCTTTTTAAGGGTTAAGGCCCTAGTGATTAGTTCATTAGATAACATAAAGTCAAGCTCGACCTGCAGTATACTCCTGCGTTGTGGCGAGACACGGTAGGGGGATAGTTTAATGGGAGTTGCATCCCCTACATCGATGTCGTGCACGGCCAAAGAAGTGAGCCCTGGAGTATCCCGGAACACACTGGGAGACTGAGATAAAACAGATATTAGTTGGTTCGCTTGATCAGAGGGAAGGTGACATAGTTTAGATGGTAATTCCCTCAAAGCCACTGAATTATACTGAAAGTTGGATAGGCTACATGACAAGTCAAAGTCTGCATTGATACCTTCAGGCTCTGGAACAGTCTGTTGCGGGTCAGTAAGAGAACTGAAGACTTCGTCCGCACCAGGCTGTCCACAGGTCCTGACATTCACTGCCACAGTGGGAGAATCTGGAGGAGAGGAATCAGGGGACCTATGGTAGGGTTTCAACATATTTATATGGAATACTTGCGTGGGCTTTCTCCTGTCTGGGGTAGTTACTAGATAATCGGTAATGCTCACCCTCCGAATGATCTTATATGGGCCCCTGAACTTGGCAGATAAAGGTTGGCCAAAAAGGGGGAGCAGGACCAAAACCTCATCACCGGGCTTAAACTCCCTCTCACGGGCTTTTCTGTCATACCATTTCTTCATGGAGCTTTTAGCCACTGTCAAGTTTTGAGCGGCAAACTCACATGAGGATCTCAGCCGGGTTTTGAAATCTGAAACATACTTGAGGAGGTTTTGGTTCCCCTCCTGGCCAACTAGGCTATCCTGCAATAGTTGCAAAGGACCTCTTACCTGGTGACCAAAAACTAGCTCATTAGGGGAAAAACCCAGGGATTCAGTTGGAACCTCACGAGTAGCAAATAAAAGAAAAGGTACCCCCTTATCCCACTCAACTCCGGTCTCTGTACAATACTTACGTAACATTCCCTTTAATGTCTGATGATATCGTTCGAGAACCCCTTGACTCTCTGGGTGGTAGGTGCTAGACTTAACATGCTCGATACCCAACTCCTTCAGGGACTGCTGGAAAATGTTAGAGGTAAAATTAGTTCCTTGATCACTTTGCACCTCATGGGGGTAACCCATTCTGGTGAAGAATTTGAGCAGTTCCTTGATGACAGTTGGAGCAGAGGTAGTCCTTAAGGGTATAACCTCTGGGTAGCGAGTTGCCATGTCCATGATAGTTAATAAATAAATGTTACCTTGGGAAGTCTTAGGCAATGGGCCTACAATGTCCACTACCACCCGAGTAAAAGGATTCTCGAAAACGGGCAACGGCACCAGAGGATGTACAGGCACCTTCTGATTGGGTTTTCCTTTCATCTGGCAAGTGTGACACACTCTACAAAACTCCACTACATCTGCACGCATTCCTGGTCAGTAAAAGTGGGCTCTGATTCTGTCTAGAGTTTTTCTCACACCTAGGTGTCCTGCCAGTGGTATACAATGTGCCATTTCCATGATATCTCTACGACAAGGTTTGGGGACTACTACTTGATGGACGTCCCAAGCCCCGTCATCGATTGGTCTGTGTGGCGGTCTCCATCTTCGCCACAATACTCCTCCTTTGAGGTAGAAACATTCACCACCCTCCTTCACACATTCCTCTTCACTCACGGACCTGGCAGCTAACTCCTTGCATTCACTATCATCTCTCTGTAGCTCTACCAGGCCACTAGGACAATTTGGAGGGGTTTCATGGTCATCGTTAGGGTCAAGATGAGCCATAAAGGTGTCAGATAAATCCACCTCAGTCACATCATCAGGCACAGTTGGAGCGTCATTCACACTCTCATCATCCCTTTCATCAACTCTTACATTCGGTACATTTCTGTCGGAGGGAACTGCTACTTGAGACATTGAACGTGTGACAGCACACACAGGGAAAACTGTTGGCATCTCCTTTTCGAGCTCACCGGTTAGTGGCTTGTTAACAGGGGAAAGTGACAAAATGGGGTCTGGTCGGACCTTCTCACCTGCTACATAATTCCCCAAAAGCAGCGTTACCCCAGGCACAGGGATATCTTGGGACCTACACAAAGCTATGGTGGCCTCACCCTGTAGTAACTCACATTCAATTTCGCCTTTTACCAAGTATGCATAAAACTGGCCTCCAGCACCTCTCATTACAACTGGTTCGCCAGGTGGGCACTCAGTGTAAGGATTCACCATGAGGGTGCTAGTAGAACCTGTGTCTCTCAGAATTTTTACCTCATGCATACAACCATTTAATCTCACGTTGCCAGATGAAATAAAGGGACGGTAACTGTCCTGCACTGATGGTGAAATTATTATTGGCTTAACCCTAGTGGGTTGCACCACACATGCTACTACACCCCTGTCTAGATGATTTACGTTAGCTGCTAGGTACTCCTTCTGTCGAGAGTCCTGCATTAAAGGAACTTTTGGTGCTAGGTACTCCTTCTGTCGGGAGTCCTGCATTACAGGAACTTTTGGTGCTAGGTACTCCTTCTGTCGGGAGTCTTGCATTACAGGCACATATGGAGTTTGAGATACGGCGGCAACTGTCTGCCCCGATCTCTCGGTTTTCTCCTTGGCCCAGCACTGATAAGCTAGGTGGCCTCTCATGCCACAAAAAGTACATACTTTTGGGATAACGGGAACGTTCCCTCTTTGAGCATTACTATTAGTTTGGGGCCCACCTCTGTTACCATTGCCCTGAGTCGCATTTTTAGTTGGGGGAACAATTCTATTTTGGCTAGCTGGGGAAGACGTTATAGGCTTGTGACTGGGTCTGTCAGATTTGTGATTGGGATACTTAAAATTAGAGCTAGAATTATCGTAGGGCTTCTTTCCACGAAATTT
Source organism: Paralithodes platypus (assembly GCA_032716605.1). Classification (NCBI taxonomy): domain Eukaryota; kingdom Metazoa; phylum Arthropoda; class Malacostraca; order Decapoda; family Lithodidae; genus Paralithodes; species Paralithodes platypus. The sequence goes on along the minus strand of CM064501.1, from coordinate 33,565,533 downwards.
GTTGTTGAGCACGTATGTGTCAGCCATGTCAGCAGCGTCGGCAAGACAATCTACCTTTTTCCCCTTTAAATGATAGGATACAGAAGAATCAATTTTCCATAAGAAATTTTCTAACAGGACCAACTCCTTCAGATCGTTGTAGCTTGTGACTTTCTTACTCTTGACCCAATGATTGAAAGTTTTAGTCATGGCCCTGGCAAATACCTTATGGGTTTCTTCTACTTTCTTCTGGTTTTTACGGAAAGATTGCCTGTAAGCCTCAGGCTGCAATTGATAGGTTTTTAGGATAGCTTCTTTGAGATTGTCATAATCCTGCCTAACTTCTGCTACTTCTGACAAATACGTGGCTCGAGCCTGCCCTGTCAAAACAGTTTGTAACATAAAAGGCCATTGATCTCTTGTCCACTTCATACCTCCAGCAACTTCCTCAAACAAAACAAAGAAATCCTGCACATTATCCTCAGTGAAAGGTGGAATGACACTAGTCATAGTCAATCCCAGAGGGGGAGCAATTACGGGAGCATTTGTATTGACATTTAGTTGAGCCGTACGATATTGATATTCATAATGTTCGGTCTTTATTCTGGCTTCTTCGATATTTGCTTTGGCTTGTTCGGCATTTGCTCTGGCTTGTTCGGCATTTAGTCTGGCTTGTTTGGTCTTTGCTCTGGTTTGTTCTAGTTCGAATAATTGATCAACGGTAAAACCAGGTGGCAATTGTTCATCAAGTTGGCTAGGTTTACTCGGGATCCCACCAACTGCTCCGTCACCCTCCCCGCCTTCTACAGGGAACAGGTGGGTTTTTATGGTCTGAGCCACCTCTACTTTAGACATGTTTGAGACAGTTAATTGGAGATGTGAGGCAAGCACTTTCAGTTCGGATTTTGACAGACAGTCAATATCAGGGGCTGTGGGTTCTGATTCTATGAAAACTCGAGCATCTTCTTCATTAATTAGTTGAGGCATGATTAATATTTGATTTTTAAGTAGTGAAACGGTAATGAAACTGAGTGAAACTGTATGAAACGAATCCTGGCAAGGTCGCCACTCTTCTGTTACGTATCTTGATCCTCAAGTGGTTAACTTGATGAATCTAGATAGCACAGATATATATTAAGGTATCAGCCAGCTGAAGGCAAAACAAGTGAAATATAATAAAATTATTTCCTGTTGTTGCTTCCTTTCCTTTTGGATCTTAGGACTTAGTATCCTTTATTCACTGATACTCTTTAATTATGAAAAATACTAAAGAAGGACTATTAATTCTATAAAAAGTCTTGAAAGATAAATATTAAAGTAAGAATATTTCTGTCTCTTATCCTTTTTTAAATGAATAGATAGTTTTCTTCTATGTCCTTTTATTTATATTTAATGTAATTATTCTTGGTTCTTGTCTTACGTTAATAGGATTATATTATTATTATCATCAGGAGTAATATCAAAGTCACATAAAAAGTTAGATATATATTTAATAATTAGTTAAATGTATTTCTTAACCACGTAACATTGAAGTTTGATTATGAGTAAATAAAGTTACAGGATCGCTTCATAGATTCGATTCAGGCCTCACTCAAATAATATGAAAAGCAAAATAATATTTTGAAGCAAAAGAATTTTCTTCAGCTTAGGAAATCACTAGAAGTAATATTATCACAGCCATGTTAGTCTAAGGCGATATTACTAATACGAGACAATAGCATCACCATACTAAGCACCGTTAAGCAACGTAAGCTTAATTAAAAAAAAATGAAAGAACTCGTAAGTATTAATATAAAACAATAGTATTACTTTCATCATAACCCAATTACTTAAAGAGTTGCTTTAGTCCACAAGTTAGTCAACTAAAATAGTTAAGTACATAATAATAGCGTTAACGTTAATTCCCAATCAAATAGTTAAGTACATAAATAGTAGCGTTAACGTTAATTCGCAATCAAATAGTTAAACACATAATAGTAGCGTTCACGTTAATTCCCAATCACATATCTCACTAACCAACATAACGTAAGTGTTTACACCGAACACACTTAACACACACATATATAATCTGACTGACAGTCACAATCCCATTAAAATACTTCACCCCGTCTTCCTCCAGCTGCAAGTTCACCTTCCCCAACTCCAAATGAGACTGATTTGAATGCCCACAACTCGGGTCTTATATACCAAACAATGCTGGTGTAGGAACGAATCAGGAGGCGGGGGTTGGTGCCTGCTCCCATCATAGCTCCTCGAGTCGCATAACAGGTGCCTGGTCCACTCACAGCTCCTGGCGTCGATCATACGTCATAGCATCGGTAGGTAGTTTGCAGGGTCCCCTATGACGCACGCAGGTGTGAAGGCTAGTTTGCAGGTATGCGGGCGAGCTGGTTTACCCACTCGCTCGTTCGCTTGCTAGTCTGCTTCACCGTTTGGGTAGTTTGGCTCCTTCAACTCTAATTCTAACTCTTAAATTAACATACAGGGCTCCGTATGTCAGAATATATATATATATTGTTTTAAAGCAAGCTAAATTTTTAAATTTTTCAATAGAAAAATGTCTCCCGCGAAGCCAGAATTCTCCATACAACGCTGGCTGGCTATCGCTCGCCAGGAAGAAATCGACACCTGGATGGGGATAAACGTCTTAAAACAGTAGGCTGAATGGGGCCAAATGGATACAAGTCAGAGAAAGAGAGAAAAGCAGAGAAAGATAAAAGAAGCAGATGCCCCCCCTTAAGGTCTATTGGAATATCCACACCCATTTTGGTTGGCTTTGCTCAACACCTCTTCTCCCTCGTGTTTAGCCCCATTAGTTTGGTGATTTTAAGACGTTCGCCCCTTTAGTATGACGATTGTACGACCATTAGCCCCCTTTATTTGTCAATATTTAAACCTTTCGTTCAATTAAGGTGTCTATTTTTTCCTGGCGAGCGATAGCGAGCCTGTAATATAGTAGTAACCGGGTTTGGCCGGGACATTTTTTATCGAAAAATGTACACAATTATCTTGATGGGGGGTCTTGTTTTTTGTTGTGTTTGTTTGGTTAAGCTAGATGGAGGTCTAGGGAAGACATTAGAAAAATAATAATGATATAAATTAATAATCAAATAAATACGGCCATCCCTCCTTAAAATTAACCCTTTGAGTACCAGCGACGTGTGTCATATTTTATGCTGTCTACATTTAGACGATATTATGCAGCTTAGGAAGGTTCTGTGGTAGTTAAAAGGGTTGGTTGAGATAGTTTGAAGCCTTATAATTGCTAGAGGTCCTTCCAAAGCTGAATATAATCGTCTAATAATTGCCAGAATACGATGAATAGGACGTCACTAGTACTGAATGGGACAATGTACAGTTGCGCTAATAAGTGATGTCTCGGCACCAAGTATGTTTTCATCAATACTTGGTATCCGCAATATCTGAGCTTCATCTCTTCATATCGAGTGAATTATACAAACATGTTCCTACACTTACCCCCCCTATTCAACATCTGACAGACATTAATACAGCACAGAGCAAACCAAACGTAATGACAGCTGAGCCATGACTTATTTGCTGGACCGTACCAGTAGTGTTGACTTTGGTGTGGTAAGGTAAAGGGATATACACATACAGTATAGAAGACAATTATTACCTATATACTGATTATGGTTTACCTTGTATACTGTATATCCATGTAGACAATTATTACCTATATACTGATTATGGTTTACCTTGTATACTGTATATCCATGTAGACAATTATTACCTATATACTGATTATGGTTTACCTTGTATACTGTATATCCATGTAGACAATATACCTATATACTGATTATGGTTAATTGTATACTGTATATCCATGTAGACAATTATTACCTACTGATTATGGTTTACTTGTATACTGTATATCCTGTAGACAATTATTACCTATATACTGATTATGGTTTACCTTGTATACTGTATATCCATGTAGACAATTATATATACTGATTATGGTTTACCTTGTACTGTATATCCATGTAGACAATTATTACCTATATACTGATTATGGTTTACCTTGTATACTGTATATCCATGTAGACAATTTACCTATATACTGATGGTTTACCTTGTATACTGTATATCCACGTAGACAATTATTACCTATATACTGATAATGGTTTACCTTGTATACTGTATATCCAAGTATATCCATTATTACCTATATACTGATTATGGTTTACCTTGTATACTGTATATCCATGTAGACAATTTTACCTATATGATTATGGTTTACCTTGTATACTGTATATCCATGTAGACAATATTACCTATATACTGATTATGGTTTACCTTGTATACTGTATATCCATGTAGACAATTATTACCTATATACTGATTATGGTTTACCTTGTATACTGTATATCCATGTAGACAATTATTACCTATATACTGATTATGGTTTACCTTGTATACTGTATATCCATGTAGACAATTATTACCTATATACTGATTATGGTTTACCTTGTATACTGTATATCCATGTAGACAATTATTACCTATATACTGATAATGGTTTACCTTAACTGTATATCCATGTAGACAATTATTACCTATATACTGATAATGGTTTACCTTGTATACTGTATATCCATGTATATCCATTATTACCTATATACTGATTATGGTTTACCTTGTATACTGTATATCCATGTAGACAATTATTACCTATATACTGATTATGGTTTACCTTGTATACTGTATATCCATGTATATCCATTATTACCTATATACTGATTATGGTTTACCTTGTATACTGTATATCCATGTAGACAATTATTACCTATATACTGATTATGGTTTACCTTGTATACTGTATATCCATGTAGACAATTATTACCTATATACTGATTATGGTTTACCTTGTATACTGTATATCCATGTAGACAATTATTACCTATATACTGATTATGGTTTACCTTGTATACTGCATATCCATGTATATCCATTATTACCTATATACTGATTATGGTTTACCTTGTATACTGCATATCCATGTATATCCATTATTACCTATATACTGATTATGGTTTACCTTGTATACTGTATATCCATGTAGGAGATGGTTGCGTTAAGGGGGCGTCACCTGATTTTCTTATCTTTCTCTCCTTTTCTCTCTTTCTCTGACTTGTATCCATTTGGCCCCATTCAGCCAACTGTTTTGAGACGCTTATCCCCATCCAGGTCGATTTCTTTCTGGCGAGCGATAGCGAGTTGGCAGTGTATGGAGAAATCCGGCTTCGCCGGAGAAATTTTTCTATCGAAAAATGTACAAATTTAGCTTGCTGTAAAACGAAAATATACAGTATATATGCTGGCTCGCTACCGCTCGCCAGGAAAATATTGACACCTGGATGGGGGTAAACGTCTTAAAACAGTAGGCTGAATGGTGATGAATGGATACAAGCCAAAGAGAGAGGGAGAGAAAGCGAAACAAAAGCGAGGTAGGCTCCCTTAATATAGTCTGTTCATTTTCGGTTGGGCATAAATCGTATCCTCTAACCTCCTTAACTCAAAAAGGACTAGAGTAAATGAGTTAATAGTTCTACCAAATAGGAAGACCTGGCTAGGGTATATGTGTATAAATTGAAAGCTCATTTGCTCTAGCCCTTTTTGAGGATAGCGGTTACAATTTCATCCCAACCTAGAATTAAGGAGGCCCACCTATTTTGTTTTCTCTTTTTCTCCCTCTCTCTTTGGCTTGTATCCATTCGGCCCCATTCAGCCTACTGTTTTAAGACGTTTACCCCCATCCAGGTGTCAATATTTTCCTGGCGAGCGGTAGCGAGCCAGCATATATATATTTTTGTTTTGACAGCAAGCTAAATTTGTAAATTTTTCGATAGAAAAATGTCTCCGGCGAAGCATGATTTTTCCATACAATACTGGCTTGCTATCGCTCGCCAGGAAGAAATCGACACCTGGCTGGGGATAAACGTCTTAAAACAGTTGGCTGAATGGGGCCGAATGGATACAAGCCAGGGAAAGAGAGAAAAGGAGAGAAAGATAAAGAAAAGCCGGTGACCCCCCCTTAACTGACTTTGTTTTATACCAACATACCTTTTTGTTATTACTATGGACACTTTAATGATCCTCTTCGTGCATTCTATAAACCGATAACTGGTAACTGTTTATTCAAAATCAACATGTTAATATTTAGCTCAAGAGTAAGTGAAAGATAATCCAACTAGAGAATGACGTGTTCCATGGCAGGTGTTTACCATATGAAATAGTGTGTGTGTGTGTGTGCGCGTGTTGTGTGTGTGTGTGTGTGTTGTGTGTGTGTGTGTGTGTATGTGTAAGGGAGTATGTGTGTGTGTGAGTGTATATGTGTGTGTGTGTGTGTGTTGTGTTTGTGTTTGTGTGTGTGTGTAAGGGAGTATGTGTGTGTGTGAGTGTATATGTGTGTGTGTGTGTGTTGTGTTTGTGTGTGTGTGTGAGTGTATATGTGTGTGTGTGATTGTGTGTATGTGTGAGTGAGAGTGCGTGTCTGTGTGTGTTGTGTATGTGTGTGTAGGCCTGTGTGTGGCCAACTCCTACAATGGTTTACCTTGTGATGAATGATGTCAGGGTAATATAACAAGTGTTCATACCAGCGAGATGGGAGGGGGGGGGGTTCTAGTTAACGGATGGCGCAAATGTGTGTAAGAGAGAGAGAGAGAGAGAGAATATATGAGAGAGAGAGAGAGAGAGTGTGTTTGGTTGTGTAAGAGAGAGAGATTTGATTTGATTTGATTTGATTGTTTTATTGAAAAAAGTACAAATGTTACACAAGTATCATAGTTACATTATCTCAAAAGGGCGAAGGTGCATACGCAATCTTCACCCTATTTCTGGCTTAAACTATGTCATTACATATATAGTTAGATGAGTAATACATTGATATTGAAGATTAATTTTAACACTACCTAAGTTTAGTATATACAGTATTATAATAAAGACATATCTAAAATACATGAGTCCCCGTTATAGACCTTGATCAGATTATGTTTTGTTTTTAAACACGCATGCTGTCCCACAAGACCCCCAACTGAGCCCCAACCGTGTTAATCCCTCCTTAAACATCCTAGAGGGACCCTAACCGTCGTGACCCAGTCACCAGACCCCAGCACCCAAAACATACAGCCATACAGATTCAGATTCAGATTCATATTATTTTATTTCCATAAAATAATATTCGGAGGGAAGGTGCAAGTAGTCCTCCGGGAGGGATGTGCCGCATATCCGGAGGTACTTGTACATCAAGCCATTAGCCGAGAATATTGAGGACAATACAGCAGTATGGTTAGGGAGCGTAGGTTCGCTGACCCAGGGTGGCCTGTAAGGCACCACTAGAATGTACATGTGTTTAGTTGAAGAGCATAGCTACACATCAAATTATATGTTTTATAATTTTACATTCTTTTAAAAGGTTGTACATAGTTCCACTGTTGAACATCCATATTATCTGTTTAGTTACATTTTCAATTGTATTATTTCTATATTTTATTAAAGTTATACATTGCAGTATATAATGTTGAAGGGTGTGAGATCTTGGCCTATTGCACAGCCTACAACTCCTATCCTTCTCTGCAGTATTAATGCCTAATTCCCAGTAATATTTGTAGCCTAGTCTTAACCTAGTACATACAGAATCTTTCCACTTACTTGTAACATTCCCATAATTGAATTTAGTTTTATCTACCACCTCTCTGTAATGATGCATGGTGGCACTAGGCCTGGCTATATACTTACACTCGATATCTCTAGCTTCTTTTACTTCTTGACATTTCTTTATTTTGTTTTTTACCTGTTTCAAAGATAGGGTACATTGTACATCAATTTCCATTTTTTCAGTAGCATTTTTAGCTATTATATCAACTTTTTCATTATAGGTAATCCCTGTATGTGATGGTATCCATGAAAACACAATTTTTCTCCCTTTTAATTGGAGTTGATGTACAATATTCCGGCATTGGATAACAATATGTTCGTATACTGGTGTTTTACAGTTTAGGGAGTCCAGAGCCCCTCTGCTGTCAACAAAGAAGCTTACATCCCCTTCTCCTCCTTCGATTTCTTTAAGTCCATATAATATCGCATACAATTCAGCCTGAGTTGATGATATATTATCGCTTAGCCTATAATTATATTCTGTTTCTAGCCACATGATGGAGTCTTGCATGTAATCTCTAATTAAAATCCCACAACCTGCCCTACCATTTTCCATTACCGACCCATCACAATAAGCATGTGCTACTTTACCAGTGTACATTTTGTTTATTCTTTCTTCATAAATGTTTCTTAATTCTATTGTATTATACATGTTCTTTTTATTTTGTAATGGCATAATATCTAAAATTACGTCTTTCTCCTCCCATGGTGGGACAGGTTGTCCATTTTCGTAATTAATACAGTTGTTTATTAAATCATAATGTTGTATTTTGTTCACCAAATGTTTCATATATCCTTTTTTGCCTTGTCTCCAGAAGGTGCGAGTATTATTCATGCAGTCCTTTATGTCTTTCAGTAGTTCGTTGCCACCTTTTAATCTTACATGTCTAATTGCTGCTACAATATTAGTTTGTTCTACTCTATGTTTAATGCTCGGTAGCATTGTTTCAAGCTTCATTGCATCAATCATTGCATTTTTTGGGCAGTTTAAAATAATTCTCATAGCCTCGTTTTGTATTTTTTCAAGTTTATCGAACCTTCCTTCATCAAGACAAAAAAGGACAGGACTGGCATATTCAATGACTGATCTAATAGTACTAATGTACATCATTTTTAGTACAGGAACACCGACACCGTTACCACTCCAAGCTAAGGCTCTCAAGGGTTGCATTCGTACCTTACATTGTGTAGTTATATAATTCACCTCAGCTTCTTTAGCTTCTGCTGTATAACCCACATACATACCCAAGTACTTATAACTATTTACTCTTTCTATATTCATGTTATTTATTGTTAGTTGCTTGTCAGTTCTTGCTCGACATTGAAATTTTGTTTTATCTTCATTTACTATTAATCCTAGTTCCTGTGTTAACTTCCCAAATTTAGTCAGCGCCTGTTGCATTTTATCAACCGTTTTGCTTTGTAGCATAATATCGTCTGCATAAATTCTAATTTTAACCCCATCGGCTAATGTTAGACTTGCAAGTCTATTCAATAGTACATTGAACAACATTGGACTTAGTGTGTCCCTAAGTCCAAACTACCTTCTTCAGACAATGCTCCTTGATAAGAGACTTTAGCCCTTCGGCCATGTAAATAGTCTCCTATCCAATGAAGCATCCTTCCTGACACCCCCATACCTGCTAGTTCATGCAGTATAATTTCTCCGTTGGCTTTATCGAATGCACCCTTGAGATCGACAAATGCCCTGCAGTAGTCAGCATCGTGTGATAGGCACTTGATGACGGCATCAGTAGTTCCTTTACCTTTGATGAACCCATATACATTATTATTTAATTTACCTCCTATAACATATTGCAATCTTTATAAAAGCATTCTTTCCATCATTTTGCAAAAACAAGATGTTAAAGAGACTGGCCTAAATCTTCCTCCAGGCTTAGGGATAGGAATAATGATAGCAGTTTTCCATGCTCGGGGTAATCGACCCTCTTGATAACTCATATTGAATAGATCAAGTAGTGGACCATTATCAATGCTTGCCAAACAGTTTAATATATCATAGGTTACTCCGTCCTCCCCAGGGGCTGTACATTTCCCATGTTTAATAGCTCGAAGTAGTTCATCCCTAGTAAACAGTACATCAGTGTTATCCCCTGTATTTAAAGCGTTAATAATTACTTCTATCCTGTCCCCTTCCCATTTATTTACTGCCTCTTTGATTTCCTGAGGTATACTGTCTTTGCTTGACGCGAGTGACCATTTCTTCATTAGCTCGTTAGCGAATTTTTCAGGAGTCGGGTGTGCCACATTATCAATTTTCTTTCCTTTAACTTTTTTAACCTCTTTCCAAATATCACCTATATTTTTACTATTTCCGATATTATTTGTAAAATTCGTCCAATACTCCCTTCTAACTTCTTTTCTAGCCTCCCCGCAAATTGTTGCTGTCTCCAGCAACGTGTTTTTTGCTTCGTCCTCCCTTCCATCGTTTACCAATTTTCTATGCGCGACCTTGAGCATTTTGTTCCAACCTTGGAGGACTTTATCGTGGGCATATTTATTATTGTTCGGCCGTTTTCTTTTCTTTGTCGTCTGAACATTACGGCTTAATGAGGTTTCTATAACTTTAATCATGTCATCATAGAAAGATTCAATTGATGTAGGATGATAATTACTGTACCATGTTTTAATATATTCAATAAAGTTTTGTATATCGTCTTTTGGAAGCCTTAGTTTTTTTCTATTGACCCCGAAAGCTAGTTTCCCTAGTGGAATTTTAATATCAAGAGCAAAATGATCACTGAGTAGTTCAGCCTCTACTACGCAGCTTCCATCCAGCCCTTGTCCATTTAGTATAAAAGCGTAGTCGAGTCTCCCTCCCTTAATATGGGTTGCTTCTTCCGATCCTAGTAATTTAATGTCTTGGTAATCTTGTACAAATTGATAAAATCTTCTACCATTCGTATTTATTTTCCCGTCGAATTCAAATTCATTATATCTAGCGTTTAAGTCCCCAGCGACAAGAGTAACCCCATTATACAAACTATCAGGCAGAGCACTGGCATGACAACAGTTTTGTGATTATATACGTTAACGATATTAAGGGTACCTTCTTTTAAATATAGTTTTACTGAGACTGTTTCGATCCCCTCTGATTTCATGGGCGCCTCTATTAATTCTGAGGGTATGGCATTTTTTACATATGTGGAAACTCCCCTTATATTATCATCTGAAAATAATTGATATAGTTTATACCCATTGAGTTTAATTATACTACCATTCCTATCCCCAGTTTCCTGGAGAAGAATTACGTCAGTGTCGAACTTTGTTACATAATAATGAACATCGTGCATTCTACCACCTAAGCCATTCACGTTCCATGATATTATGTTTAGATGTTTATGATCCATTATGCTGATCAATGTCCATTGATCAGAGAGAGAGAGAGAAAGAGAATGTGTGAGAGAGAGAGAAAGAGAGTGTGTATGTGGGTGTGTAAGAGAGAGAGAGATCAAACAACAGCATAATTCTGACGCTATTGATGCTATAGAATAAAGCATTCATTAACCCGTTCACTACTGACGCAGTCCTTTTAACTTTATTCTGGCTACTATTATATGATTTTATTCAGCTTAGGACGTACGTCTATACTCAGTAAAACTATCTCATTTAATCCTTTTAGCTATCATCTATCTCTCCTAAGCTTCATATAATCGTCTAAATATAGCTAACAGTCAATAAAATAAGACATCGCCGGATACAGAACGGATTCACAAGAATGCTTAAGGGGGCCCACCTCGCTTTTTTTACTCTTTCACTCTCTCTCTCTGTTTGGCTTGTATCCATTCGGCCCCATTCAGCCTACTGTTTGAAGACGTTTACCCCCATCCATGAGTCAAAATTTTCCTGGCGAGCGGTAGCGAGCCAGCATATATATATATATATATATATATATATATATATATATATATTTGTTTTGACAGAAAACTAAAACTTTACATTTTTCGATAGAAAAATGTGTCCTGCTAAGCCTGATTTCTCCATACAATGCAGGCTCGCTGTCGCTCGCCAGGAAGATATCGACACCTGGATGGGGATAAACGTCTTAATACAGTTGGCTGAATGGGGCCGAATGGATACAAGCCAGGGAAAGAGAGAAAAGGAGATACATATTAAACAAACCTGTGACCCCCCTTAAGGAACCTGATCAAGTGCCATATTTAATTAGCTCAAACTGTTAATATTAATATTAAATTGAAACAAGTGGTTGAATTGTGTTGAATAATCAGGGTTGGACTTGGTGCTGGTGTCAAACTGGACTAAGCATTTGGCCAGCACCTAGTGTCGGGCTATGAAGAAGTTCAACCTGTTTCCATCCATACAAGGAACTGGAGTTCTAGCAGAGAGGCTCCAGTCCTGACAATAATCTTGACTTACAGTGTGCTGGCTTAATAATTGTGACGCTTCTGCATAGTAGCCACGTGCGGGCATGCGCGCGCGTCGGCTTTTCCTTAGTATATATCCTACGACAATGTAACTAATGTCTGGGATATTCTTATGTTGTTTCACAGCTTGTAGCTGCCCTTATTCTTAACCAACGCATCTTAGTATATTTTATTCTCGATAGTCAGTCGATTGTTTCATTATAATATATAAGATGTAAGTCTAGTGAGAGTGGGAGGAGACGAGCGGGAGAGAGAGACCGGCTGGGGGACGTTGCTTCGCGCGGAGAGTCTAGCTTGGGACGAGCCTGATGTTGCCATATGCATTTGATTGCAGCGTTAGGCTTAGTTTCGACTCACGCACGGGGTAGACGATTTTGACCCGGCAACTGTGTTGAGTGTCGCCAAGCCTGGGATGTATTCTGCATGCCTAGGGCGGGGTCCAGACAGATTCAAGACTCAGAGCTCACCTCACTGTCCTACCCTTCGGACCCCCTTGATATCTATCCCTCTCAACCCCACTTAGAAACTTTCTCTCTTACTTTGTATACCTTCTTTCCACTACTTCACCAATCTATTTAATTATCCCATCCCCTTGATAGACCTTATATCTATTATTGTATTAACGACGAGCTCTCAGATAATTAGATAGGATTTTGGGCCTTATGCAGAGACGTAATTGTTAATGAGACCTAGGAAGCTTTTTTGTTGTCTCATATTTGGTGGTTTCATGCTTGCTAGTGTGTTCTTGTGTCAGGTTGGCAGGGGCTAGACCGGAGGGGAGGCTTTTTGCGATCCTTTAAGTAAAGTCTGCTGGTGCGAGTCCTGTGGACCCGCACGACTTTACTAGGATACCCGTGGGAGTCTGGGGGCATTTTCTTGTCTGTGTCCCTGTGTGTCTAGTGTTGTGTTGTGTGAGGGACCTTGCCTAGTCCACTCAGCACTGTGCTAGCACGTCTTGCTTTTGTTTTAGGGTCGCCAGGAGAGAGTCAGATACTTGCGATCTGAGTCTCTCAAGAGAGCACCCTTTCAATTAGAGTAATTTGGCGCACAGACTTGGGAACGTCCCTAGGCTAGAGCAGGTGGCTCAGCCCGGGTATCCGAAGCCTATATCCTTCCAGCTAGACCTCTGCCACCTGGCAGATTAACAGCTAGGGGTTTATTATTTCTGTATGCTTGTTATTGTGCCACCGTTTACCGTTTTTGTGAGCATTGTGAGTCAGGGTGTGGCTTAGAGACTCTGTCCGAGCAGGCTTGCCTGACTAAGAGTGAGAAGCACACCTGTATGTGGTTATGTTGCGAGTTGCTGCCTTTATTTAATTATACCTATGCCATTATACACTGTATGGCCTATCACTAGTATTTATTCCTGCTTATGAGTTAAGAGTTCTCTAAATCCGTAACGTATTTTCTTTGCTAAGCATCAGATCCTACAGTAGCCGCATGCAGTTTAGAAACCCGCATCTTGTCTACCTGTACGATGTTTTGAGGACTGTTTGCTTTCACCTTCTTTCACGCAGGGGTGATTAGTTGTATTAATTAACGTAACGTTAAATGTACTTTCTTCTAGTTTGTTATTAAATTGTTTCTGCAATTTAATTCCGTTATCTATCTTTTCCTTGAAGCTTTAAGTCAACTTAATTGTGTGATCTTTTATATAGCCTGCTTGACTTTCAGCAGTCTATAGTGCGTGCACCCTGTAACCGAGTCATAGGATACCTTGTTGTCCAGGCAGGACTCTTGACGGTTTAGGGTGGTTTGTTGCCTGGGTTTATAGATAAGGGTTGGATCTAGCGTTTTCCGTTGTTGCTTGTTGCCGCATACCTAGTCCAATAGAAAGAGCCCAGTGTTTATATATCCCAGGACGTAACAAATGGCGACCTTGCATAGGATTTACTGAACAGAGGAATATAGTGGTCATTTGTTTTGAGATTCCTTATGATTAAAGGAATACAGTGGACATAGATTTTTTTTTTTGGAGCAACCAATATAACACATTAAAGACTTTAAATAACATTAGTATATACATACTTGCATAGGAGATAAGGCACATTCTATAACCGTGATAATTACTGCAGTACACAAACATGTCTAATGCATCAGAACACAGTGATGGGTCAGGTCACGATACGGGCTCGGAGGGAGAAAGACCTGTGGAGTGGCTAGTCGATAGCGAGGAGGGTGCTAGAAGATTTTTAGAGGTGCCCCTTACCGCTGCCAGGGTGTTGAAGCTGAATAAGTATGGCTTAAAGTGTGTGGCAGGTCTTCAGGGTCACCAGGGTTTAAGTGGCATGAGGAAAGATCAGCTGAGGACTTTGATATTGGGTTTAGAAGGGAGAGACCGGGGTGGAGAGGCGACTGGGGGCCCCGGTCCCCAGCCCCCCCTCCACTCTACCCCCGTATCAAACGTCAGGGTGCCTGAATTTAGAACATACCCCCAAGTTGATGGTCAATGACAGCGTGGAATTCAATCACAGGGACCCTCCCCATTAAATGCACCTTCCCCTCCTCAAGGGTTGACTCCAGATTTGTTGTTTCGGCTTGAGATGGCCAAGGTTGAGGCCGCCGAAAGACAGGTTAGTGTGCAGGCTGAGGTTACTAGAGCTCAGGTTGAGGCCGCCGAGAGACAGGCTAGTGTGCAGGCTGAGGTTGCTAGAGCTCAGGCTGAGGCCGCAGAGAGAGCAGCTATACGAGAGGCTGAACTGCAGGCAGAGTCTACTAGGTATCGGGCTGACAGGGAGCTGGAGAGATCTCGAGTGGAGGTAACAGGGCGAAATATTGGGGGAGGTAACAGACATCGGGACCAATCATTGTCGCACCTGCTTAAACTAGTTCCTGTGTTCGATGAATCATGTGTGACTGAGTTTTTTTATGCGATTTGAGTAGAAGTGTCAGGAACACCAGTGGCCTCAGGAAAAGTGGGCAGCATTAGTTTCATCAAGACTCCTAGGAAAGGGGCTAAAAGCGTATGATGCACTACCTTTAGAGTCCTGTGTAGTTTTTGATGAGCTAAAGAAGGCTGTGCTACGGGCCTATGAGTTACAACCAGAAACTTACCGCTTGAAGTTTCGGGGTGTTACTAAGGGCAAGGATAGTACCTTCCTAGAACACGCCCGGGACTTGTCTGATGCACTACGACATTGGCTGCGTTCTGAGAGGGCAGCTACTTTTGAGGAGTTGAGTGAGCTGGTTCTCTTGGAGCAGTTCTTTAAGTGTACAGGCGGGGACTTAAACATTAAATATAAAGGAAAACAATCCTAGAACTCTCCAGGAGGCAGCAGAAATGGCTGACCTCCGACTGTCATTAATTCGAGGGTGCGGAGCAGCAGCTAGGAGTGAGTCGGGTGCAAAGGATCGTACCCCTCCCCCTCCCAAGAATTTTGATACACATAAATACACAAAACCATCTAGCACTGACAATAAAACTTAACGTAAACCAAATACCGTCCCGTATAAGAAGTCTAATGGTACCTCCCACTCCCAAGGGAAACCAAAGAGTAAAGAGTGCTTTGCATGTCACAAGGAGGGTCACTTTGCAAATGCTTGTCCGAACAAGCCACCAAACAAGGTTGTGTCATTGGCCCGCAGCATAGGGGTGTCGCCTATATCTTCTGAGTTTGCCAAGGGTAGTTCGTCAGAGGGTGGGACACAGCCTGTGTTCAAGAGTCCGGAAGGCTAGAACCCTGTCCGCGACATCTTTGGGGGTCATAGAGGGCATGGTTTTGTGAGGTGGGCTGGCGAAAGACGAGGAATTAAGCTATTGCGTGATACGGGGGCTTCTCAGACCTTGTTAAAGAACTTTACTGGTAGGCCGATTAACGCTGCTCGGGTGGTGGTAGTTCAGGGGATCAATGCTATGAAGTCCTACCCACTGGTGCGGATGGAGGGGGGTGGTGTGGTGAAGGAGCTGGATGTAGGAATTGTAGAGAACTTGCCTGTTGTGGGCGTCGACCTCCTCCTCGGCAACGACTTTGCGGTGCCTGCTTCTAAGGTTTCACCCATGGTCGTTGCCGAGAAGGCAGCCGACGTTAGTAGGGAGGAACAGGAGTGGGTTGAGAAGTGTAGCGTACAAACCATGGCGTGTGTTGTGATGCGTTCTCAGACATCCGGAGCCATGCAGCCACCACCTCAGTCTATCAAACCGCGGAGGAAAGGTCACAAGAAAACGGGAAGTGTTGGTCAATTGGAGAGTTTTGAGCCGGCAGTGTTTCTTGGTGACTCATTATTGGCACCTATGTTAGAGTCTGGAGAGGCCCCGGGGCCTGTCACCGCTAGTGCAGGTGCAGGGCAGGAAGAGACTCTGCGACAGCATCGTTATGCGCAGCGTGAGGAAAGGATGGCTCAGCGGGACATTGAAGGTGGAAATAAATTATTTAAGATGAACTTGGATAATCTCGCACCTGCTGATATATGTTCCTTGCAGCTGGAAGATCCTGAAGTCAGGGCGTGTGGTAATGGTGCTATCAAACTGGAGAGCGATGGGGATGCACAGCCTGGTGATTTTTTCTTGTCCGAGCGGATCTTGTATCGGAGACATCAGGATCCCCCCAAAAAGTGGGATGGCAGGTCAGGATTAGTGGACCAGTTAGTAGTACCGAGGGTGTGCCGTGAGAGCTTATTGAGATTAGCTCATGATGTGCCTTTGGCAGGGCACCTGGGGGCACGTAAGACGGAGGCAGCTCTGAGCAAGCTTTTCTGGTGGCCTGGGTTAAAGGCGAGTGTCGTGTCATGGGTGTCACAGTGTCACACTTGTCAAGTTGTTGGGAAACCCAATCAGGTCATCCCGAGAGCCCCGTTACAACCCATCCCTGTCATTGGGCCGCCCTTCAGCAAAGTAGTTATCGATATGGTTGGCCCATTGCCCCCCACTAGTACCGGCAATAAATTTTTACTAACTGTAATGGATGTAGCAACACGGTATCCAGATGCTTACCCCATGCGCAACGGGATGGCTAAGACTGTTGTCAAAAACCTACTTGTCTATTTCTCTCGTTATGGCTACCCTCAGGAGATCCAGTCTGATTAGGGATCCAATTTTACTTCTGCTCTGTTTAAGCAGACCATGCAGCAACATGGGATAGTGTCTGTGGTGTCATCTGCCTGCCATCCCGAGAGTCAGGGTGTTTTGGAAAGGTGGCACTCGACTCTCAAGAGTATGTTGCGGTGTTATTGCATGGAAAATGGGAAGGACTGGGATCTAGGTCTCCCATACGTTTTATTTGCTGCGAGAGAAGTACCTGGGGAGAGCTTGGGATTTAGCCCGAACGAGTTGGTTTTTGGACACAGGGTCAGGGGGCCCCTCCACATAGTCAAGGAGATCTGGGAGGGAGTCACAAAGCCATGCTCGCTTCTAAAGTATGTAGTTGAAAGCCGTGAGAGAATGCTAAGGAGCTTGGAGGTAGCATGTCGGAACCTTAAGAGTTCACAAGCTCAGATGAAGGACAGATACGACCAGAAGGTGAAGCTGAGGGAGTTTGAAGTAGATCAGGAGGTACTGATACTACTGCCTCTGGTGGGACACCCCTTGTCTGCCAAGTATTCTGGTCCGTATCGGGTTGTAAGGAAGGTTTCTGATCTAGACTATTTAGTAGCTACTCCTGATCGTAAGAAAAAGAACCAACTTTGCCATGTAAATCTGATGAAAGAGTATGTGAGGCGCCCCTCCGAGCCTCTCACTGTCCCGGTGTTGATCTGCAGCGATCGTGGTGGAGAAGGAGGAAGGGACAGTCAAGCTGCGGGGGAGGATAATTGGGATTGTCATGTTTCCGCGGATCAGTGGGCGGGGAATTCTAGACAAGTGGCTGACGAGTTGATATTGCACCTGCCTGAGCAACAGCGTGTAGCTGTGCAGCACTTGTTTGATTCAAACCCAGCTGTTTTCGCGGAGCATCCTGGCCTCACTACTCAAGGGGTGCACGATGTTGATGTTGGGGACCACCCGCCCTTTATATCAGTGCCATACCGTGTTCCCCCTATTAAATTACCAGCACTTAGGGAAGAGCTGGATTATATGCTGAAACGTGGGCTGAATTCTGAGGGTGCAGTAAGGTGGACTTCCCCAGTCACACTGCAGCCCAAACCAGATGGCAAGGTGCGGTTTTGTATAGATTTCCGCAGGTTGAATGTTTTAACCCCCACAAATGCCTACCCTCTCCCTCGCGTGGACGACAGTGTGGATAAGATAGGAAAAGCCAAGTTCCACACTAAGATAGACCTTGTTAAGGGTTATTGGCAAGTGCCCTTGTCTGAGCGAGCGCGAGAGGTGTGTGGGTTTGTGGTGGACGGTGCCACATATCGTTGCCATGTTATGCCATAAGGGCTGAAAAATGCCCCTGCAACGTTTCAGAAATTAATAAACGACATTGTAGCCGACATTCCCAACTGTACGGTGTACCTAGATGATGTCATAATATACGCCGATAATTTTAACAGTCACTGTGCTCACATCGGACAGCTTTTTAATAAACTGAATGAAGCAGGTTTGGTGGAAAACCTGGGTAAGTGCGATTTTGTCAAAGCCACAGTTTTGTACATGGGGTTCGAGGTGGGGATGGGTCAGGTGTGCCCTCCACAGACAAAGATCAAAGCCATCGATCAGTTTCCCCAGCCTACGACTAAGAAACAAATCATGCGGTTCCTAGGTATGATAGGCTATTATCGTCGCTTCATCAAAGGCTATTCGACTGTACTGGCACCTTTAACTGACTTATTATCTAAGGACAAGAAGTTCCGGTGGTCTCCTGAGTGTGCAGAGGCGTTTTCCTTGGTGAAACACCTGTTATGTACCCACCCCATACTCAGGGCCCCGGACTTCAGCAGACCTTTTCAGCTGGCGACTGATGCCAGTGGCGTAGGGGCTGGGGCTGTCTTGTTACAGACAGATGATGAAGGTATCGAACATCCAGTGAGTTTTTACAGTAAAAAATTCAATAGTGCACAAAGGAATTACTCTGTAATTGAAAAAGAACTCCTGGCGATAGTGCTGGCGCTCAGGCACTTCGATGTATATGTTCCTGCTTTCGGACCAGTCGTAGTGGTTTATACCGATCATCACCCTCTGAAATTCTTTAATCAGTTTCATAACCGGAATATGAGGCTGACCAGGTGGTCACTCATGCTTCAGGAGTATAATCTGGACATACGCCATATTGCCGGTTCTGATAACGTGATAGCGGATTGTCTATCAAGGGTGGATGATGTTGGTTGGACTGCCAACTGAGGAAAATAGGCTGTCACTGTAGTTCAGCCGAAAAAACAAATTAAAAAAGCAAAAACCTTATAAAAACTCTTTATTTTTATAACGTGTAGAATTTTGTATAAGATGTTGTAGCAGTATCTAAGTTGAATGTTTTCGCTTATTGTCGCTAAGTTAGTTTAACTTGCTCGGTGGAGCGCAACAGTCTTTATTTTTTTATATATAGTGCCTTGTGTCGCAACAGTGTGTGGTACTATGAGAAGCTTTCTGTTAGATATAAAGAACTTAGTCAAGGGTCTTATATCTTGGGGGAGGTGTGACGCTTCTGCATAGTAGCCATGTGCGGGCATGCGCGCACGTCGGCTGCCCAGCCGTTTAGAAACCGGCTGGTGGCAGCCGGCCGGCCGGCTTTTCCTTAGTATATATCCTACGACAATGTAACTAATGTCTGGGATATTCTTATGTTGTTTCACAGCTTGTAGCTGCCCTTATTCTTAACCAACGCATCTTAGTATATTTTATTCTCGATAGTCGATTGTTTCATTATAATATATAAGATGTAAGTCTAGTGAGAGTGGGAGGAGACGAGCGGGAGAGAGAGACCGGCTGGGGAACGTTGCTTCGTGCGGAGAGTCTAGCTTGGGACGAGCCTGATGTTGCCATATGCATTTGATTGCAACGTTAGGCTTAGTTTCGACTCACGCACGGGGTAGACAATTTTGACCCGGCAACTGTGTTGTGTTGCCAAGCCTGGGATGCATTCTGCATGCCTAGGGCGGGGTCCAGACAGATTCAAGATTCAGAGCTTACCTCACTGTCGTACCCTTCGGACCCCCTTGATATCTATCCCTCTCAACCCCACTTAGAAACTTTCTCTCTTACTTTGTATACCTTCTTTCCACTACTTCACCAATCTATTTAATTATCCCATCCCCTTGATAGACCTTATATCTATTATTGTATTAACGACGAGCTCTCAGATAATTAGATAGGATTTTGGGCCTTATGCAGAGACGTAATTGTTAATGAGACCTAGGAAGCTTTTTTGTTGTCTCATATTTGGTGGTTTCATGCTTGCTAGTGTGTTATTGTGTCAGGTTAGCAGGGGCTAGACCGGATGGGAGGCTTTTTGCGATCCTTTAAGTAAAGTCTGCTGGTGCGAGTCCTGTGGACCCGCACGACTTTACTAGGATACCCGTGGGAGTCTGGGGGCATTTTCTTGTCTGTGTCCCTGTGTGTCTAGTGTTGTGTTGTGTGAGGGCCCTTGCCTAGTCCACTCAGCACTGCACTAGCACGTCTTGCTTTTGTTTTAGGGTCGCCAGGAGAGAGTCAGATACTTGCGATCTGAGTCTCTCAAGAGAGCACCCTTTCAATTAGAGTAATTTGGCGCACAGACTTGGGAACGTCCCTAGGCTAGAGCAGGTGGCTCAGCCCGGGTATCCGAAGCCTATATCCTTCCAGCTAGACCTCTGCCACCTGGCAGATTAACAGCTAGGGGTTTATTATTTCTGTATGCTTGTTATTGTGCCACCGTTTACCGTTTTTGTGAGCATTGTGAGTCAGGGTGTGGCTTAGAGACTCTGTCCGAGCAGGCTTGCCTGACTAAGAGTGAGAAGCACACCTGTATGTGGTTATGTTGCGAGTTGCTGCCTTTATTTAATTATACCTATGCCATTATACACTGTATGGCCTATCACTAGTATTTATTCCTGCTTATGAGTTAAGAGTTCTCTAAATCCGTAACGTATTTTCTTTGCTAAGCATCAGATCCTACAGTAGCAGCATGCAGTTTAGAAACGCGCATCTTGTCTACCTGTACGATGTTTTGAGGACTGTTTGCTTTCACCTTCTTTCACGCAGGGGTGATTAGTTGTATTAATTAACGTAACGTTAAATGTACTTTCTTCTAGTTTGTTATTAAATTGTTTCTGCAATTTAATTCCGTCATCTATCTTTTCCTTGAAGCTTTAAGTCAACTTAATTGTGTGATCTTTTATATAGCCTGCTTGAATATCAGCAGTCTATAGTGCGTACACCCTGTAACCGAGTCATAGGATACCTTGTTGTCCAGGCAGGACTCTTGACGGTTTAGGGTGGTTTGTTGCCTGGGTTTATAGATAAGGGTTGGATCTAGAGTTTTCCGTTGTTGCTTGTTGCCGCATACCTAGTTCAATAGAAAGAGCCCAGTGTTTATATATCCCAGGACGTAACATAATCCAATAGGGTTGATAGCCTCTCAAGTCCTATTTTAACTAACCATCCACATTTAACCCGTACAGCCCCAGCGACGCGTCTGACGCGTCGGCGATGTATGTAACGCACAGCCCCAGAGACGCGCCTGACGCGTCACCCTAATTGCGCCGACCGTAACCTCAGGTGTAGCCACTCAAGAGGGCTCAGATTTGTATGGGAACTGTGTACGTATCCCATGCAACCGTGCAGATGGTTGAAAACTCTCAAAGTCCACGTGCGTGCGCGCGAGCGCTCAATAACCTGTTTTTTTGGGATAATTGCCTTCAATTTTTTACTCATGTAAAACCCATTTTCGGGGGCTCTGTAGGACCATTTTTTAAGCTTTTTGAGCAGTTTTTCGTGGTTTTTCCTTCATTCCTAACCCATTCGCTATTGTTTCTGGAATAAAACCATTTTTTGAAAACCGGCCGGGTTCTGGTGCGCAAACATTACAAAACTAGCCGGGGCTCCACGGGTTAAGTAGTTGTTTTTTCTGGACCCCCTTCTCCCTCATACTTAGCATATTAGTTTTGAGATTTGAATATTTCGTTCCATTAGTTCCGTTAATTAATCAATATATATATCGATCACAAAATAAGCACTACCCCCTTAACCAAGATACTACATAATTTACGTTTTGCAAACACATACCGTATGTAAAGTTAATTAATTAATTAATAATTTAGATAATGCTTCCATTCATCACAAACCGACATATACCTTTTTTATGATATACTTTTTATAATATACATTTTCTAATATACTTTTTCTAACATACCTTTTTTAATATACCTTTTCTAATTATACATTATTCTAATATACCTTTTTCTAATATACAGTTTTTAATATACCTTTTCTAATAACCCCTTTTTAATATACCCTTTCTAATATACTTTCTAATATACCCTTACTAATATACCCTTTCTAATAAACCCTTTCTAATATAACCTTTCTCATATACCTTTTCTAATATACCTTTTATAAAATATCCTTTCTAATATACCTTTTCTAATATACGTTTTATAGTATACCTTTCATAATATACCCTTTCTAATACACCCTTTCTAATACACCCTTTCTAATAAACCCTTCCTAATACACCTTTTCCGTTATACTCTTTCTAATATACTTTATCTAATATACCCTTTCTAAAATACTTTATCTAATATACCCTTTCTAATATACTTTATCTAATATACCCTTTCTAATATACTTTATCTAATATACCCTTTCTAATATACTTTATCTAATATACCTTTTCTAAAATACTTTATCTAATATACCCTTTCTAATATACTTTACTAATATACCCTTTCTAAAATACTTTATCTAATATACCCTTTCTAATATACTTTATCTAATATACCTTTTATGTTATACTTTACTAATATACCCTTTCTAAAATACTTTATCTAATATACCCTTTCTATACTTTAATATACCCTTTCTAATATAACTTTTCTAATATACCCTTTCTAATATACTTTTTCTAAATATTTCTAATATACCTTTTCTAATATACATTTTCTAATTTACTTTCTAATATATCTCTTTTAATAATTATACTCTAAATTTAAATAGCCACAATCAAATCGGCCTCACTTCTAAACGGCCACAACGAAAATGGTCACACTCCTGAACGTCCACAACCAAATCAGCTACACTCCTAAGCGGCCACACTCCTGAACTGCCACAACCAAATCAGCTACACTGCTAAACGGCCACACTCCTGAACGGCCACAACCAAATCAGCTACACTCCTAAGCGGCCACACTCCTGAACGGCCACAACCAAATCAGCTAAACTCCTAAACGGCCACACTCCTGAACGGCCACAACCAAATCAGCTAAACTAAAAAAACGGCCACACTCCTGAACGGTCACAACCAAACCAGCTACACTCCTAAACACCACACTCCTGAACGGCCACAACCAAGTCAGCTACACACCTAAACGGCCACAACCAAATCAGCTACACTCCTAAACGGCCACACTCCTGAATGGCTACAACCAAAACGGCCACAAGAAAACCTGCGAACACTCCTAAGTGGCCAGAACCAAAAGGACCACACTTCTTAAGGGGGGTCACCGTTTTTTTTTATTTTTCTCTCCTTTTTTCTCTTTCCCTGGCTTGTATCCATTCGGCCCCATTCAGCCATCTGTTTTAAGACATTTATCCCCATCCAGGTGTCGATTTCTTCCTGGCGAGCGATAGCGAGCCAGCATTGTAGGGAGAAATCCGGCTTCGCCGGAGACATTTTTCTATCGAAAAATTTAAAAATTTAGCTTGGTGTCAAAACAAAAATATATATGCTGGCTCGCTACCGCTCGCCAGGAAAATATTGACACCTGGATGGGGGTAAACGTCTTAAAACAGTAGGCTGAATGTGGCCGAATGGATACAAGCCAAAGAGAGAGGGAGAGAAAGAGAAACAAAGCGTGGTGGGCTCCCTTAACCCCTTCTATACCGGTGACATCTTTATTATTTGATTTCAGTTACATTTAGGCGATTTTATGAAGCTTTGGAAGGATCTATGCTAAAAGGATTGAGTGAGATAGTCTATAGCCTTTTAATGAGTATACGTCCTTCCTAATCTGTACAAAATCGTCTAATAGTAACCAGAATATAGTTAAAAGGACGTCGTCGGTAAAAAATGGGGTTAAAGGCCACGACCATAACGGCCACAACCATAACGGCCACAATCAAAACAACCACATCCTCGCCCTCTCTCTTTCGCTCTCCCTCTCTCTCTCTCTTTCCCTCGCTCTCTCTCTCTCTCTCTCTCTCTCTCTCTCTCTCTCTCTCTCTCTTTTCAGCATCCCCCATCACCTCTCTTCCCCCCCCCCCCCTACTCTATGGAACACCTGTCGATCAAGAGTCACACGTCATATGTTTTGAAATATACTGACGGAGAGAGAATTACACAGAGTTACACAGACTGCACAAACCTCGCTGTCCCTAGTATGGAGTCGTGCCATAAATCTAAAAGAAAAACAAATACAAAAAAGAATAACAAAAACACTGGAACGAAAGTCTTAAATTCTACAAAACTATTGGAAAACACGGACAAATATGTGATAATTAGTGAAAGAGAAGGACAGTAACCCAGAGAGAGAGAGAGAGTTGTAGTTGTATATAAGAGTTAAGAAATATTCATGATCTCACTATATAACCTTGCGGTCCTTTCCAAGCAAATAATTCATATGATTAAAATTGTCTGTTTCTCTTGTCAGGCGAGTAATTTGCGATCAGTTAGACATATTTGAACATGGTGAATAGTTTATGGGAGTCACCGACTTTTTGTTTTATATCTTTCTTTCCTCTTCTCTCTTTCCCTGGTTTGTATCCATTCGGCCCTATTGAGCCAACTGTTTTAAGACGATTATCCCCATCCAGGTGTCGATTTCTTCCTGGCGAGCGATAGCGAGCCAGCATTGTATGGAGAAATCCGGCTTCGCCGGAGAAATATTTCTATCGAAAAATGTACAAGGTTAGCTTGCTGTCAAAACAAAAATATATATAGCCTATGCTGGCTCGCTACCACTCGCCACGAAAATATTGACACCTGGATGGGGGTAAACGTCTTAAAACAGTAGGCTGAATGGAGCCGAATGGATACAAGCCAAAGAGAGAGGGAGAGAAAGAGACAAAACACGAGGTGGGCTCCCTTAACAAAATTCAGTGTTTCAGAACTATAATGGAACATATTAGAAAAGGGAAATCACTCAAACATACCGACTTTAAGGGAGCCCACCTCGCTTTTTTGTTCTCTTTCTCTCCCTCTCTCTTTGGCTTGTATCCATTCGGCCCCATTCAGGCTACTGTTTTAAGACGTTTATCCCCATTCAGGTGTCAATATTTTCCGCGAGGCAGCATATATATATATCTGTTTTGACAACAAGCTAAATTTGTAAATTTTTCGATAGAAAAATGTCACCGGCAAAGCCGGATTTCTCCATACAATGCTGGCTCGCTATCGCTCGCCAAGAAGAAATCGACACCTGGATGGGGATAAACGTCTTAAAACAGTTGTCTGAATGGGGCCGAATAGATACAAGCCAGAGAAAACGAGAAAAGGAGAGAAAGACCAAGCAAATCCGGTGACCCCCCTTAACCCGTTCAGTACCAGTGACGTCCTTTTCAGTATATGCAGGCAATTATTACACGATTTTAATCAGCTTTAGGACGGACGTATAGCAATTAAGAGGCTAGTACAGACTATCTCAATTAACCTTCTTAACTACCATAGATCCTTCCTAAACTGCATAAATTCGTCTACATTTAGCTAGAAATAAAAAGACGTCGCCGGTACAGAAGGGGTTAATATTTCGAGTGGAATAAGCTGAATTAGATTCTCCAAACGAGTCATTTGCGACCAGTCAGAATTGACCACTTGCGAGTTTCGTTGTATAAGGAAGTTGGAGCTGTAGACATCGATATTAAGCAGAATGTCCAGCTATAACACGGTTTTAAGACATTTATATGTACATAAACCAAATTCAATATACTAATTATCATCCGAAACCTACATAATTACTGTACGTGTGTTTAACTCTTTCACGCTTTTATGACGCAGAGGTTTGCCAGATTAGCAATAAGAAAAAGAGCTCTCTCACTCTTATAATTACCTCTCCAAAATTAGTTTTCTGACCACAGCTAACTCAAAGACAACTGCAGAGGTTGAAGTAACTAAACTGAAGGTTTCTAAATACCCCTGATGGTAACAAAGGCTTTAAAGTATCCCTAATAGGCTCAAAATTGCGTCATAAGCGTGAAAGGGTTAATATCGATGTTAACAGGCCGAACTTTCTTGTAGCCTGAAACTCGCAAGTGATCAATTGTTGGCACTCTGATAAAAAGCACATTACCAGTATCAACATTACCATCAACACTATATAATTATGAACCCATCTCACCTTTACCTTATGCCTAGCCAGGGTGGATAGCCAATCTTATACTATTTTCCAATTGCTAAGGGGGGTCACCGGATTTTTTCATATTTCTCTCCTTTTTTCTCTTTCCCTGGATTGTATCCATTCGATCCCATTCAGCCAACTGGTTTAAGACGTTAATCCCTATCCAGGTGTCGATATCTTCCTGGCGAGCGATAGCGATCCAGCATTGTATGGAGAAATCCGGCTTCGCCGGAGGCATTTTTCCATCGATAAATTTACAAATTTAGCTTGTCAAAACAAACATATATACTGTATATGCTGGCATGCTACCGCTCGCCAGGAAAATATTGACACCTGGATGGGAGTAAACGTCTTAAAACAGTAGGTTGAATGGGGCCGAATGGATACAAGCCCCAGAGAGAGAGAAAAAAACTGAGGTGGGCTTCCTTAAACACTGAACTCTGTCAAACTGTACATCATTGTAGAAATATGTGGGATTGGTTACATATGACTTGTCTGACCAATTATAAATAGATAATTATAGTCAGTTTATCAGAGTCACAAAATAATGGAGATTTGCTTGAGTTATTTCCAGTTATATATACTGTATACAGGGTGTCCCAGGAGGAAAGGGCATAACTTTGGGAATTGATAAAACAAAATATTCTAAGCCTAAAATGGTCAATAAGAAATATTCCAAATCTCAACCAGTAAAGAGATATTGCATGTTGAAAGTGGCATTTTCTTAAGTATTTCCCCATAAGGGTGGCCTAGCTGTCCTAGTACCTACCACACCTCCATCTAACTGCAATTATTTTACCATGTTATTTTAAAGATATTATAATTCTGTAAGTTGCAAAATGATTATAGATATAATAGCTCACTTTGGACCAGTTGGAAACTCTCTGACATGGAAGAGTCCATTACAGTGAGGTGGGGGAGGACACTATATAAAACCTTCAATATATTTTTAACGGTCGAGATTTGGAGTTTTTGTTATGGAATATTTTAGGCATAGAATACCTTGTTTTATCATTTCCCAAAGTTGTGCCCTTTCCTCCTGGGACAGCATATATATATATATATATATATATATATATATATATATATATATATATATATATGTGTGTGTATATTATTGAGAGAGAGAGGGATATGACTTCCTGTATAATATTAGCAGTAACATTTCAGTATTATATATTGCCTCATTGGTAAACCAAAACACCTCACACAGTACAGTATATAAATATACAGTTATTATTGTCAAAATACGAATATGGTGCATAATCTTCATCCATATTGCTTGTCCATCAGTAAATGGTGTGCGTATTATTATATTTTGAGAGTAATAATTCAGTTTTATGCTCTGTTAAGGGGAGGCAGACCGTTTTTCTGGACCCCCTTCTCCCTAATGTTTAGCCCCACTAGTTTTGAGATTATAAGACGTTCGGCCCATTAGCTTGGCGATTTTAACACCTTTCGCCCCATTTCGTTGTCAATTTTTAGACCTTTCGTGCAATTTAGGTGTCGATTATTTCCTGGCGAGCGATAGCGAGCCTGCAATATTAAAAGGAATCGGCCTTTGGCCGGGATATTTTGCTACTGAAAAATTTACAAATTTATCTTGAAGGGGGGTCTAGGCGGAGTTTTTCTAAGCTTGGTGGAGGTCTAGGGAGGAAACTAAAAAAATATATGAATAAATGAATTAATAGACCAAACAAACGGCCAGTCTCCCCTTAATATATCGCATAATGTACGAGTATACAGTAATGTGTAAGTATGAATGTTCTGCATTGTATATTATTAGAAGGTAGTTCAGTTCAGTACAGTTGAACATCGGAAGGCATTAAGGGAGCTTTTTTTTCTCTTTCTCTCTCGCTCTCTTTGTCTTGTATCCATTCGGCTCCATTCAGCATACTGTTTTAAGACGTTTACCCATATTCAGGTATTAATATTTTCCTGGCGAGAGGTAGCGAGCCAGCATATATATATTTTTGGTTTGACAACAAGCTAAAATTTTACATTTTTCGATAGAAAAATGTCTCCAGCAAAGCCGGATTTCTCCATACAATGCTGACTTGCTATCGCTCGCCAGGAAGAAATCGACACCTAGATGGGGATAAACGTCTTAAAACAGTTGGCAGAAAGGGGCTGAATGGATACAAGCCAAAGAGAGAGGGAGAGAAAGATAAAACAAAAACGGTGACCCCCCTTAACTCATACTGTACCGGTGAAGTCCTTGTAATTATTGTTTGGTAACTATTAGACTATTAGACTATTTTGTGCAGTTTAAGAAGGATCTTTGGTAGCAAAAAAGGGTTAAGTGAGATAGCTCGAAGCCTGTTAATTACTCGAGGACCTATTTAAGCTGAATTAAATCGTCTAATAGGAGCCAGAATAAAGTTAAAAGGACGTCGCCGGTACTAAACGGGTTAACCCTTTGAGTACCAGCGACGTGTGTTATAATTCATTCCAGCTATATGTATACGATATTATGCAGCTTAGGAAGGATCTGTGGTAGTGAAAAAGGTTGGTTGAGATAGTTTGAAGCCTTATTATTGCTTGAGGTCCTTCCTAAGCTGAATAATATCGTCTAAATATAGCTAGAACACAATATACACGTCGCCGGTACTGAACAGGTTAACACCTTTCCATTGGCCCTTCCCTAGGCAGTTTTATTTACTGTTATTCAGTATGTGTTGTGTCTTTGTGTCCTGCACTTTGTTCATAACTGTATTTAATTATTTTTTGTTTCCTGTATTAAGTTTGTTTTGTATATAACTTCATTTAATTATTTGTTGTTTCCTGTATTAAGTCTGTTTTGTATATAACTTTACTTAATTATTTGTTGTATCCTGTATTAAGTTTGTTTTGTATATAACTTTATTTAATTATTTGTTGTTTCCTGTATTAAGTTTGTTTTGTATATAACTTTATTTAATTATTTGTTGTTTCCTGTATTAAGTCTGTTTTGTATATAACTTTATTTAATTATTTGTTGTTTCCTGTATTAAGTCTGTTTTGTATATAACTTTTTTTAATTATTTGTTGTTTCCCGTATTAAGTCTGTTTTGTATATACTTTTATTTAATTATTTGTTGTTTCCTGTATTTAGTCTGTTTTGTATATAACTTTATTTAATTATTTGTTGTTTCCTGTATTAAGTCTGTTTTGTATAAAACTTTATTTAATTATTTGTTGTTTCCTGTATTAAGTCTGTTTTGTATATAACTTTATTTAATTATTTGTTGTTTCCTGTATTTAGTCTGTTTTGTATATAACTTTATTTAATTATTTGTTGTTTCCTGTATTTAGTCTGTTTTGTATATAACTTTATTTAATTATTTGTTGTTTCCTGTATTAAGTCTGTTTTGTATATAACTGTATTTAATTATTTGTTGTTTTCTGTATTGTCTGTTTTGTATATAATTGTATTTAATTATTTGTTGTTTCCTGTATTAACTCTGTTTTGTATATAACTTTTTTTTCCCTGTATTAAGTCTGTTTTGTATATAACTTTATTTAATTATTTGTTGTTTCCTGTATTTACTCTGTTTTGTATATAACTTTATTTAATTAATTGTTGTTTCCTGTATTAAGTCTGTTTTGTATATAACTTTATTTAATTATTTGTTGTTTCCTGTATTAAGTCTGTTTTGTATATAACTTTATTTAATTATTTGTTGTTTCCTGTATTTAGTCTGTTTTGTATATAACTTTATTTAATTATTTGTTGTTTCCTGTATTAAGTCTGTTTTGTATATAACTTTATTTAATTATTTGTTGTTTCCTGTATTAAGTCTGTTTTGTATATAACTGTATTTAATTATTTGTTGTTTCCTGTATTTAGTCTGTTTTGTATACAACTTTATTTAATTATTTGTTGTTTCCTGTATTTAGTCTGTTTTTGTTTTTAAAGTTTGCCCTTTATTCTTCCGTTTCTTATTTCATTCTTTCCTCTTTCTGTCTCTGGTCTTCCACATCGTATATACGTTTTCTTTTGCAAGGTTATTAACCTATGGGGATGAGGGTCGTTTTTGTAGATCCCCTTCTCCCTCGTGTTTAGCCTCATTAGTTTTCACATTTTAAGATGTTTGCCCCATTAGATTGTCGATGTTAAGACCTTCCGCCCCATTTCCTTGTCAATATTAAAACTTTTCGTACTATTTAGGTGTCGATGTTTTTCTGGCGAACGATAGTGAGCCTGTAATTTTGAAAGAACCGGCCTTTGGTCGGGACGTTTTTTAACCAAGAAATTTACATATTAATCTAGAAAGGGGATCTAATGGATTTTTTTTTTCTCAGTTTGATGGAGGTCTAGGGGAAAGTAGAAAAATAATTAGTTAATGAACAAATCGACCAAAAAGGGAACCATCCCCCCTTAATTCATGGTTATACATCGTTTGGTTAGTCCATAATACTGTATGTGAGCCACTTGTTGGTATTGCCACACCTGTCTGTCATCCACCTGTACCTGTAGTTTACCACATGTTAAGCCGGAGTTACACGAACCCTTTTTCGAGCAATTTGTACGGGCAATTATGGTCTGGAAGCTTAAAAAATTGCACATCATCAGAATTTAACCGCCTAATATAATCTACCTTCAGTCTAGTTACCGATACTAGTGCGAAAATGTCCTGAAATAATACGAGAAAATACTTGCTCATGAACAATTGACGGAAAAAACGCTCGTGTGACAGCGGCTTAATGGTGGGTTAAACTACTGCGCACTGTATTATCTCTCCCCCCCCCCCACCCTTCTCTCTCTCTCTCTCTTTCTCTCTCCCCCTCTCTCTCTCTCTCAAATTCATCATTGCATTGTCGAGAATCACTCCAAATTTGTAAAAGCTAGCCCCATCAAAGAACAATCGGCATGTACTGTGGCAAACGTCTTCATTTCCAACATTTTCCCGTATTTTGGCTTACCACTGGCAGTTCACGCCGATAATGCCTCCGAGTTTACTAGCCAAATATGGTATTAACCCCTTCTATACCGGCGATGTCTTTTGAATTTTCTTCTAGCCATATTTAGACGATTATGTGCAGCTTAAGAAAGATCTGTGGTAGTAAAAAGAGTTAAGAGGGATAGTTCGAAGCCTGATAATGGCTGGAGGCCCTTTTTAAACGGAGTAAAATCGTCTAATAGTAGCCAGAATAAAGTTAAAATTACGACGCCGGTAATGAAGGAGTCATCCCATTTAGTACCAGGGAAGTCATTTACATCATACTTTGGCAACTAGTAGACGATTTTATTCAGCTTTGGAAGGACCTCTAGCACTAATAAGACTCCAGACTTTCTCGACCGACCCTTTTTAACTACCACCGATCCTTCCTAAGCTGCATAATATCGTCCAAATATAGCTAGACTAAGTAAGAACACACCGTCGCTGGTACTCAACGGGTTAACCCTTCATTACCGGGGAATGACTGTTGTATTATTTCAGCTATATTCAGACGATTTTATGCAGCTTAGGAAGGAGCTGTGGTAGTTAAAAGGGTGAACTGATATAGTCTGGTGGCTTTTAATGGGTAGACGTCCTTCCTAAGCTGAAAAAATCGTATAACAGTTACCAGAATAAAAAGAAAAGGACGTACAGAAGGGGTTAACTGTCCAGATTACCAGGTTACGTGTATAATCTTCTCCCCTTACTGGGCCAAATGGAAACTCAATCAGTGAAAGGAGTCATCCCAGCCATACAAACCAACTACGCAATCCAACACCTCCACTTCCTGCCTTGACCAAATAAGGGGGTTCTACTCGCTTGTTATGGACGGCCTTAATTCTCTCTCGTGTTTAGCATATTAGTTTTGAGAATTTAAGACGTTCCTTCCATTAGTTTGGTGATTTTAATACCTTTCGCCCCATTTCGTTGTCAATTTCAAGACCTTTCGTGCCATTTAGGTGTCGATTTTTTTCCTGGCGAGCGATAGCGAGCCTGTAATTTTAAGAGGAACCGGCCTTCGGCCGGGAAATTTTTCTATCGAAAAATGTACAAATTTATCTTGAAAGGAGGTCTAGGGGGTGGTTTTTTAAGCTTGGTGGAGGTCTAGCGAGGAAACTAAAAAATAAATTAATACATTAATTAATAGCCCCCCAAAACGGCCACTATTCTCTTAAGAATCATTCAAATGGGGTTGATCACCACGCCCTGGGACGACGGTGTAACACTGCATGAGAGGATATTCGGCATGCCCACAAACTGTTGCCATTCCGCCACCTCGTTCCCACACCCTCGTCAGCACCCGATTCCAACTCTGCATTGAATCACACCAAAAACAGGCTCTGACAATTGCAAACCTGCATTAGAGTACCTGTCCTGAGCCCCCGTCACCCTAGACTACAAAATGTTTCACCTCCAGTCATGAGGACGCAACTTTTTAAGAAGCAAGAGTGGTGTTAGGCCGAAAACTAAAAAGGAGGACAGCTGAGAAGCCCCCAGCAACACCTCGCCAACACTAACTTCGAGAGCAGCACCCACTCTGAGTAGAGTAGCCATGATCTAAGAAAAAGATAACATAGTGGCCTCTCCAAGGCAGTTTTCTTTACCCCAGCCACTCCATTTTCTGTGTCACCTACCATCACAGAGCTTGTGATGTCAGAGCACCGCCCACCCGAGACCTACATCACCCAGTTGGCAACTTACCTTCCACCTCACCTGATAAAGGAGCGGAGTTGAGTAAGGAAAACCAAGGGCCCGCCCCACAAGGGCACAAGAACCATCCCAACCCAACTACAAAGGCCCTTTCTCCACTCAGGACCACCAGGAGCAGAACTAGCAAGAAAATGGCCAAGGAGCGGGAGGAGCAATTCTTCGGCAGGCTCGCCCCTGCAAATTTAAGCTTTTGAATGAGATCATCAAATATATGTGCCACACTTTTAAGTCATTTATCAAATGACTCAAACACAAGATCCTCATGTGTGGGCTCGCCTATTGCTCAAGTCCGTTTTGAGCTACAAAAGTCTTGGAGCCACGATATATAAACTCATCATAATGCATAGATTATTAAGACTTAAGGTCAAGTGAGGGTATTGAGGGATAAGCCTTTACAACGGCACCTCGTAGATACTGTCTACTTTTTCTATTTTCTGAAGAGTGGAGAGAGGGGAGAAAGGGTATTGGAGAGAGAGGAATCTGTTGGAGTGGCTTTGGCATGCGTGTTATTAGTCTGTATATGTCGTAAGCCCAACCTATATATTATTGTGACCAGTGTGGGTTATATTAATAATATATACGTGAATGATCTAGGACAGGGGCCGGGTACTCCAAACATTTATGACGCTCTGATCCTCGTAGCTTTAAGGGGGACGTAGACGATTTTTCTGGACCCCTTTCTTCCTCATGTTTAGCCCCATTAGTTTTCAGGTTTTAAGACGGTTCAGTTCATTAGTTTGGCGATTTTGAAACCATTTGTCCTATTTCTTTGTCAATATTAAAACTTTTCGTGTCATTTAGGTGTCGATTATTTCTTGGCGAGCGATAGCGAGCCTGTAATTTAAGAGGAATCCGCCTTCGCCCGGGACATTTTTCTACCGAAGTATGTACAAATTTATCTTGAAAGAGGGTCTTTGGGCAGGTGTTTTTATACGCTTGATGGAGGTATAGGGAGGAAACTAAAACAATAGGGCCTATTTAAAAGATACATAAATGAGGGAATAAATCCAGCCCTCCTCCCTTAAGACCTACAGTATATATTGTGACCAGTGTGGATTATAATAAATCCAGCCCTCCTCCCTTAACCCGGGAGCTGCGGGGAGACTATTAAGAGTTCCCCCGGCGGACTGCGGGGAGACTCTTAAGAGCAGAGCTTTTGAACGCGTACAAAAACCGCGCGTTTATAGCCAGGCGGCTGAAAATTGGTGTGGATATAGTACTACATGTCAACTCTTGACACCACCCCACCAAACACTCGCCCCGCACTCGTGCAAGCACCACCGCGCCAGTAACCACGCACTAGTCATGGAGCCCACACGTCCCTCACGCTCGCTCCCTGATGACACAACCAGCCCTCCTTCTGGTGGTGTTAGCCGCCATGGAAGGCAGAGGGTGGCTGCTAAAGACCCTACCTACCAGTACGACACACCCTACAGCTCGGAGGACGAAACACCTGCACCCAAAGCACGAAAAACACGTGCAAGCACGACAAAGGTACAGAGGTCATTGTTTTTCGGGACACAGCCACCACGACCCAGGCCACTGCAACAACCACTACCACCACCACTGCCACCACTGCCACCCCTGCCACCGGTACCAGCGACGCAGGAGGCCGCCCTACGGCTGCAGAACCTGCGGGGGCAGGAAAAATTAAAGGCACGGGCGTAGGGAAGAGAACCCGTACGCCAGCCACAGTGCCCCTACCACCACCACCACCACCAGCCGCCCCTGGCCCGGCTGCCCCTGCCGCCCCTGCCGCCCCTGCCGCCCCTGCTGCCCCTGCTGCCCCTGCCACCCCTGCCCAAGGAACAGGGAAGGGGAAGGGGAAGGGGAAAGGGAGAGGGAAAGCGACTGCTGGCCCTGCTGGCCCTGGTGTCCCTGCCGGCCCTGCTGCCCCTGTTGCCCCTGCTGCCCCTGCTGCCCCTGCCGCCCATGCCGCCCCTGCCCAAGGAACAGAGAGAAGGGCGACAGGCACCACCATCATCTTGCCATCAAGGCCACGCACCACTGCTTACCCTGCCGCCGCCCCTGCCACCGCCTCTGCTGTCCCTGTCCATAAGACTCCCGCACGTGCAAAAGTGACCCGGAAAACTCTGACACCATCAAAGTATGCCGCCCTGCTGTTTGATGGTGATTCGCAGGACATTGGCAGCCCGGGTTTCGACGACGAAGCCCTAGCACGGGACCAAGGGTGGGTGGATTTGGGAGTGGACAGTGGGAGTGAGTCCGACGTCGGTGACGAGAATTAGGAAGGGCATCGTCTGTCAAGTGAAGAGGAGGGTGATGATGATGAAGTGCTGTATCGCGACCATGGAAACGATATTTCAGACGATGAAGGCGACGCAGACGACATTCCAATCCCTGGGCTGCCTTCGTTCGAGTGGTCTGACGGGGTCAATTTTGTACCTGACGATCCCCAGTTCAATCCTGGGACGTCAGGAACAACTGACGACTGGCCCTGTGACGATCAAGCTAACGAAAGCGACTTCTTCCTCGCTTTTTTCGATATGGAGGTAATGACGTACATCGTTGACCAAACAAACGCCTACTACAGGTGGGTGTTTGGCAGATTGGACGTCCTTTCTCCAAAAGTGAGAATACGAGGCAGGGTGGATACGACTGTGGAAGAATTTATGACGTTCTTTGCCTTGTTGTTCCTCATGCCTCTGATCAAGAAGCATGTGTTGCAACACTATTGGAAGCACGACCCTCTCATCGCCACCCCAACTTTCAATAAGTTCATGATTCGTGACAGATTTTTGTTGCTGCTAAGATTTATGCACTTTGCAGACAACGAAAATCCTAACAGGATTGACAGGATATGGAAAGTTCGGGATGTGTTCACCATGTTGTTGGAGAGGTATAGGAAATACTTTTTCCCCTTCCTCAATTTGGTGATTGATGAGTCGCTCGTGCTCTTCAAAGGACGTCTTGTTTTCAAGCAGTATATCCCCTTGAAAAGGCATAGGTTCGGAATCAAGCTCTTCGTTTTGTGTGACTGCGAAACTGGAATAGTGCTTGACATGATCGTGTACACAGGCACTGACATTGACATACCGAAAGCCGCTGCCAATGACCCCATGGGCATGTCAGGCGCCATCGTCAGGAAAATGTTGGCACCTTACCTGGGCAAAGGCCACATCATCTACACTGACAACTGGTATACTTCTCCTGCTCTCTGCCAGTTTCTTCATGACAACCAAATGGGGTCATGTGGGACTGTCAGAAAGACAAGAAAGTTTATGCCAAAGTTCACAGGTAATGTCATTCCTCTCACAGATGCCTCCTCCAGCGACACACCTTCAGAAGACGACCTGGCCCAGGAACACCGCGAGAGGCGGCCCAGTAACTATCGTCCAATTAGCTTAACCTCAGTTGTATGTAAAATGCTAGAAACGGTCATAAGAGACAGACTCGTAAATCACTTAGAGGAAAATAACATACTTAAAGATACTCAACACGGCTTTCGTAAAAAACGTTCCTGTTTAGCAAACCTCTTAGACTTCTTCCACGATATCCTCAACCTCTACGATGAGAGTAAAGCTGTAGATATTATATACCTTGATTTTCAAAAGGCCTTTAACAAAGTTCCCCACAAACGTGTACTGTTAAAACTAAAAGCGCATGGAATACAAGACGGTGTGTTGAAATGGATAGAAAATTGGCTCAGCGACAGAAAGCAAAGAGTAGTCATAAACGGTAAGGCATCTAAGTGGACCAATGTAAGTAGCGGGGTACCCCAGGGATCGGTACTAGGACCAATTCTCTTTCTAATTTACATCAACGACATAGATGAGGGTCTCACCTGTACAATCTCAAAATTTGCTGACGATACAAAAATTGCAAATAGCGTACTCTCAAAAGATCACATTGACGATATGCAACACAATCTAGATAAATTGTCACATTGGGCCCAAATTTGGCAAATGAAGTTCAATGCGGATAAATGTAAAGTACTACATATCGGATACCTAAATGAGAAAGCAAACTATTCGATGAAAGGCACTCAGCTTAAGAATGTAAACAGAGAAACCGATCTGGGAGTAACAATATCGAGTAACCTAAAACCGAGTCAACAATGTTCAGAAGTTGTTAAGAAGGCAAACAAAATAATTGGCTTTATAGGCAGATCATTTGAGCATAAATCCAAAGACGTAATCCTAACCCTTTACAATTCCTTAGTCCGCCCTCTTCTGGAATTCTGCGTTCAAGCTGGTGCCCTTATTACCAAAAAGACATAAACAAGCTAGAACGAGTTCAACGTAGAGTTACCAAAATGATACCTGGCCTAAAGAACAAACCATACGAAGAGCATCTTAGAGAATTAAATCTATTTCCTTTAACCCAACGCAGATTAAGAGGTGACTTAATTCAAGTGTTCAAAATCATCAAAGGCATCGACAATATGAACTGTAGTAAGTACTTCACTATCGACCAATCTAATTACATGCGGGGAAACGGTTGCAAAATTATTGGTAAATCTTTTAACTCACACAAATCTAAGAATTTCTTCTTCAATCGAGTTGTCAACTTGTGGAATGGGCTTCCCTGAGATGTTATAGACTGCAGCACCGTTGATTCATTTAAATTCCGGCTAGACAAATATCTCGCATCAAACCCGCGACTGACTGCGTTTGTAAATGAATAACTTTATTTTATCCTCCCCTCAGTTACTAACCCATATGTCCCCTACTAAGTTCCTAGTCCTGCCACGTTAGTGGCAGGGCAGTAGTTCCCTTTCCAATATTCCCTTACCCACTCTAAACCACTGTTTGGACACTTGATCCTCAGTGTTTTGGAGGACAAGCAGCCTAGAAGGGTCACTAGATATGTTGTTGCTTGATTTCCTTTGTACTCCTTTGTACTCCTTTGAGGCATGTGCGAAGAAGGCGACGAAAAGGGCAGAAATTCAAGCAGCTCGAGAAGTGTGGGAAACTGATAGCCCTGAAGTGGAAGGATAAGCGAGACGTCCACCTGCTTTCCACCGTCCACACAGGTGCCCAGGTGGATTCGGGCAAAATCCACTACCGAACCAGGAAGATTATCTACAAGCCCGACATGGTAGTGGACTATACCAAGATCATGCGCCTGGTGGACAAGTCTGACTGTCAGCTGTCAGGCGTTGAGTGTCTGAGGAAGACTGTGAAGTGGTATCACAAGCTCTTCCTCCACCTAGTTGATATCACGATGCTGAACGCCTACAACTTGTGGTTGGTGAAAAAGGATATGGCCCCAAACCAGAAGCTGAAATTCCGGGAGTTCGTCTACAACGTCTCATACCAACTCCTGGAGAAGTATGGCACCACCACTCACAGACGTACGGCATGGCGTGGGGATCACGTTCCTGACCGCATCCAGCTGGGTGTCGAAAGACACTACCCAATCAACACTGAGATGCTTGGCACTCGTCGCAGGCAGGCGCAGTGCACCGTCTGCAGCACCAGTGTCAGGAAACCCCATGTCACCAAAGGAGTCACCTCAATGTGAGCCGAGTGCAAAGTTCCACTCTGCCTGGGTGACTGCTTCAGGGACTACCACACCTTCAAGAATGATTGAGTGTCGCCCTGCCCTGCCCTGCCCTGGACTCGCCCCGTGCCCTGCCCTGGATTCGCCCCCTGCCCCGCCCTGTCCTGGACTCGCGCCCTACCTTACCTGACCTGACCTAATTGATCACGCTACCTCATAATGAAACATATATATTATATAATGTATAAGTTCCAAAAATGTCCCTGTGATATAGCTTTTACATTATATAAATGTATGTTTCATTATTTAGTTTATAAGTTTCAAAGATTTACATGTAATATGCCTTATTTTTTTAGTATATCAATATATATGTTTGTTATTAGCCAAAGTAATGTGTATATAATTATTTTCTTACCTCAAATGAATTGTACAAAAATAGATATGTTTCAATAAATCCTGTCAAACCTACTAAGATAATAAAAAAAAACAATAAAAAAAAACAAAAAAAAAACAAGGTCATGTCATTGTATTCTTACACTATGATATATTCTATGAATATTTCATATTGTTTGAATACAATGGCATGATCTTGTAAAAAAATTGTTTTATCAAAAATGTTCTAGACAATATAAAACCTTCCCCATAACCCCCTCCTGGATTCGATCCCACTACCCTACCACACTTTGAGTTTTCCAGTCCGCGACCTTACCAACCATGCCACAGGAGCTCATACCAAATATCACTCAAAACTTCGTGTCTACAATCGAAATGACAATATACAAAAAAAACATGAATTATCCCACCAATTTACGTTTGTAAATTGATGGGATTATCAATTATATCATGCCAAGGTTTATAAAAGTTTGTCTCTGTCAAGAATTAGTAATTATATAACTTTATTCTGTCAAAAATTGCCCAAACACTCAGCAAAATTGCCCCTCTCAGTGAGACTCCACTCATTTTCACACGGTCAAGCGGTGACCCTTGCCGCTCCTTTATGCCCCAGCTACACCAGCTACAGCAGCTCTGTCTGGGATTTTTTTTGTATAAATACAATAATGGATAAAATACTCTTCACAAATACATTTGTATTGTATAATATTGTAAATAAAAATTAATAATAACTGTGTGGGTGTCGAAAATTGCTCAACCAGCTTTCTTATGTCTCGCCTACGCGC
Source organism: Paralithodes platypus (assembly GCA_032716605.1). Classification (NCBI taxonomy): domain Eukaryota; kingdom Metazoa; phylum Arthropoda; class Malacostraca; order Decapoda; family Lithodidae; genus Paralithodes; species Paralithodes platypus. The sequence continues at coordinate 33,525,855 of CM064501.1, read as the reverse complement.
GTATATTGGATTATACATAGTCATGACTGTCATACAAATAATTGCAGTAGGTCTCGAATATACATTTATATTGCATATTACTTGGAAATAAATAAGTATACGTTTCTCTGGTGGCAATCTACCCTTTCGCAAGTGTAAGGAGACACCAGTCTATATTTAGCCCTCTATCACAAAAGGCAATCTGCCTGTGTTTACTGACCACCGTCGCTGGTGGTCTATAATATAGTACTTTATTTACAGTCAATGGCCTACATGTTTCTGTGGTACTTCACATGTGTCTAAAATGCAATGTCTGCTTGCATAAAAATGCAATTCTGAAGTCCATTTATACGTACGACATACACATGTCTCAGTTTCTCTCTCTCTCTCTCTCTCTCTCTCTCTCTCTCTCTCTCTCTCTCTCTCTCTCTCTCTCCATTCCTGGCTCATGTTATTGTAAAACTCTTGGTGGCAACAAACACCAGACACCTGGTAGACATAAGGTTCAAAATCCCAAGACATCAATACGCCTCGGGCGCCTCCACAATTGTCACACAGCTGGCTATCTATCTAGAGATCTGCCTGCCTTCCTTCTCTCCACGACTCACTCACTCACTCACTCACTCCCTCCCTGCTAGCCTCCCTCCTACCCAGCCACCCCCACCCACCCTTTCAGGCTTCCGTCTGCTAGAAACACATTCACAATTTGCGTAAATATCGCATCAATTGGGCTATATGCGGTATATTCCTTGTTATATGGGACGCCTACATACGTACACGTCTTTATTATAGCATGACAGTGCTCTAAATACAAGATTTACGTGATATTTATGGCGTAACACACCCTCTCCCCCTTTCATTCCCAGCACAACTCACTCACACCTTGGTTCACGCATAGAAACTCATTGATAATGTGCGTAAATATCGCATGAATTGGTCTATATGCGGTATATATTTTGATATATGGCACGTATACATACGTACAAGTCTGTATTATAGCATGACAGTGCTCTACGTACAAGATATAAGTGATATGTATGGCGTAAACCACACTCTCAGCTCATAAATTGCCGCCAAACCTCCAACACATCTTCATTCCCGCCTAAAAATTCTCTTATAATTCCCTTATATATTGCAATTTTTGGTCACTATGAGGCATATTCATTGTTATATGGGTGGCCTACACACGTATACATACTCTACATAGCCTAAAAAGGCTCAAAAAAGGAGATATACGTGATAATACGCGGTAACCCACCCCCTCCTCCCTCTCCTTCTATCCCCTGGGCGCGTGAAAATTCGGCAGGGAAATCTCGCCGCTCGATGACAATCTAGCCGCGCGGTGCCATTCGCTCCACATTTTTCAACTACGGACCGTTCCCCCACCCCCCCCCCAGAATGTTTTTGGGGGGTCAAATATATATGGGCCGATGCACTCAAACATTCCCTACACGATGATGTACTTTTTATCGAAATTGGCAATGGGTCCCAAAATCATCATAGGTGCACACAGTCTTACCCTGTAGAAAACCCCCTGTGCGCCGCGGAGAGGTTAAGACCTACAGTATATATTGTGACCAGTGTGGGTTGTAATAAATCCAGCCCTCCTCCCTTAAGACCTACAGTATATATTGTGACCAGTGTGGGTTGTAATAAATCCAGCCCTCCTCCCTTAAGACCTACAGTATATATTGTGACCAGTGTGGGTTGTAATAAATCCAGCCCTCCTCCCTTAAGACCTACAGTATATATTGTGACCAGTGTGGGTTGTAATAAATCCAGCCCTCCTCCCTTAAGACCTACAGTATATATTGTGACCAGTGTGGGTTGTAATAAATCCAGCCCTCCTCCCTTAAGACCTACAGTATATATTGTGACCAGTGTGGGTTGTAATAAATCCAGCCCTCCTCCCTTAAGACCTACAGTATATATTGTGACCAGTGTGGGTTGTAATAAATCCAGCCCTCCTCCCTTAAGACCTACAGTATATATTGTGACCAGTGTGGGTTGTAATAAATCCAGCCCTCCTCCCTTAAGACCTACAGTATATATTGTGACCAGTGTGGGTTGTAATAAATCCAGCCCTCCTCCCTTAAGACCTACAGTATATATTGTGACCAGTGTGGGTTGTAATAAATCCAGCCCTCCTCCCTTAAGACCTACAGTATATATTGTGACCAGTGTGGGTTGTAATAATTATATATACGTGAAAGATCTAGGACAGGGGCCGGGGACTCCAGAACATTTATGATGCTTTATCCCCCTATGAAAAATGTACAAATTTAGCATGCTGTCATAACAAAAATAAATATATGCTGGCTCGCTACTGCTCGCTAGGAAAATATTTACATCTGGATGGGGGTAAACGTCTTTAAACAGTAGGCTGAATTGGGCCGAATGGAAACAAGCCAAAGAGAGAGGGAGAGAAAGAGAAAAAAAGAGGTGGGCTCCCTTAAGGGGGGAGGGCCGGATTTATTCCCTCATTTATGTATATTTTCATATTTTTTGTTTAGTTTCCACCCTAGACATTCATCAAGCTTAAAGGGGGTCACATGCTTTTGTCTCTCCTTTTCTCTCTTTCTCTAGCTTGTATCCATTCGGCCCCATTCAGCCTACTGTTTTAAGACATTTACCCCCATCTAGGTGTCAATAATTTTTTGGCAAGCGGTAGCAAGCCAACATATATATATATTATTTTTTTCCAGCAAGCTAAATTTGTAAATTTTTCGATAGAAACAGGTCTCCGCCGAAACTGGATTTATCTATTCAATGCTGGCTCGCCATCACTCGCTAGGTAGAAATCGACACCTGGATGGGGATAAACGTCTTAAAACAGTTGGCTGAATGGGGCCGAATGGATACAATCTAGAGAAATAGACAAAAGGAGATAAAGAGAAAAGAAGCAGGTGACCCCCCTTAACAAAACACACCCCAAGACCCTCCTTCAAGAAACATGTTTTCCATTTTCGATAACAAAAATATCCCGGCCGAAGGCCGATTTCTCGTTAATTAAATACAGGATCTATATCGCTCACCAGGAAACAAGCGACACTTAAATGACACACACAATTTTAATATTGATAAAGACATGGTGCGAACAATCTTAAAATTGCCAAACTAATGGTCCGAACGTCATACAATCTGAAAACTAATGGAGGAAAACATGAGGAAAAAAAAAAAAAAAAAATGCCCCATCTCCCCTTAATACCGTCATCGTAATCATTCTATAATTCCATTAACCCCTTCTGTACTGCTGACGTGTTTTATATTTTCGTCTTGCTATATTTAGACCATTTTGTGCAGTTTAAGAAGAATCTGTGGCAGTCGAAAGGGTTAAGTGTGAGAGTTCGAAGCTTGTTAATTGCTGGAGGCCCTTATTAACCCTTAACTGGCGGCACCCGGCTATTGTCGAGTGAAATAAATGTGGCCTATGTGGCGGGTCACGGCTATTGTCGAGTGCAATTTTGAGCACATAATGTGCTCTGAGAGAGAGCGGAGCGGTGGGAGGAGCGTAGATTACCTCCTGACCGCTCGCCATGGCCGCCGTGGACCTACTGAGATTTATTGCACCCTCCTCCACCCTCTCGCACTCGCTACACACGTAATAATGTAAGAAAATGACCGTATTTTAGCGATTTTGCCCTTCGGTTGCACGATCGTTGCAAGACAACCAGTGATCGTAGAAGGATGGTTCGGGTGTCATTGGAAAGCTCAATTTACGCCCTTTCAGGGATACATACGTGTATTACGCTCTGGGTCTTGTTTATGCATGAAAAAGAGCACGGAAACAACCCCATTTATGGTAAAAACACCCGCTGGGCGGTACATAGAAATTACCGCCTAGGCCGCTCGTAAGGTGTTAAACTGAATAAAATTGTCTAATAGTAGCTAGAATACAATGAAAAAAACGTCTCCGGTACAGAATGGGTTAAGGGGACACTGACTGATTTTTTGGCCTATAAATTCATTCATTTATAAATTCTTAGTTTCCTCGCTAGACATCCCTCAAGCTTAGAAAAACATCCCCTAGATTTGTACATTTATCGGTAGAACAAATTTCCGGCCAATAGCCGGTTCCTCTTACAATTACAGGCTCGCTATCGCTCGCCAGGAAAAAATCGACACCTAAGTGGCACGATAGTTCTTAAATGGATAACGAAATTGGACGCAAGGTCTTAAAATCGCCAAACAAATGGGCCGAACGTCTAAAAATCTAAAACAATAATGGGACTAATGGGAACAAATTGTCTGTCTCCCTTAATACTACAACACAAGGCACAATATAGTGCTATAACACATTTAATTCTAGCTGTATGTAGACGTTATTATGCAGCTTAGGAAGGATCTGTAGTATAGTTAAAATGGTCGGTCGAGATAGTTTGAAGCCATATCATTACTAGAGGTCCTTCCTAAGCTGAATATAATCGTGTTGGTTAACCCCTGCTGTACCGGCGACGTCTTTTTTAATCTTTTTCTAGCTATCCTTAGACGATTTTGTGCAGTTTAAGAAGGATCTGTGGTAGTAAAAATGGCTAAGTGAGATAGTTTGAAGCCTGTTAAAATGCTGGAGGCCCCTTTTAAGGGGGTAGTACTCGCTTTTTCTGGAACCCCTTCTCCCTCATGTTTAGCATATTTGTTTTGATATTTTAAGAATTTGTTCCATTAGTATTGGCGTTTTTTGAGACCTTTCGCCCATTACTTTGTCAATATTAAGACCTTTCATGCCATTTAGGTGTCGATTTTATCATGGCGAGCGATAGCGAGCCTGTAATTTTAGAAGGAACCGGCCTTCGGCCGTGACATTTTTCTACCAAAAAATGTACAAATTTATCTTGAAAGGGGGTCTAGGGAGTGTTTTTTGTTTTTAAACTTGATGGAGATCTAGCGAGGAAACCCAAAGATAAAGGCATATAATATTATACATAAATAGACCCCCCAAAACGAGCACTACCCCCTTAAGCTGAATACAACCGTCTAATAGTAGCCAGAGTCAAGTTAATAGAGCGTCGCCGGTACACAAGGGGTATAACCCGCACAGCACCGGTACACAAGGGGTATAACCCGCACAGCACCGGTACACAAGGGGTATAACCCGCACAGCACCGGTACACAAGGGGTATAACCCGCACAGCACCGGTACACAAGGGGTATAACCCGCACAGCACCGGTCACGTCTCTTGTTTTGGATTGTGCCTACATTTAGACGATTTTATTAAGATTAGGAAGGATATGTGGTAGCTAAAATTATTGGTTGAGATAATCTGCTGAAGCCTTTTAATGGGTAGACGTCCTTCCAAAGCTGAATATAATCGTCTAGTAATGGCCAGAATATAATGAAAATAGCGTCGCCGGTACAAAAGGTGTTAACCCTTTGAGTACCAGCGACCTGTCTTATATTTTATTCTAGATATATTTAGACGATATTATGTAGCTAAGGAAGGATCTGTAGTAGTTAAAGGGGTTGGTTGAGATCGGTTGAAGCATAAATATTGCTAGAGGTCCTTCCTAAGCTGAATTAAGTTGCCCAACAGCTGCCAGAATATAATGAAAAAAACGTCGTCGGTATAGAAGGGGTTAAGGCGGTTTATAAATGTCTGTGTTATGCCTCCCACCTCTCCCTATACTTAAGGGGGCCCATCTCGCTTTTGTTCTCTTTCTCTCCCTCTCTCTTTGGCTTGTATCCATTCGGTCCCATTCAGCCTACTGTTTTAAGACGTTTACCCCCATACAGGTGTCAATATTTTCCTGGCGAGCGGTAGCGAGCCAGCATATATATATTGTTACGTATCTTGATCCTCAAGTGGTTAACTTGATGAATCTAGATAGCACAGAGATATATATTAAGGTATCAGTCAGCTGAAGGCAAAACAAGTGAAATCTAATAAAATTATTTCCTGTTGTTGCTTCCTTTCCTTTTGGATCTTAGGACTTAGTATCCTTTATTGACTGATACTCTTTAATTATGAAAAATACTAAAGAAGGACTATAAATTCTATAAAAAGTCTTGAAAGATAAATAATAAAGTAAGAATATTTCTGTCTCTTACCCTTTTTTAAATGAATAGATAGTTTTCTTCTATGTCCTTTTATTTATATTTAATGTAATTATTCTTGGTTCTTGTCTTACGTTAATAGGATTATATTATTATTATCATCAGGAGTAATATCAAAGTCACATAAAAAGTTAGATATATATTTAATAATTAGTTAAATGTATTTCTTAACCACGTAACATTGAAGTTTGATTATGAGTAAATAAAGTTACAGGATCGCTTCATAGATTCGATTCAGGTCTCACTCAAATAATATGAAAAGCAAAATATAATATTTTGAAGCAAAAGAATTTTCTTCAGCTTAGGAAATCACTAGAAGTAATATTATCACAGCCATGTTAGTCTAAGGCGATATTACTAATACGAGACAATAGCATCACCGTACTAAGCACCGTTAAGCAATGTAAGCTTAATTCAAAGAAAATGAAAGAACTCGTAAGTATTAATATAAAACAATAGTATTACTTTCATCATAACCCAATTACTTAAAGAGTTGCTTTAGTCCACAAGTTAGTCAACTAAAATAGTTAAGTACATAATAGCATTAACGTTAATTCCCAATCAATTAGTTAAGTACATAAATAGTAGCGTTAACGTTAATTCGCAATCAAATAGTTAAACACATAATAGTAGCGTTCACGTTAATTCCCAATCACATATCTCACTAACCAACATAACGTAAGTGTTTACACCGAACACACTTAACACACACATATATAATCTGACTGACAGCCACAATCCCATTAAAATACTTCACCCCGTCTTCCTCCAGCTGCAAGTTCACCTTCCCCAACTCCAAATGAGACTGATTTGAATGCCCACAACTCGGGTCTTATATACCAAACAATGCTGGTGTAGGAACGAATCAGGAGGCGGGGGTTGGTGCCTGCTCCAATCATAGCTCCTCGAGTCGCATAACAGGTGCCTGGTCCACTCACAGCTCCTGGCGTCGATCATACGTCATAGCATCGGTCATCGAGGTAGTTTGCAGGGTCCCCTATGACGCACGCAGGTGTGAAGGCTAGTTTGCAGGTATGCGGGCGAGCTGGTTTACCCACTCGCTCGTTCGCTCGCTAGTCTGCTTCACCGTTGGGGTAGTTTGGCTCCTTCAACTCTAATTCTAACTCTTAAATTAACATACAGGGCTCCGTATGTCAGACCTCCCCCTAGAAAAGAGTTTAAGGAGTATAGTACATAATATTAAACATAATACATAAATAGATTCACCACCAGATTGGCAACAGCAAGATTATAATGAAGATATAATAAGGATATCACCCAAAGTAGGCAACGTCTCCAGGTACCACATCAGAACATAGCCGGAACGTAGCTGGAGCGTTTATTCGAACTGCAAGGCATTATCTCACAGCTGAAGGCTTGAAAGCTCACTACAAAAGCATGATATTTACCTCGCTACAAGGGAGAGCTAATTGCCAAAATCCTCTCATTAAATTAAACTTACTGCTGCATGAGGCCAACCTGGTAAATGTAATCTTTAACAGATACGTGATAGGCAATCGGCTAGCACATTCTGGACCCCCTTAATATGTTTGACATCCAGGGAGTATTCCTGCAGCAACAAACTCCACCTGGTCAGTCGTTGGTTTTTATTTTGGAACCTATGCACAAATTTTAAGGGGTGATGGTCAGTATATACAGTGATGGCACCAGAGGCAGATTGCACATAGACAGCAAAGTATTGAAGGGATAAAATTAATGCTAACAGCTCCTTCTCAATGACTGAATAGTTACGTTGGGCAGAATTTAATTTTTTACTGAAATAGCACACAGGATGCAATACCTCACAGTCGTCTTCCTGGAGCAACACTGCACCAACCCCGGTATTGCTCGCATCTACTGCCAGGGAAAAAGATCTGTTAAAATCAGGAGCTCGGAGTACAGGATAGTTAGATAATATATATTTGGTAGCAATAAAGGCCTCTTCACATTCAGAGGACCACACAAACTTCACATCCTTACGGAGAAGATCTGTCAGGGGAGCTGTCAACTTTGAAAAATGTATAATGAAACGCCTATAATAGCCAATCATGCCTAGGTACCTTTGGATATGTTTCTTTGTGCTAGGAGTTGGGAATTCTAGAATAGACTCTACCTTTGCTTGAGGAGGTGCAACCCGCCCCTGACCTACCGTATATCCTAGATACTGGACCGTACTCTTTACAAAGGTGCATTTCTTAAGATTAACCACCAGATTGGCATCAGCAAGATTTAAGAATAGCAATCTAAGTTGGTAAAGATGCTCCTCCCATGACTGTGAAAAGATAAGAATATCATCGATGTAGACAACGCACCCAGGTACCCCTTCAGTCACCAAATTCATGAGGCGCTGGAATGTGGCTGGGGCATTTTTCAAGCCGTAGGGCATTACGTTACAGCAGAAGGCTTGATTGTTGACTACAAAGCATGATATTTCCCTCGCTCTAGGGGTGAGAGCTACTTGCCAATATCCCTTCATCAAGTCAATCTTGCTGATATAGGTGGCTGTACCAATCTGGTCAATGCAGTCGTCGATCCGTGGCAGTGGGTAGGTATCGTTCTTTGTGACAGCATTGACTTGCCTATAGTCCATACATAACCTATGGCTCCCGTCTGGCTTTGGCACAAGTATGACTGGACTACTCCACTGGTTTAACCCTTCTTTAGCGGCCTATGCAGTTTATTTATATGTACCGCCCAGCGGGGTGTTTTTAGCCAAAATAGGGCTGTTTATGTGATCATTTTCATGCCTAAATAAGACCCAGAACGTAAAACAAGTATCTATCCCTGAAAGGGCATAAACAGAGCTTTCGAATGACACCATAACGATCCTTTTATGATGGCTAGTTTTCTTGCAATAACCGTGCAACGCGAGTGCAAAAAGCAGGTAATTAGCCACTTTCCCGATACAATTCCGTATATAGCGAGTGAGAGAGGGAGGAGGGAACTGAGATTCGTGTCAGTAGGTTCGCCGCGGTGGTCTGGAGCAGTCATACGCTCGCTAGTCTCCTGCCACCACTTGTCTCTCTCTCTCAGCAACATTACGTGCTGAAATTGCCACTCGACCTATGTCGAGCGCCGCCACATAGTCCAGCTTTATTAAAAACGACTTATGTGGTGAGCCGCTTTTTAAGGGTTAAGGCCCTAGTGATTAGTTCATTAGATAACATAAAGTCAAGCTCGACCTGCAGTATACTCCTGCGTTGTGGCGAGACACGGTAGGGGGATAGATTAATGGGAGTTGCATCCCCTACATCGATGTCGTGCACGGCCAAAGAAGTGAGCCCTGGAGTATCCCGGAACACACTGGGAGACTGAGATAAAACAGAGATTAGTTGGTTCGCTTGATCAGAGGGAAGGTGACATAGTTTAGATGGTAATTCCCTCAAAGCCACTGAATTATACTGAAAGTTGGATAGGCTACATGACAAGTCAAAGTCTGCATTGATACCTTCAGGCTCTGGAACAGTCTGTTGCGGGTCAGTAAGAGAACTGAAGACTTCGTCCGCACCAGGCTGTCCACAGGTCCTGACATTCACTGCCACAGTGGGAGAATCTGGAGGAGAGGAATCAGGGGACCTATGGTAGGGTTTCAACATATTTATATGGAATACTTGCGTGGGCTTTCTCCTGTCTGGGGTAGTTACTAGATAATCGGTAATGCTCACCCTCCGAATGATCTTATATGGGCCCCTGAACTTGGCAGATAAAGGTTGGCCAAAAAGGGGGAGCAGGACCAAAACCTCATCACCGGGCTTAAACTCCCTCTCACGGGCTTTTCTGTCATACCATTTCTTCATGGAGCTTTTAGCCACTGTCAAGTTTTGAGCGGCAAACTCACATGAGGATCTCAGCCGGGTTTTGAAATCTGAAACATACTTGAGGAGGTTTTGGTTCCCCTCCTGGCCAACTAGGCTATCCTGCAATAGTTGCAAAGGACCTCTTACCTGGTGACCAAAAACTAGCTCATTAGGGGAAAAACCCAGGGATTCAGTTGGAACCTCACGAGTAGCAAATAAAAGAAAAGGTACCCCCTTATCCCACTCAACTCCGGTCTCTGTACAATACTTACGTAACATTCCCTTTAATGTCTGATGATATCGTTCGAGAACCCCTTGACTCTCTGGGTGGTAGGTGCTAGACTTAACATGCTCGATACCCAACTCCTTCAGGGACTGCTGGAAAATGTTAGAGGTAAAATTAGTTCCTTGATCACTTTGCACCTCATGGGGGTAACCCATTCTGGTGAAGAATTTGAGCAGTTCCTTGATGACAGTTGGAGCAGAGGTAGTCCTTAAGGGTATAGCCTCTGGGTAGCGAGTTGCCATGTCCATGATAGTTAATAAATAAATGTTACCTTGGGAAGTCTTAGGCAATGGGCCTACAATGTCCACTACCACCCGAGTAAAAGGATTCTCGAAAACGGGCAAGGGCACCAGAGGATGTACAGGCACCTTCTGATTGGGTTTTCCTTTCATCTGGCAAGTGTGACACACTCTACAAAACTCCACTACATCTGCACGCATTCCTGGTCAGTAAAAGTGGGCTCTGATTCTGTCTAGAGTTTTTCTCACACCTAGGTGTCCTGCCAGTGGTATACAATGTGCCATTTCCATGATATCTCTACGACAAGGTTTGGGGACTACTACTTGATGGACGTCCCAAGCCCCGTCATCGATTGGTCTGTGTGGCGGTCTCCATCTTCGCCACAATACTCCTCCTTTGAGGTAGAAACATTCACCACCCTCCTTCACACATTCCTCTTCACTCACGGACCTGGCAGCTAACTCCTTGCATTCACTATCATCTCTCTGTAGCTCTACCAGGCCACTAGGACAATTTGGAGGGGTTTCATGGTCATCGTTAGGGTCAAGATGAGCCATAAAGGTGTCAGATAAATCCACCTCAGTCACATCATCAGGCACAGTTGGAGCGTCATTCACACTCTCATCATCCCTTTCATCAACTCTTACATTCGGTACATTTCTGTCGGAGGGAACTGCTACTTGAGACATTGAACGTGTGACAGCACACACAGGGAAAACTGTTGGCATCTCCTTTTCGAGCTCACCGGTTAGTGGCTTGTTAACAGGGGAAAGTGACAAAATGGGGTCTGGTCGGACCTTCTCACCTGCTACATAATTCCCCAAAAGCAGCGTTACCCCAGGCACAGGGATATCTTGGGACCTACACAAAGCTATGGTGGCCTCACCCTGTAGTAACTCACATTCAATTTCGCCTTTTACCAAGTATGCATAAAACTGGCCTCCAGCACCTCTCATTACAACTGGTTCGCCAGGTGGGCACTCAGTGTAAGGATTCACCATGAGGGTGCTAGTAGAACCTGTGTCTCTCAGAATTTTTACCTCATGCATACAACCATTTAATCTCACGTTGCCAGATGAAATAAAGGGACGGTAACTGTCCTGCACTGATGGTGAAATTATTATTGGCTTAACCCTAGTGGGTTGCACCACACATGCTACTACACCCCTGTCTAGATGATTTACGTTAGCTGCTAGGTACTCCTTCTGTCGAGAGTCCTGCATTAAAGGAACTTTTGGTGCTAGGTACTCCTTCTGTCGGGAGTCCTGCATTACAGGAACTTTTGGTGCTAGGTACTCCTTCTGTCGGGAGTCTTGCATTACAGGCACATATGGAGTTTGAGATACGGCGGCAACTGTCTGCCCCGATCTCTCGGTTTTCTCCTTGGCCCAGCACTGATAAGCTAGGTGGCCTCTCATGCCACAAAAAGTACATACTTTTGGGATAACGGGAACGTTCCCTCTTTGAGCATTACTATTAGTTTGGGGCCCACCTCTGTTACCATTGCCCTGAGTCGCATTTTTAGTTGGGGGAACAATTCTATTTTGGCTAGCTGGGGAAGACGTTATAGGCTTGTGACTGGGTCTGTCAGATTTGTGATTGGGATACTTAAAATTAGAGCTAGAATTATCGTAGGGCTTCTTTCCACGAAATTTGTTGTTGAGCACGTATGTGTCAGCCATGTCAGCAGCGTCGGCAAGACAATCTACCTTTTTCCCCTTTAAATGATAGGATACAGAAGAATCAATTTTCCATAGGAAATTTTCTAACAGGACCAACTCCTTCAGATCGTTGTAGCTTGTGACTTTCTTACTCTTGACCCAATGATTGAAAGTTTTAGTCATGGCCCTGGCAAATACCTTATGGGTTTCTTCTACTTTCTTCTGGTTTTTACGGAAAGATTGCCTGTAAGCCTCAGGCTGCAATTGATAGGTTTTTAGGATAGCTTCTTTGAGATTGTCATAATCCTGCCTAACTTCTGCTACTTCTGACAAATACGTGGCTCGAGCCTGCCCTGTCAAAACAGTTTGTAACATAAAAGGCCATTGATCTCTTGTCCACTTCATACCTCCAGCAACTTCCTCAAACAAAACAAAGAAATCCTGCACATTATCCTCAGTGAAAGGTGGAATGACACTAGTCATAGTCAATCCCAGAGGGGGAGCAATTACGGGAGCATTTGTATTGACATTTAGTTGAGCCGTACGATATTGATATTCATAATGTTCGGTCTTTATTCTGGCTTCTTCGATATTTGCTTTGGCTTGTTCGGCATTTGCTCTGGCTTGTTCGGCATTTAGTCTGGCTTGTTTGGTCTTTGCTCTGGTTTGTTCTAGTTCGAATAATTGATCAACGGTAAAACCAGGTGGCAATTGTTCATCAAGTTGGCTAGGTTTACTCGGGATCCCACCAACTGCTCCGTCACCCTCCCCGCCTTCTACAGGGAACAGGTGGGTTTTTATGGTCTGAGCCACCTCTACTTTAGACATGTTTGAGACAGTTAATTGGAGATGTGAGGCAAGCACTTTCAGTTCGGATTTTGACAGACAGTCAATATCAGGGGCTGTGGGTTCTGATTCTATGAAAACTCGAGCATCTTCTTCATTAATTAGTTGAGGCATGATTAATATTTGATTTTTAAGTAGTGAAACGGTAATGAAACTGAGTGAAACTGTATGAAACGAATCCTGGCAAGGTCGCCACTCTTCTGTTACGTATCTTGATCCTCAAGTGGTTAACTTGATGAATCTAGATAGCACAGATATATATATTAAGGTATCAGCCAGCTGAAGGCAAAACAAGTGAAATATAATAAAATTATTTCCTGTTGTTGCTTCCTTTCCTTTTGGATCTTAGGACTTAGTATCCTTTATTGACTGATACTCTTTAATTATGAAAAATACTAAAGAAGGACTATTAATTCTATAAAAAGTCTTGAAAGATAAATATTAAAGTAAGAATATTTCTGTCTCTTATCCTTTTTTAAATGAATAGATAGTTTTCTTCTATGTCCTTTTATTTATATTTAATGTAATTATTCTTGGTTCTTGTCTTACGTTAATAGGATTATATTATTATTATCATCAGGAGTAATATCAAAGTCACATAAAAAGTTAGATATATATTTAATAATTAGTTAAATGTATTTCTTAACCACGTAACATTGAAGTTTGATTATGAGTAAATAAAGTTACAGGATCGCTTCATAGATTCGATTCAGGCCTCACTCAAATAATATGAAAAGCAAAATATAATATTTTGAAGCAAAAGAATTTTCTTCAGCTTAGGAAATCACTAGAAGTAATATTATCACAGCCATGTTAGTCTAAGGCGATATTACTAATACGAGACAATAGCATCACCATACTAAGCACCGTTAAGCAACGTAAGCTTAATTAAAAAAAAATGAAAGAACTCGTAAGTATTAATATAAAACAATAGTATTACTTTCATCATAACCCAATTACTTAAAGAGTTGCTTTAGTCCACAAGTTAGTCAACTAAAATAGTTAAGTACATAATAATAGCGTTAACGTTAATTCCCAATCAAATAGTTAAGTACATAAATAGTAGCGTTAACGTTAATTCGCAATCAAATAGTTAAACACATAATAGTAGCGTTCACGTTAATTCCCAATCACATATCTCACTAACCAACATAACGTAAGTGTTTACACCGAACACACTTAACACACACATATATAATCTGACTGACAGTCACAATCCCATTAAAATACTTCACCCCGTCTTCCTCCAGCTGCAAGTTCACCTTCCCCAACTCCAAATGAGACTGATTTGAATGCCCACAACTCGGGTCTTATATACCAAACAATGCTGGTGTAGGAACGAATCAGGAGGCGGGGGTTGGTGCCTGCTCCAATCATAGCTCCTCGAGTCGCATAACAGGTGCCTGGTCCACTCACAGCTCCTGGCGTCGATCATACGTCATAGCATCGGTAGGTAGTTTGCAGGGTCCCCTATGACGCACGCAGGTGTGAAGGCTAGTTTGCAGGTATGCGGGCGAGCTGGTTTACCCACTCGCTCGTTCGCTTGCTAGTCTGCTTCACCGTTTGGGTAGTTTGGCTCCTTCAACTCTAATTCTAACTCTTAAATTAACATACAGGGCTCCGTATGTCAGAATATATATATATATTTGTTTTAAAGCAAGCTAAATTTTTAAATTTTTCAATAGAAAAATGTCTCCCGCGAAGCCAGAATTCTCCATACAACGCTGGCTGGCTATCGCTCGCCAGGAAGAAATCGACACCTGGATGGGGATAAACGTCTTAAAACAGTAGGCTGAATGGGGCCAAATGGATACAAGTCAGAGAAAGAGAGAAAAGCAGAGAAAGATAAAAGAAGCAGATGCCCCCCCTTAAGGTCTATTGGAATATCCACACCCATTTTGGTTGGCTTTGCTCAACACCTCTTCTCCCTCGTGTTTAGCCCCATTAGTTTGGTGATTTTAAGACGTTCGCCCCATTAGTATGACGATTGTACGACCATTAGCCCCCTTTATTTGTCAATATTTAAACCTTTCGTTCAATTAAGGTGTCTATTTTTTCCTGGCGAGCGATAGCGAGCCTGTAATATAGTAGTAACCGGGTTTTGGCCGGGACATTTTTTATCGAAAAATGTACACAATTATCTTGATGGGGGGTCTTGTTTTTTGTTTTGTTTGTTTGGTTAAGCTAGATGGAGGTCTAGGGAAGACATTAGAAAAATAATAATAATATAAATTAATAATCAAATAAATACGGCCATCCCTCCTTAAAATTAACCCTTTGAGTACCAGCGACGTGTGTCATATTTTATGCTGTCTACATTTAGACGATATTATGCAGCTTAGGAAGGTTCTGTGGTAGTTAAAAGGGTTGGTTGAGATAGTTTGAAGCCTTATAATTGCTAGAGGTCCTTCCAAAGCTGAATATAATCGTCTAATAATTGCCAGAATATGATGAATAGGACGTCACTGGTACTGAATGGGATAATGTACAGTTGCGCTAATGAGTGATGTCTCGGCACCAAGTATGTTTTCATCAATACTTGGTATCCGCAATATCTGAGCTTCATCTCTTCATATCGAGTGAATTATACAAACATGTTCCTACACTTACCCCCCCTATTCAACATCTGACAGACATTAATACAGCACAGAGCAAACCAAACGTAATGACAGCTGAGCCATGACTTATTTGCTGGACCGTACCAGTAGTGTTGACTTTGGTGTGGTAAGGTAAAGGGATATACACATACAGTATAGAAGACAATTATTACCTATATACTGATTATGGTTTACCTTGTATACTGTATATCCATGTAGACAATTATTACCTATATACTGATTATGGTTTACCTTGTATACTGTATATCCATGTAGACAATTATTACCTATATACTGATTATGGTTTACCTTGTATACTGTATATCCATGTATATCCATTTTTTGCAACAGCTGTGCCGAATTCACAATGCAAATCATCCAGACTGTGGAAAAAACAGAGGTACAAGATAGACCTAAATATAGCCAAGAGGTGGTGTTATTCCAACAACACTGGGGGAACGCACCAAGAATTTCCCCTCATACATCCCTGACCACAATCGTATCGACGTCACCAAATACCACACCGCCGCCACCTCCCACCTCCCCACATGACCCACCCCACTCCACACCTCTGCCATCTGCCTACTTACGCCCTGCAGATCATGACACCCAGCCCCCCTCTACACCACCTCATAACACCACTATCTCCCCCAACTACCAGACCTCCCCCTCCCAGACCCAACTAGCCCCGCAGCATAGCTCACCACCTGCCCACCTACAACCGACACGTAACTCCACCCCCCTGCAGGCCTCACCCACCCATACACCAAGCCCACTATCAACCACAACCACACTTAGCTCGCCACATAACCCCTCGCAGCCCCAGCCACACCTACTGGGGCTGTCTACACCAGTGTGCAGATATTATCTGGAAAGAAGGTGCAACTTTGGTCAAAAGGGCCAATATAATGGGAAGTCATGTAGATTTGCTCATCCCAATATTTGCAACAACATAACCAGTCATGGAAAATGTAGATATGGTGAAACCTGCAAATACCACCACCCATCCCTTTGCAAGACATCACTTGAGAACAAGACCTGCTACAATATGAAATGCCCAGCTTTTCACATTAAAGGGACTTGGAGATATGCTAGACCTAACACGAATGGTAGCCCAAACAATTCTCTAACTATGCGAGGACGAGACAGAGGAAAAAGGCAAGGAGGGAAAGGGCAGACGAAGAAGATGAAGAGACTAAGGGAGATGGAGGAGCACATAGAACACCTCGAGCACCTCCTGGCCTCCCAAGAGTGGCAAATACATCCCGATGACTATTAGGTACACATAGTGCTCCAAAAAATCTCTCCCAAATCTTGTTTGCAAATATCCAAGGCCTAACAAATAGAACCACGAACAAAGTACCATTTATTAGGGGCCTGCTAGAAGAAGGAAACGCTATATTTGCGGCTCTCACAGAAACTCACATTAAAGATCAGGAAGATAGTGAGGTATGGATTCCTGGTTACAACCTACATAGGGCGGACAGGACGCATAGATCACATGGAGGTGTAGCCTTGTACATCCATGACTCACTGATATGTACTGATTTCCTAAATAACAGTAATGAAGTGGTGGATATACTTGGAGTTAAAATAGAATCCCTAAATTTAGCAGTTATTGTTACATACAGGCCTCCAGACGCATCCCGAGAAGAATTCAAAACCCAGCTCAACAAAATAAAATCAGAAGTGGAAACCCTGGGGAACCCAACACCAAATATTATATGGCTAGGAGACTTTAACCTACCAAACATTAAATGGAGACAACTAGAAAACCAGTTAGTGGCAAACAACCGGAGAAGCAAATACGAGAGAGCTTTTTGAACTTTGCGATTTTTTTTAGTCTTACCCAACATATTGCTGAACCCACACGGGAAAACAATATCTTAGACCTGGTCTTCACTAACAACGACTCTCTAGTACACAGCATTAACATATCGGACACAACATACTCAGATCATAAATTAATTGAGATCAAAACAACCTTAGAAAGTGTACAGACAACCTCAGCATCGAGAACAAAAACCGGCCCCTTCAGTAAATTTAACTTCAATAACAAAAACATTAGGTGGGAAGAGGTAAATCAAGAAATGGAGGAAATAGACTGGGAAGATTAAATTAATAACCTGACACCAGCAGAATGTCTAGTCTTAATAACAGAAACCATGACCCAAATCTGTAGCCACCATATACCTGCAAGACAAACAAAACGAAGAAGCAAACAAGATCGGGAAAGGAGGAGGCTGTACAGAAGAAGAAAATTACTCGCACAAAGACGCACACATCAAAATCTACAGGATAGGCAAAAGGCCGAAATAGATAGAGAAATTGTGGAAATTGAACAAAGGCTAAGAATATCATATGAACTACAACATATGGAAGAGGAGAGGACAGCTATTGCAGGTATAAAGGAAAATTCCAAATACTTCTTTTCATACGCCAAACAAAAGGCTAAAACAACATCAAACATCGGCCCACTGAGCAAAGGTGACGGCTCTTTCACAGGGGACAAAAAGGAAATGAGCGAACTCTTAAGCAGGCAGTATGAAATGGCATTCAGTGAGCCTGATGAAACAAAAGTCATCAGAGACCAAAATATATTTTTCAGGGAAACCTCCCCCACGGAAACCCCTCAGATGCTGGATATTGATTTCGGTCCAAAAGACATAGAAGAGGCCATTTCCAACATGCCATCCCACTCGGCACCAGGCCCGGACTCATGGAATTCGATCCTAATGAAGAAATGTAAGGAAAACCTCTCAAAACCCCTGGCTATAATGTGGAGAAGGAGTCTAGACACATACCAGATAGCTTGAAAAACGCAATAATTGCCCCACTGCATAAAGGAGGGAGTAAAGCACTACCAAAAAACTACCGCCCGGTAGCTCTAACCTCTCACATCATTAAAGTTTTCGAACGAGTCCTGCGAAGAAAAATTTCAACATTCATGGAGACAAATGAACTACACAACACCGGTCAACATGGGTTCAGAGCGGGAAGATCATGTCTCTCACAACTTTTGGAACACTATGACAAAATTCTTAAAGCGCTAGAAGAAAAGAAAAACGTGGATGTCATTTACACCGATTTTGCTAAGGCATTTGATAAATGTGACCATGGTATAATAGCCCACAAACTGAAAGCAAAAGGTATAACTGGGAAAATCGGACGGTGGATATACAATTTCCTCGTAAACCGAAAACAATCAGTAGCAGTAAACCAAGTCACATCTGAGCCTTCGGATGTCAAAAGCTCAGTGCCCCAAGGAACGGTGCTAGCGCCCCTTCTGTTCCTTATACTAATTTGCGACATAGATACCAACACCAGACACAGTATGGTGTCGTCTTTTGCTGATGACACAAAATTAAGCAAGATAGTAAACACACAAGAAGACACGGGCCGACTGCAGGAAGACATGAATGTAGTGTTCCAGTGGACCAGGGAAAACAACATGCAATTCAATGAGAAAAAATTCCAATTAATACGGTACAGAGATAATAATGGTGTTAAAGAAATTACAAATTACTTAACAGAATCTAACCACATAATAGAACGGAAAGACAGTGTGAAAGACCTTGGGGTATTAATGTCTGAAAATATGGGTTTCAAAGTACATAACCAGGTCAAAGTGGCGGCTGCGAAACGTCTAACGGGTTGGATTCTGCGTACTTTTAAAACACGCGGTGAAGTACCTATGATAACGCTCTTCAAATCTCTAGTGCTACCGCGGCTTGATTACTGTAGCGTATTAACATCCCCATACAAAGCAGGTGAAATAAATGACGTAGAGAGTGTACAAAGAAATTTCACTTCGCATATAAGTTCGATAAAACATTTACACTATTGGGAGCATTTAAGAGCACTGAATCTGTACTCACTGGAACGTAGAAGAGAACGTTACCTAATAATATACACGTGGAAAATCGCAGAGGGTTTAGTACCAAACCTACATACTCCGATAGTCATGAAATTCAGTGATAGGAGAGGCTGGGAATGCGAAATCCCCCGGATGAATAATAGGGGTGCTATGGGCTCTCTGCGAGAGGGCTGGTTATCACACAGAGGTCCACGTCTCTTCAACAAACTCCCACGGCGAGTAAGAGACATGAGGGACATCTCGTTAGACAACTTCAAGAGAGCCCTAGATGTCGAACTGCAAAAAGTGCCAGACGAGCCCATCCTCGCAAGGGAGCGAGCTGTCGCTTCAAACAGTCTACTGCACCAAATCACCACCCATAACGAGAGGCGTCGCGCTCCTTGGTGCCGCTAGAAGAGCGGCGAACACATCTAAAGGTATCTAAAGGTAAGGTAGGAGATGGTTGCGTTAAGGGGGGGTCACCTGATTTTCTTATCTTTCTCTCCTTTTCTCTCTTTCTCTGACTTGTATCCATTTGGCCCCATTCAGCCAACTGTTTTGAGACGCTTATCCCCATCCAGGTCGATTTCTTTCTGGCGGGCGACAGCGAGTTGGCAGTGTATGGAGAAATCCGGCTTCGCCGGAGAAATTTTTCTATCGAAAAATTTACAAATTTAGCTTGCTGTAAAACGAAAATATACAGTATATATGCTGGCTCGCTACCGCTCGCCAGGAAAATATTGACACCTGGATGGGGGTAAACGTCTTAAAACAGTAGGCTGAATGGTGATGAATGGATACAAGCCAAAGAGAGAGGGAGAGAAAGCGAAACAAAAGCGAGGTAGGCTCCCTTAATATAGTCTGTTCATTTTCGGTTGGGCATAAATCGTATCCTCTAACCTCCTTAACTCAAAAAGGACTAGAGTAAATGAGTTAATAGTTCTACCAAATAGGAAGACCTGGCTAGGGTATATGTGTATAAATTGAAAGCTCATTTGCTCTAGCCCTTTTTGAGGATAGCGGTTACAATTTCATCCCAACCTAGAATTAAGCGGGCCCACCTATTTTGTTTTCTCTTTTTCTCCCTCTCTCTTTGGCTTGTATCCATTCGGCCCCATTCAGCCTACTGTTTTAAGACGTTTACCCCCATCCAGGTGTCAATATTTTCCTGCCGAGCGGTAGCGATTATTTTTGTTTTGACAGCAAGCTAAATTTGTAAATTTTCGATAGAAAAATGTCTCCGGCGAAGCATGATTTTTCCATGCAATACTGGCTTGCTATCGCTCGCCAGGAAGAAATCGACACCTGGCTGGGGATAAACGTCTTAAAACAGTTGGCTGAATGTGGCCGAATGGATACAAGCCAGGGAAAGAGAGAAAAGGAGAGAAAGATAAAGAAAAGCCGGTGACCCCCCTTAACTGACTTTGTTTTATACCAACATACCTTTTTGTTATTACTATGGACACTTTAATGATCCTCTTCGTGCATTCTATAAACCGATAACTGGTAACTGTTTATTCAAAATCAACATGTTAATATTTAGCTCAAGAGTAAGTGAAAGATAATCCAACTAGAGAATGACGTGTTCCATGGCAGGTGTTTACCATATGAAATAGTGTGTGTGTGTGTGTGCGCGTGTTGTGTGTGTGTGTGTGTGTGTGTGTGTGTGTGTGTATGTGTAAGGGAGTATGGGTGTGTGTGAGTGTATATGTGTGTGTGTGTGTGTGTGTTGTGTTTGTGTTTGTGTGTGTGTGTAAGGGAGTGTGTGTGTGTGTGAGTGTATATGTGTGTGTGTGTGTGTGTTGTGTTTGTGTGTGTGTGTGAGTGTATATGTGTGTGTGTGAGTGTGTGTATGTGTGAGTGAGAGTGCGTGTCTGTGTGTGTTGTGTATGTGTGTGTAGGCCTGTGTGTGGCCAACTCCTACAATGGCTTACCTTGTGATGAATGATGTCAGGGTAATATAACCAGTGTTCATACCAGCGAGATGGGGGGGGGGGGTTCTAGTTAACGGATGGCGCAAATGTGTGTAAGAGTACAAAGGAGTACAAAGGAAATCAAGCAACAACAGATCTAGTGACCCTTCTAGGTTGCTTGTCCTCCAAAACACTGAGGATCAAGTGTCCAAACAGTGGTTTAGAGTGGGTAAGGGAACATTGGAAAGGGAATTACTGCCCTGGAACTAATGTCTGTGGCAGGATTAGGAAGTTAGTAGGGGACAGATGGGTTAGTAACTGAGGGGGGGATAAAATAAAGTTATTCATTTACAAACGCAGTCAGTCGCGGGTTTGATGCGAGATATTTGTCTAGGCGGAGTTTATATGAATCAACGGTGATGCAGTCTATAACGTTTCGGGGAAGCCCATTCCACAAGTTGACAACTCGATTGAAGAAGAAATTCTTAGATTCGTGTGAGTTAAAAGATTTACCAATAATTTTGCAACCGTTTCCCCGCGTGTAATTAGATTGGTCGATAGTGAAGTACTTACTACAGTTCATATTGTCGATGCCTTTGATGATTTTGAACACTTGAATTAAGTCACCTCTTAATCTGCGCTGGGTTAAAGGAAATAGATTTAATTCTCTAAGACGCTCTTCGTATGGTTTGTTCTTTAGGCTAGGTATCATTTTGGTAACTCTACGTTGAACTCGTTCTAGCTTGTTTATATCTTTTTGGTAATAAGGGCACCAGGATTGAACGCAGTATTCCAGAAGAGGGCGGACTAATGAATTGTAAAGGGTTAGGATAACTTCTTTGGATTTATGCTCAAATGACCTGCCTATAAAGCCAATTATTTTGTTTGACTTCTTAACAACTTCTGAACATTGTTGACTCGGTTTTAGGTTACTCGATATTGTTACTCCCAGATCGGTTTCTCTGTTTACATTCTTAAGCTGAGTGCCATTCATCGAATAGTTTGCTTTCTCATTTAGGTATCCGATATGTAGTACTTTACATTTATCCGCATTGAAACTCATTTGCCAAATTTGGGCCCAACATGACAATTTATCTAGATTGTGTTGTATATCGTCAACTTGTTCTTTTGAGAGTACGCTATTTGCAATTTTTGTATCGTCAGCAAATTTTGAGATTGTACAGGTGAGACCCTCATCTATGTCGTTGATGTAAATTAGAAAGAGAATTGGTCCTAGTACCGATCCCTGGGGTACCCCGCTACTTACATTGGTCCATTTTGATGCCTTACCGTTTATGACTACTCTTTGCTTTCTGTCGCTGAGCCAATTTTCTATCCATTTCAACACACCGTCTTGTATTCCATGCGCTTTTAGTTTTAGCAGTAAACGTTTGTGGGGAACTTTGTCAAAGGCCTTTTGAAAATCAAGGTATATAATATCTACAGCTTTACTCTCATCGTAGAGGTTGAGGATATCGTGGAAGAAGTCTAAGAGGTTTGTTAAACAGGAACGTTTTTTACGAAAGCCGTGTTGAGTATCTTTAAGTATGTTATTTTCCTCTAAGTGATTTACGAGTCTGTCTCGTATGACCGTTTCTAGCATTTTACATACAACTGAGGTTAAGCTAATTGGACGATAGTTACTGGGTAGGGATTTGCTGCCTTTTTTGAATATCGGTGTTAAAGAGAGAGAGAGAGAGAGAGAGAGAATATATGAGAGAGAGAGAGAGAGTGTGTTTGGTTGTGTAAGAGAGAGAGATTTGATTTGATTTGATTGTTTTATTGAGAAAAGTACAAATGTTACACAAGTATCATAGTTACATTATCTCAAAAGGGCGAAGGTGCATACGCAATCTTCACCCTATTTCTGGCTTAAACTATGTCATTACATATATAGTTAGATGAGTAATACATTGATATTGAAGATTAATTTTAACACTACCTAAGTTTAGTATATACAGTATTATAATAAAGACATATCTAAAATACATGAGTCCCCGTTATAGACCTTGATCAGATTATGTTTTGTTTTTAAACACGCATGCTGTCCCACAAGACCCCCAACTGAGCCCCAACCGTGTTAATCCCTCCTTAAACATCCTAGAGGGACCCTAACCGTCGTGACCCAGTCACCAGACCCCAGCACCCAAAACATACAGCCATACAGATTCAGATTCAGATTCATATTATTTTATTTCCATAAAATAATATTCGGAGGGAAGGTGCAAGTAGTCCTCCGGGAGGGATGTGCCGCATATCCGGAGGTACTTGTACATCAAGCCATTAGCCGAGAATATTGAGGACAATACAGCAGTATGGTTAGGGAGCGTAGGTTCGCTGACCCAGGGTGGCCTGTAAGGCACCACTAGAATGTACATGTGTTTAGTTGAAGAGCATAGCTACACATCAAATTATATGTTTTATAATTTTACATTCTTTTAAAAGGTTGTACATAGTTCCACTGTTGAACATCCATATTATCTGTTTAGTTACATTTTCAATTGTATTACTTCTATATTTTATTAAAGTTATACATTGCAGTATATAATGTTGAAGGGTGTGAGATCTTGGCCTATTGCACAGCCTACAAATCCTATCCTTCTCTGCAGTATTAATGCCTAATTCCCAGTAATATTTGTAGCCTAGTCTTAACCTAGTACATACAGAATCTTTCCACTTACTTGTAACATTCCCATAATTGAATTTAGTTTTATCTACCACCTCTCTGTAATGATGCATGGTGGCACTAGGCCTGGCTATATACTTACACTCGATATCTCTAGCTTCTTTTACTTCTTGACATTTCTTTATTTTGTTTTTTACCTGTTTCAAAGAAGGGTACATTGTACATCAATTTCCATTTTTTCAGTAGCATTTTTAGCTATTATATCAACTTTTTCATTATAGGTAATCCCTGTATGTGATGGTATCCATGAAAACACAATTTTTCTCCCTTTTAATTGGAGTTGATGTACAATATTCCGGCATTGGATAACAATATTTTCGTATACTGGTGTTTTACAGTTTAGGGAGTCCAGAGCCCCTCTGCTGTCAACAAAGAAGCTTACATCCCCTTCTCCTCCTTCGATTTCTTTAAGTCCATATAATATCGCATACAATTCAGCCTGAGTTGATGATATATTATCGCTTAGCCTATAATTATATTCTGTTTCTAGCCACATGTTGGAGTCTTGCATGTAATCTCTAATTAAAATCCCACAACCTGCCCTACCATTTTCCATTACCGACCCATCACAATAAGCATGTGCTACTTTACCAGTGTACATTTTGTTTATTCTTTCTTCATAAATGTTTCTTAATTCTATTGTATTATACATGTTCTTTTTATTTTGTAATGGCATAATATCTAAAATTACGTCTTTCTCCTCCCATGGTGGGACAGGTTGTCCATTTTCGTAATTAATACAGTTGTTTATTAAATCATAATGTTGTATTTTGTTCACCAAATGTTTCATATATCCTTTTTTGCCTTGTCTCCAGAAGGTGCGAGTATTATTCATGCAGTCCTTTATGTCTTTCAGTAGTTCGTTGCCACCTTTTAATCTTACATGTCTAATTGCTGCTACAATATTAGTTTGTTCTACTCTATGTTTAATGCTCGGTAGCATTGTTTCAAGCTTCATTGCATCAATCATTGCATTTTTTGGGCAGTTTAAAATAATTCTCATAGTCTCGTTTTGTATTTTTTCAAGTTTATCGAACCTTCCTTCATCAAGACAAAAAAGGACAGGACTGGCATATTCAATGACTGATCTAATAGTACTAATGTACATCATTTTTAGTACAGGAACACCGACACCGTTACCACTCCAAGCTAAGGCTCTCAAGGGTTGCATTCGTACCTTACATTGTGTAGTTATATAATTCACCTCAGCTTCTTTAGCTTCTGCTGTATAACCCACATACATACCCAAGTACTTATAACTATTTACTCTTTCTATATTCATATTATTTATTGTTAGTTGCTTGTCAGTTCTTGCTCGACATTGAAATTTTGTTTTATCTTCATTTACTATTAATCCTAGTTCCTGTGTTAACTTCCCAAATTTAGTCAGCGCCTGTTGCATTTTATCAACCGTTTTGCTTTGTAGCATAATATCGTCTGCATAAATTCTAATTTTAACCCCATCGGCTAATGTTAGACTTGCAAGTCTATTCAATAGTACATTGAACAACATTGGACTTAGTGTCCCTAAGTCCAAACTACCTTCTTCAGACAATGCTCCTTGATAAGAGACTTTAGCCCTTCGGCCATGTAAATAGTCTCCTATCCAATGAAGCATCCTTCCTGACACCCCCATACCTGCTAGTTCATGCAGTATAATTTCTCCGTTGGCTTTATCGAATGCACCCTTGAGATCGACAAATGCCCTGCAGTAGTCAGCATCGTGTGATAGGCACTTGATGACGGCATCAGTAGTTCCTTTACCTTTGATGAACCCATATACATTATTATTTAATTTACCTCCTATAACATATTGCAATCTTTATAAAAGCATTCTTTCCATCATTTTGCAAAAACAAGATGTTAAAGAGACTGGCCTAAATCTTCCTCCAGGCTTAGGGATAGGAATAATGATAGCAGTTTTCCATGCTCGGGGTAATCGACCCTCTTGATAACTCATATTGAATAGATCAAGTAGTGGACCATTATCAATGCTTGTCAAACAGTTTAATATATCATAGGTTACTCCGTCCTCCCCAGGGGCTGTACATTTCCCATGTTTAATAGCTCGAAGTAGTTCATCCCTAGTAAACAGTACATCAGTGTTATCCCCTGTATTTAAAGCGTTAATAATTACTTCTCTCCTGTCCCCTTCCCATTTATTTACTGCCTCTTTGATTTCCTGAGGTATTTTGTCTTTGCTTGACGCGAGTGACCATTTGTTCATTACCTCGTTAGCGAATTTTTCAGGAGTCGGGTGTGCCACATTATCGATTTTCTTTCCTTTAACTTTGTTAACCTCTTTCCAAATATCACCTATATTTTTACTATTTCCGATATTATTTGTAAAATTCGTCCAATACTCCCTTCTAACTTCTTTTCTAGCCTCCCCGCAAATTGTTGCTGTCTCCAGCAACGTGTGTTTTGCTTCGTCCTCCCTTCCATCGTTTACCAATTTTCTATGCGCGACCTTGAGCATTTTGTTCCAACCTTGGAGGACTTTATCGTGGGCATATTTATTATTGTTCGGCCGTTTTCTTTTCTTTGTCGTCTGAACATTACGGCTTAATGAGGTTTCTATAACTTTAATCATGTCATCATAGAAAGATTCAATTGATGTAGGATGATAATTACTGTACCATTTTTTAATATATTCAATAAAGTTTTGTATATCGTCTTTTGGAAGCCTTAGTTTTTTTCTATTGGCCCCGAAAGCTAGTTTCCCTAGTGGAATTTTAATATCAAGAGCAAAATGATCACTGAGTAGTTCAGCCTCTACTACGCAGCTTCCATCCAGCCCTTGTCCATTTAGTATAAAAGCGTAGTCGAGTCTCCCTCCCTTAATATGGGTTGCTTCTTCCGATCCTAGTAATTTAATGTCTTGGTAATCTTGTACAAATTGATAAACTCTTCTACCATTCGTATTTATTTTCCCGTCTAATTCAAATTCATTATATCTAGCGTTTAAGTCCCCAGCGACAAGAGTAACCCCATTATACAAACTATCAGGCAGAGCACTGGCATGAAAAAAGTTTTGTGATTATATACGTTAACGATATTAAGGGTACCTTCTTTTAAATATAGTTTTACTGAGACTGTTTTGATCCCCTCTGATTTCATGGGCGCCTCTATTAATTCTGAGGGTATGGCATTTTTTACATATGTGGAAACTCCCCTTGTATTATCATCTGAAAATAATTGATATAGTTTATACCCATTGAGTTTTATTATACTACCATTCCTATCCCCAGTTTCCTGGAGAATAATTACGTCTGAGTCGAACTTTGTTACATAATAATGAACATCGTGCATTCTACCACCTAAGCCATTCACGTTCCATGATATTATGTTTAGATGTTTATGATCCATTATGCTGATCAATGTCCATTGATCAGAGAGAGAGAGAGAAAGAGAATGTGTGAGAGAGAGAGAAAGAGAGTGTGTATGTGGGTGTGTAAGAGAGAGAGAGATCAAACAACAGCATAATTCTGACGCTATTGATGCTATAGAATAAAGCATTCATTAACCCGTTCACTACTGACGCAGTCCTTTTAACTTTATTCTGGCTACTATTATATGATTTTATTCAGCTTAGGACGTACGTCTATACTCAGTAAAACTATCTCATTTAATCCTTTTAGCTACCATATATCTGTCCTAAGCTTCATATAATCGTCTAAATATAGCTAACAGTCAATAAAATAAGACATCGCCGGATACAGAACGGATTCACAAGAATGCTTAAGGGGGCCCACCTCGCTTTTTTTACTCTTTCACTCTCTCTCTGTTTGGCTTGTATCCATTCGGCCCCATTCAGCCTACTGTTTGAAGACGTTTACCCCCATCCATGAGTCAAAATTTTCCTGGCGAGCGGTAGCGAGCCAGCATATATATATATATATATATTTGTTTTGACAGAAAACTAAAACTTTACATTTTTCGATAGAAAAATGTGTCCTGCTAAGCCTAATTTCTCCATACAATGCAGGCTCGCTATCGCTCGCCAGGAAGATATCGACACCTGGATGGGGATAAACGTCTTAATACAGTTGGCTGAATGGGGCCGAATGGATACAAGCCAGGGAAAGAGAGAAAAGGAGATACATATTAAACAAACCTGTGACCCCCCTTAAGGAACCTGATCAAGTGCCATATTTAATTAGCTCAAACTGTTTGGAAATATTAAATTGAAACAAGTGGTTGAATTGTGTTGAATAATCAGGGTTGGACTTGGTGCTGGTGTCAAACTGGACTAAGCATTTGGCCAGCACCTAGTGTCGGGCTATGAATAAGTTCAACCTGTTTCCATCCATACAAGGAACTGGAGTTCTAGCAGAGAGGCTCCAGTCCTGACAATAATCTTGACTTACAGTGTGCTGGCTTAATAATTGTGACGCTTCTGCATAGTAGCCACGTGCGGGCATGCGCACGCGTCGGCTGCCCAGCCGTTTAGAAACCGGCTGATGGCAGCCAGCCGGCCGGCTTTTCCTTAGTATATATCCTACGACAATGTAACTAATGTCTGGGATATTCTTATGTTGTTTCACAGCTTGTAGCTGCCCTTATTCTTAACCAACGCATCTTAGTATATTTTATTCTCGATAGTCGATTGTTTCATAATAATATATAAGATGTAAGTCTAGTGAGAGTGGGAGGAGACGAGCAGGAGAGAGAGACCGGCTGGGGGACGTTGCTTCGCACGGAGAGTCTAGCTTGGGACGAGCCTGATGTTGCCATATGCATTTGATTGCAACGTTAGGCTTAGTTTCGACTCACGCACGGGGTAGACGATTTTGACCCGGCAACTGTGTTGAGTGTCGCCAAGCCTGGGATGTATTCTGCATGCCTAGGGCGGGGTCCAGACAGATTCAAGACTCAGAGCTGACCTCACTGTCCTTCAACAAACTCCCATGGCGAGTAAGAGACATGAGGGACATCTCGTTAGACAACTTCAAGAGAGCCCTAGATGTCGAACTGCAAAAAGTGCCAGACGAGCCCATCCTCGCAAGGGAGCGAGCTGTCGCTTCAAACAGTCTACTGCACCAAATCACCACCCATAACGAGGGGCGTCGCGCTCCTTGGTGTCGCTAGAGGAGCGGCGAACACATCCAAAGGTATCCAAAGGTAAGGTACCCTTCGGACCCCCTTGATATCTATCCCTCTCAACCCCCACTTAGAAACTTTCTCTCTTACTTTGTATACCTTCTTTCCACTACTTCACCAATCTATTTAATTATCCCATCCCCTTGATTGACCTCATATCTATTATTGTATTAACGACGAGCTCTCAGATAATTAGATAGGATTTTGGGCCTTATGAAGAGACGTAATTGTTAATGAGACCTAGGAAGCTTTTTTGTTGTCTCATATTTGGTGGTTTCATGCTTGCTAGTGTGTTCTTGTGTCAGGTTGGCAGGGGCTAGACCGGAGGGGAGGCTTTTTGCGATCCTTTAAGTAAAGTCTGCTGGTGCGAGTCCTGAGGACCCGCACGACTTTACTAGGATACCCGTGGGAGTCTGGGGGCATTTTCTTTTCTGTGTCCCTGTGTGTCTAGTGTTGTGTTGTGTGAGGGACCTTGCCTAGTCCACTCAGCACTGTGCTAGCACGTCTTGCTTTTGTTTTAGGGTCGCCAGGAGAGAGTCAGATACTTGCGATCTGAGTCTCTCAAGAGAGCACCCTTTCAATTAGAGTAATTTGGCGCACAGACTTGGGAACGTCCCTAGGCTAGAGCAGGTGGCTCAGCCCGGGTATCCGAAGCCTATATCCTTCCAGCTAGACCTCTGCCACCTGGCAGATTAACAGCTAGGGGTTTATTATTTCTGTATGCTTGTTATTGTGCCACCGTTTACCATTTTTGTGAGCATTGTGAGTCAGGGTGTGGCTTAGAGACTCTGTCCGAGCAGGCTTGCCTGACTAAGAGTGAGAAGCACACCTGTATGTGGTTATGTTGCGAGTTGCTGCCTTTATTTAATTATACCTATGCCATTATACACTGTATGGCCTATCACTAGTATTTATTCCTGCTTATGAGTTAAGAGTTCTCTAAATCCGTAACGTATTTTCTTTGCTAAGCATCAGATCCTACAGTAGCCGCATGCAGTTTAGAAACCCGCATCTTGTCTACCTGTACGATGTTTTGAGGACTGTTTGCTTTCACCTTCTTTCACGCAGGGGTGATTAGTTGTATTAATTAACGTAACGTTAAATGTACTTTCTTCTAGTTTGTTATTAAATTGTTTCTGCAATTTAATTCCGTTATCTATCTTTTCCTTGAAGCTTTAAGTCAACTTAATTGTGTGATCTTTTATATAGCCTGCTTGACTTTCAGCAGTCTATAGTGCGTGCACCCTGTAACCGAGTCATAGGATACCTTGTTGTCCAGGCAGGACTCTTGACGGTTTAGGGTGGTTTGTTGCCTGGGTTTATAGATAAGGGTTGGATCTAGCGTTTTCCGTTGTTGCTTGTTGCCGCATACCTAGTCCAATAGAAAGAGCCCAGTGTTTATATATCCCAGGACGTAACAAATGGCGACCTTGCATAGGATTTACTGAACAGAGGAATGTAGTGATCATTTGTTTTGAGATTCCTTATGATTAAAGGAATACAGTGGACATAGATTTTTTTTTTTTGGAGCAACCAATATAACACATTAAAGACTTTAAATAACATTAGTATATACATACTTGCATAGGAGATAAGGCACATTCTATAACCGTGATAATTACTGCAGTACACAAACATGTCTAATACATCAGAACACAGTGATGGGTCAGGTCACGATACGGGCTCGGAGGGAGAAAGACCTGTGGAGTGGCTAGTCGATAGCAAGGAGGGTGCTAGAAGATTTTTAGAGGTGCCCCTTACCGCTGCCAGGGTGTTGAAGCTGAATAAGTATGGCTTAAAGTGTGTGGCAGGTCTTCAGGGTCACCAGGGTTTAAGTGGCATGAGGAAAGATCAGCTGAGGACTTTGATATTGGGTTTAGAAGGGAGAGACCTGGGTGGAGAGGCGACTGGGGGCCCCGGTCCCCAGCCCCCCCTCCACTCTACCCCCGTATCAAACGTCAGGGTGCCTGAATTTAGAACATACCCCCAAGTTGATGGTCAATGGCAGCGTGGAATTCAATCACAGGGACCCTCCCCATTAAATGCACCTTCCCCTCCTCAAGGGTTGACTCCAGATTTGTTGTTTCGGCTTGAGATGGCCAAGGTTGAGGCCGCCGAAAGACAGGTTAGTGTGCAGGCTGAGGTTACTAGAGCTCAGGTTGAGGCCGCCGAGAGACAGGCTAGTGTGCAGGCTGAGGTTGCTAGAGCTCAGGCTGAGGCCGCAGAGAGAGCAGCTATACGAGAGGCTGAACTGCAGGCAGAGTCTACTAGGTATCGGGCTGACAGGGAGCTGGAGAGATCTCGAGTGGAGGTAACAGGGCGAAATATTGGGGGAGGTAACAGACATCGGGACCAATCATTGTCGCACCTGCTTAAACTAGTTCCTGTGTTCGATGAATCATGTGTGACTGAGTTTTTTTATGCGATTTGAGTAGAAGTGTCAGGAACACCAGTGGCCTCAGGAAAAGTGGGCAGCATTAGTTTCATCAAGACTCCTAGGAAAGGGGCTAAAAGCGTATGATGCACTACCTTTAAGCGTATGATGCACTGTGTAGTTTTTGATGAGCTAAAGAAGGCTGTGCTACGGGCCTATGAGTTACAACCAGAAACTTACCGCTTGAAGTTTCGGGGTGTTACTAAGGGCAAGGATAGTACCTTCCTAGAACACGCCCGGGACTTGTCTGATGCACTACGACATTGGCTGCGTTCTGAGAGGGCAGCTACTTTTGAGGAGTTGAGTGAGCTGGTTCTCTTGGAGCAGTTCTTTAAGTGTACAGGCGGGGACTTAAACATTAAATATAAAGGAAAACAATCCTAGAACTCTCCAGGAGGCAGCAGAAATGGCTGACCTCCGACTGTCATTAATTCGAGGGTGCGGAGCAGCAGCTAGGAGTGAGTCGGGTGCAAAGGATCGTACCCCTCCCCCTCCCAAGAATTTTGATACACATAAATACACAAAACCATCTAGCACTGACAATAAAACTGAACATAAACCAAATACCGTCCCGTATAAGAAGTCTAATGGTACCTCCCACTCCCAAGGGAAACCAAAGAGTAAAGAGTGCTTTGCATGTCACATGGAGGGTCACTTTGCAAATGCTTGTCCGAACAAGCCACCAAACAAGGTTGTGTCATTGGCCCGCAGCATAGGGGTGTCGCCTATATCTTCTGAGTTTGCCAAGGGTAGTTCGTCAGAGGGTGGGACACAGCCTGTGTTCAAGAGTCCGGAAGGCTCGAACCCTGTCCGCGACGTCTTTGGGGGTCATAGAGGGCATGGTTTTGTGAGGTGGGCTGGCGAAAGACGAGGAATTAAGCTATTGCGTGATACGGGGGCTTCTCAGACCTTGTTAAAGAACTTTACTGGTAGGCCGATTAACGCTGCTCGGGTGGTGGTAGTTCAGGGGATCAATGCTATGAAGTCCTACCCACTGGTGCGGATGGAGCTGGAGGTGGGTGGTGTGGTGAAGGACCTGGATGAAGGAATTGTAGAGAACTTGCCTGTTGTGGGCGTCGATCTCCTCCTCGGCAACGACTTTGCGGTGCCTGCTTCTAAGGTTTCACCCTTGGTCGTTGCCGAGAAGGCAGCCGACGTTAGTAGGGAGGAACAGGAGTGGGTTGAGAAGTGTAGCGTACAAACCATGGCGTGTGTTGTGACGCATTCTCAGACATCCGGAGCCTTGCAGCCACCAAATCAGTCTATCAAACCGCGGAGGAAAGGTCACAAGAAAACGGGAAGTGTTGGTCAATTAGAGAGTTTTGAGCCGGCAGTGTTTCTTGGTGACTCATTATTGGCACCTATGTTAGAGTCTGGAGAGGCCCCGTGGCCTGTCACCGCTAGTGCAGGTGCAGGGCAGGAAGAGACTCTGCGACAGCATCGTTATGCGCAGCGTGAGGAAAGGATGGCTCAGCGGGACATTGAAGGTGGAAATAAATTATTTAAGATGAACTTGGATAATCTCGCACCTGCTGATATATGTTCCTTGCAGCTGGAAGATCCTGAAGTCAGGGCATGTGGTAATGGTGCTATCAAACTGGAGAGCGATGGGGATGCACAGCCTGGTAATTTTTTCTTGTCCGAGCGGATCTTGCATCGGAGACATCAGGATCCCAAAAAAAAGTGGGATGGCAGGTCAGGATTAGTGGACCAGTTAGTAGTACCGAGGGTGTGCCGTGAGAGCTTATTGAGATTAGCTCATGATGTGCCTTTGGCAGGGCACCTGGGGGCACGTAAGACGGAGGCAGCTCTGAGCAAGCTTTTCTGGTGGCCTGGGTTAAAGGCAAGTGTCGTGTCATGGGTGTCACAGTGTCACACTTGTCAAGTTGTTGGGAAACCCAATCAGGTCATCCCGAGAGCCCCGTTACAACCCATCCCTGTCATTGGGCCGCCCTTCAGCAAAGTAGTTATCGATATGGTTGGCCCATTGCCCCCCACTAGTACCGGCAATACATTTTTACTAACTGTAATGGATGTAGCAACACGGTATCCAGATGCTTACCCCATGCGCAACGGGATGGCTAAGACTGTTGTCAAAAACCTACTTGTCTATTTCTCTCGTTATGGCTACCCTCAGGAGATCCAGTCTGATTAGGGATCCAATTTTACTTCTGCTCTGTTTAAGCAGACCATGCAGCAACATGGGATAGTGTCTGTGGTGTCATCTGCCTACCATCCCGAGAGTCAGGGTTTTTTTTGAAAGGTGGCACTCGACTCTCAAGAGTATGTTGCGGTGTTATTGCATGGAAAATGGGAAGGACTGGGATCTAGGTCTCCCATACGTTTTATTTGCTGCGAGAGAAGTACCTGGGGAGAGCTTGGGATTTAGCCCGAACGAGTTGGTTTTTGGACACAGGGTCAGGGGGCCCCTCCACATAGTCAAGGAGATCTGGGAGGGAGTCACAAAGCCATGCTCGCTTCTAAAGTATGTAGTTGAAAGCCGTGAGAGAATGCTAAAGAGCTTGGAGGTAGCATGTCGGAACCTTAAGAGTTCACAAGCTCAGATGAAGGACAGATACGACCAGAAGGTGAAGCTGAGGGAGTTTGAAGTAGATCAGGAGTGTGACGTTAACCACTCCGTTAAAACCGCATGGCTTGTCCTACAGTGACTCGCTAGGTTCGCCAGGGCAGTGGATGGGGCTACAGTTTGTGTATTAGAGTGTGCTTTATTTCATATGAAAGCTCGTGTCATGGGCAGTCCAGAAAGGCTCTTTGTTTTCGCCCATGTCAAGGCTTTATATATTTAATTGTAAAGTATATATTTTATCATTAACTAGTAATGATAGGATCTGGGAGAGAGAGGAGTGAGAGGGGGCGCGCAGTGTTTTTTGTCCCGCTCGATGACGTCACGGCTGCCTGCCTCGCGGGGGTTGGTGGAGAGAGGCCCTTACCATGCTGTAAGCTTTGCTAGTGGTTAGATGACTTGTAACCGCTGTTTTCCCACGCGGCTCGAGCTAGTGCGAGTATATATACAGTTCCTCGCCACTCTCTCCCTCAGATCTGGTTTCTAGAACACACCCATCTTTTTTCCCTTGCTATCTGTCCCCGCTCCGTACCTGAGAATCTTTTCCTCTGCCTATCTCTCTCATTTTCCATATCCTTCACCACCTTTTATTAATATTATACCCCCTCTGGTTAACTCTGCAAAATCAGCTTCATGCTGGCCAGTTGTATTGTGTGTTAAGGTCTGATATAGCCTATGTATGTTAGTTGTTAAGATAAGTGGATCACGAAGCATTGGTTGGCATTTATATTGTTTAAGTACTGCATCCTTTAATTATTAGTGTTCTGCTGGATTAGATAATGCTAGACTAGGGGTCGGATATTATAAGGTATTGTTTCCTATGAGTGCTGGCTTTAGGATAAAGCTGCACGACATACCTGAGAACTGGAGTTGATTGAGTAAATTCTAGTCTGTGTGCCATTGAGAGTAGAGCATGCAC
Source organism: Paralithodes platypus (assembly GCA_032716605.1). Classification (NCBI taxonomy): domain Eukaryota; kingdom Metazoa; phylum Arthropoda; class Malacostraca; order Decapoda; family Lithodidae; genus Paralithodes; species Paralithodes platypus. The sequence goes on along the minus strand of CM064501.1, from coordinate 33,490,902 downwards.
GAATGAGGGCTTTTTGCCTATACCGTTCTGCACTGTTCTAAGCTCGTTGCTTGTCTTTGAGGTACGCCAGGAGAACGCTTAATACTTCGGTATTAAGGTTTCTCAAGAGAGCTACCCTTCCCTATAACGTAATATTTGACGCACAGACTTGAGATTTGCACTAGGCTATGCGGCATGCCATGCGCACCAGTATCTCGTATCATTGACTCTAGCTAGACTTTATCAATCATAGTAGACATTAAGTATATTAACCCAATTACTCTTTTTATGCATACCCATTTATTATTACACAAGCATTTCGCAGCCTAGTTTGATGTATTGAGACACAAACGACTTAGGCTCTTTTTGTTGATAGGAATACTGCATTGTCGTGGCGATTATTATTATTGTTGTTGTGTTTAGGATATTCTTGGCTCCGACGGCATTATATATTCTGCCTTTTTGTGTGCATAGCCTGCACGAGCATTGTTCCGCTGCCTGCCTTTTTGGGTTCCATTTCCGATACGAGCATCTTTATAGCATCTAACATTTAAAGAAGATTCCTTGTTAGTGTTGAAGGACTTTAGTGCACTTTCTTTCATGCAGGAGTGCCTGACATTTATTGATTAAAGTAACGTAAGCTGTAACTTCTCTTACCACCTTACTTTGCATACCATAACCAAGCACCTTCGGTTATAGGTAGTAATAGGCTGTTTTCACATAACATTAAGCCTAGAGTAGACGCACATTTATTGAGAGTTTGATAGCCTATTATTGCATATAGAACTCTGTAGAGTATTTGTGTTCTTTGTTCACTGGGAATATACATCAGAGGTTGGAGCTAGCGCTTTCCGTTGTAGCATTTATGCCATTACTAGTCCAATGAATAAGAGCCCTGATATATTTGAACCCCAGTCGTAACAAATGGCGACCTTACCTAGGATTTGGTGAACCTACATTTATTAGCAGGGAACATTTGTTGTTTTGGAGAATATTTTGCGGGGATCAGCAAGAATTTTTTTTTTCGCAACATAGTATAGCCCTTGAGTATTTCCGAGAATTTGTGTGTGTATATTGAGGTATAAGAGTTTGGGGTACTTCTTTTCTGAATATTGTGGTGAGAAATTTTTGTGAGCATCATGTCTTATACCGGGTCAGAGGAGAATGGAGACACAGTACGTAATGTCGAAACTGAGGAACAGCAGCATGATGAAAGGGTTAATCGGGTGAACTGTGAGGAGGATGCTAGGATATTTTTGCAATGGCCTGTTACTGCCGAGCGGTTGGTGGGTGTGGATCGGTACGGTCTTCAATGCCTGGCCACAGCTATCGGTCATGCGGTTACTAGCAGCATGACCAAGGATAACTTGATAACGTGTGTACTGGGCAGGGTGACTGGTGAGCGAGATGGGTTGAGTGCTCAGAGCCCTTCGGCCATGCTTCCCCTACACTCGACTCCCAGCCATCCCAGTAGTTTGCCGACACCGGGTACGCTTCCGCAGTTGGGTGGTGACTGGCAGGGTGGGTTGCCCCTGGGGGGACCACCGGTGGTTTCAAATATTGTGGCACCTTCGCCTCCTCAAGGGTTGACTCCAGAATTATTGCTTCAGCTCGAATTAGCTAAGCTTCAGCAGCAACAAAGGGCATGTGAGCTTCAGCAGCAATTAGAATTAGCCAAGATAGATGAGAGAAAATCTATCAGTCAGCAGTCTCAGCACATAGAGCTAGCAAAAATCCAAGCGGATTTAGAGTCGACTAGGTACTGTGCCGACATGGACGTAGAGAAGTCACGAGTAGAGGCAACGGGACAGCGACTTGGGGCTGGTAACCGTGTTCATGAGCAGTCTCTCTCGCACTTATTGAAACTGGTTCCGGTGTTTGATGAAAGTGGTGTAACAGAATTTTTCACACGCTTTGAGAAGAAGTGCCAGGAACATCAGTGGCCAGAGAATAAATGGGCAGCACTTGTATCCTCTAGATTAATAGGCAAGGGTCTTAAAGCCTACGATGCATTACCTTTGGAGTTATGTATTGTGTACGAGGATCTCAAGGAGGCTGTCCTGAGGGCTTACGAAATGCAACCAGAAACGTACCGTTTGAAGTTCCGGGGTGTAACTAAGGGAAGAGATAGCGCCTTTTTGGAACACGCCCGGGACTTGTCCGATGCTATGGGGAACTGGCTCCGATCTGAGAAGGTAACAACGTTTGATGGAGTTAAGCAGTTAATGATGTTGGAGCAGTTCTTTAAGAGCACGGGCGGTGATCTAACTTTGAACTTAAAGGAGAAAACCCCAAGAACTCTAGTAGAAGCAGCAGAAATGGCTGATCTACGGCTGTCGTTGATTCGGGGTTGCGGGTCCTCACAGAAGTACGATGCAAGTGCTAGGGACCGTTATCCTACCCCTCCCTGTAGCAATGACACATTTAAACCAAAGAGCAACGAAACTAAAACTGAAGCCAAACCTACCACCACACCGTATGTGAAAAGTCAGGGGCCTTTTACATCACAGTATAAGCCGAAACCGAAATTTATGTGTTTTAGGTGCCACCAGGAGGGTCATAAGGCAAATGAGTGCCCTAGTCGACCTCCTCCGGCAGCCGTGTCTTTTGCTCACGGCATTGGAGTGTTCAAGAGGACATCGGAGTTTGTTAGAGGCATTTCTTCCGAGGTAAATACACTGCCAGTGCAGAAGGATCCGGAAGGCTTATTCCCTGTCCGTGATGCCTTTAGTGACCACAGGGGACTCGGTTGTGTGGAGTGGGGGGGTAGAAGACATGAGGTGAGAATTTTGCGTGACACTGGGGCATCGCAAACACTGTTGAGAAATTTCACTGGTAAACCTGTCAATACGGCGCGGGTGGTTGTGGTTCAGGGAGTTAATGCGACAAGGTCATACCCGCTTGTAAGAATGAAGGTGGAAGTTGATGGTGTGACTCGTGACCTGGATGTGGGAATTGTGGAGAAGTTACCTGTTGGGGGCGTCGACCTCCTTCTTGGCAACGACTTTGCGGGGCCTACTTCTGAGGCTCCACCCTTAGTCGTTGTCGAGAAGCCAGCCGACGTGAGTAGGGAGGAGCAGGAGTGGGTTGGGAAGTGTCCGGGCCAGCCTATGGAGTGTGTTGTCACCGGAGATTCTGCATCCAGGGAGTCACATTCTGGTCAACAATCTTTAGATCAGCGGAGGAAGGGTACCGAGAAGGGGTTGAAAGTTGATGCGGTTGAGAGTTTAGTGTCAACGGACCTTCTTGGGGACTCAGTATTAGGACCAAATATAGAGTCTGAAGAAGACCCAGTAACTGTTGTGGAAAAGGCAGAGGATGGGCTTAAAAAGACGAAAGAGTTGAAGGAGGACAGTGATGCACAGTCGGGAGATGTAGCAACAAGGTACCCCGACACGTACCCTATGAGAAATGGGTCGGCGAAAACGGTGGTCCGAAGCTTGCTAGTGTATTTTTCCCGGTATGGTTACCCGCAGGGGATTCAGTCAGTCCGGGGACCCAACTTCACTTCTAGCCTCTTTGTACAAGCAATGCCGCAGCATGGGATTGTTGGGGTTGTGTCATCTGCATATCATCCGGAGAGCCAGGGTGTGTTAGAGCGATGGCACTCAGCCTTGAAATCTGTGCTTCGTTGTTGTTGCTTTGAGAGTGGGAGGGATTGGGATCTTGGCCTGCCATGTGTTTTGTTTGCTGTGTGGGAGGTACCTGGGGAGAGTTTGGGATTCAGCCCTAATGAGCTCGTCTTTGGACACCGTGTCAGAGGGCCTCTCCATATGGTTGAAGAAGTATGGGAGGGCGCAGAAAAACCTTGTTCTATGCTCAAGTGTGTCCTCAACAGTCGAGAACGGATGTTGCGCAGTCTGGAGTTGGCTGGCCGTAATTTGACTAGCTCTCAGGCCCTCAGGAAGGACAGGTACGACCTCAAGGTTGAACTCAGGGAGTTTCACGTGGGTCAGGAGGTGTTGATTCTACTGCCCCTTGTAGGTCACCCCTTATCCGCGAAGTACGCTGGTCCTTATAGGGTGGTGGAGGAGTTATCGGACCTGGTTTACTTGGTAGCCACTCCAGACAGGCGGAAGCACAATCAGTTATGTCATGATAATCCCGTGAAGGAGTATGGGAGGCACCCCCCTGAGCCTCTCACTGTGCCTGTGATGACGTTTAGCAGTCAAGGTGGAGAAGGAGAACGGGACCGTCAAGCTCAGGTGGAGGATAACTGGAAGGATAAGAAGTTCAAAAGGGCGCCTGAGTGTGAGAAGGTGTTTAGGGATGTAAAACACCTGTTGTGCACTCACCCGATCCTCAGGGCCCCTGACTTTAGCCTACCTTTCCAACTAGCAACGGAGGCTAGTGGTGTGGGGGCTGGTGCCGTCCTTGTGGAAAAGGACGATGATGGGCTGGAGCATCCTGTTAGTTTCTGCTCGGAGAAGTACAATTCGGCCCAGGGGAGCTGCTCTGTTGTCGAGGAGGAGCTGCTGGCGGTTGTACTTGCTCTGAGGCATTTCGAGGTCTATGGTCCGGTCGTTGTAGTTTACCCAGATCATCACCCTCTCAAGTTCTTGGACCAGTTTCACAATCGGAATATGAGGCTGACCAGGTGGTCACTAAGGTTATTGGTATATAACCTGGACATACGCCATATTGCCGGTTGTGACAACGTGGTTGCAGATGGTCGTTCAAGGGTATATGATCCTGGGTAGATTGACACACGGGTAGCCTCCTGCTTTAGTTTGAATAGTATTTTGCGCTTGGTGCTTGTTGGCTCGCGGTTGTAGCCCAGCGTATTGGGTCGTAAAGCAGGAGTTGAGCGTTTGGTATAGAAAAAAAACTAGGCTTGCCCCTATAGTGCAGCCAAAATAAACAAATTATAAACATAAAAAAATCAAATAAAAACTCTTTCTTTGATAGCTGAATTTTTTTAGTATGTTATAGCAGTAATTCTGAGTTGCACTCCTCTCAGAATGCTGGGCTAGAGAAGCTCGCTCTTGAGGAGCATAACTACATATAATTTAACCTATGGTGTTGGGGAGGGTTATAATTTTGAAAAATGTTTTGTTGAAGAACTGTGCCAGATATTTTACTGCCGCTGGGTGATGGGAAGTGGAGATATAGCATGGGTTCTAACCATCAGATTTTTGTGAGCCTTGGGGCCTCTGAGAAAAATCTTGGCGGGGGTGTGACGTTAACCACCCCGTTAGAACCGCATGGCTTGTCCTACAGTGACTCGCTAGGATCGCCAGGGCAGTGGATGGGGCTACAGTTTGTGTATTAGAGTGTGCTTTATTTCATATGAAAGCTCGTGACATGGGCAGTCCAGAAAGGCTCTTTGTTTTCGCCCATGTCAAGGCTTTATATATTTAATTGTAAAGTATATATTTTATCATTAACTAGTAATGATAGGATCTGGGAGAGAGAGAGGGAGTAGAACAGAGTGAGAGGGGGCGCGCAGTGTTTTTTGTCCCGCTCGATGACGTCACGGCTGGCTTCCTCGCGGGGGTTGGAGGAGAGAGGCCCTTACCATGCTGTAAGCTTTGCTAGTGGTTAGATGACTTGTAACCGCTGTTTTCCCACGCGGCTCGAGCTAGTGCGAGTATATATACAGTTCCTCGCCACTCTCTCCCTCAGATCTGGTTTCTAGAACACACCCATCTTTTTTCCCTTGCTATCTATCCCCGCTCCGTACCTGAGAATCTTTTCCTCTGCCTATCTCTCTCATTTTCCATATCCTTCACCACCTTTTATTAATATTATACCCCCTCTGGTTAACTCTGCAAAATCAGCTTCATGCTGGCCAGTTGTATTGTGTGTTAAGGTCTGATATAGCCTATTTATGTTAGTTGTTAAGATAAGTGGATCACGAAGCATTGGTTGGCATTTATATTGTTTAAGTACTGCATCCTTTAATTATTAGTGGTCTGCTGGATTAGATAATGCTAGACTAGGGGTCGGATATTATAAGGTATTGTTTCCTATGAGTGCTGGCTTTAGGATAAAGCTGCACGACATACCTGAGAACTGGAGTTGATTGAGTAAATTCTAGTCTGTGAGCCATTGAGAGTAGAGCATGCACGAATGAGGGCTTTTTGCCTATACCGTTCTGCACTGTTCTAAGCTCGTTGCTTGTCTTTGAGGTACGCCAGGAGAACGCTTAATACTTCGGTATTAAGGTTTCTCAAGAGAGCTACCCTTCCCTATAACGTAATATTTGACGCACAGACTTGAGATTTGCACTAGGCTATGCGGCATGCCATGCGCACCAGTATCTCGTATCATTGACTCTAGCTAGACTTTATCAATCATAGTAGACATTAAGTAACATATATTAAACCAATTACTCTTTTTATGCATACCCATTTATTATTACACTAGCATTTCGCAGCCTAGTTTGATGTATTGAGACACAAACGACTTAGGCTCTTTTTGTTGATAGGAATACTGCATTGTCGTGGCGATTATTATTATTGTTGTTGTGTTTAGGATATTCTTGGCTCCGACGGCATTATATATATTCTGCCTTTTTGTGTGCATAGCCTGCACGAGCATTGTTCCGCTGCCTGCCTTTTTGGGTTCCATTTCCGATACGAGCATCTTTATAGCATCTAACATTTAAAGAAGATTCCTTGTTAGTGTTGAAGGACTTTAGTGCACTTTCTTTCATGCAGGAGTGCCTGACATTTATTGATTAAAGTAACGTAAGCTGTAACTTCTCTTACCACCTTACTTTGCATACCATAACCAAGCACCTTCGGTTATAGGTAGTAATAGGCTGGTTTCACATAACATTAAGCCTAGAGTAGACGCACATTTATTGAGAGTTTGATAGCCTATTATTGCATATAGAACTCTGTAGAGTATTTGTGTTCTTTGTTCACTGGGAATATACATCAGAGGTTGGAGCTAGCGCTTTCCGTTGTAGCATTTATGCCATTACTAGTCCAATGAATAAGAGCCCTGATATATTTGAACCCCAGTCGTAACAGGAGGTACTGATACTACTGCTTCTGGTGGGACACCCCTTGTCTGCCAAGTATTCTGGTCCGTATCGGGTTGTAAGGAAGGTTTCTGATCTAGACTATTTAGTAGCTACTCCTGATCGTAAGAAAAAGAACCAACTTTGCCATGTAAATCTGATGAAAGAGTATGTGAGGCGCCCCTCCGAGCCTCTCACTGTCCCGGTGTTGATCTGCAGCGATCGTGGTGGAGAAGGAGGAAGGGACAGTCAAGCTGCGGGGGAGGATAATTGGGGTTTTCATGTTTCCGCGGATCAGTGGGCGGGGAATTCTAGACAAGTGGCTGACGAGTTGATATTGCACCTGCCTGAGCAACAGCGTGTAGCTGTGCAGCACTTGTTTGATTCAAACCCAGCTGTTTTCGCGGAGCATCCTGGCCTCACTACTCAAGGGGTGCACGATGTTGATGTTGGGGACCACCCGCCCTTTAAATCAGTGCCATACCGTGTTCCCCCTATTAAATTACCAGCACTTAGGGAAGAGCTGGATTATATGCTGAAACGTGGGCTGATTTCTGACAAATTCTGAGGGTGCAGTAAGGTGGACTTCCCCAGTCACACTGCAGCCCAAACCAGATGGCAAGGTGCGGTTTTGTATAGATTTCCGCAGGTTGAATGGTTTAACCCCCACAAATGCCTACTCTCTCCCTCGCGTGGACGACAGTGTGGATAAGATAGGAAAAGCCAAGTTCCTCACTAAGATAGACCTTGTTAAGGGTTATTGGCAAGTGCCCTTGTCTGAGCGAGCGCGAGAGGTGTGTGGGTTTGTGGTGGACGGTGCCACATATCGTTGGCATGTTATGCCATAAGGGCTGAAAAATGCCCCTGCAACGTTTCAGAAATTAATAAACGACATTGTAGCCGACATTCCCAACTGTACGGTGTACCTAGATGATGTCATAATATACGCCGATGATTTTAACAGTCACTGTGCTCACATCGGACAGCTTTTTAATAAACTGAATGAAGCAGGTTTGGTGGAAAACCTGGGTAAGTGCGATTTTGTCAAAGCCACAGTTTTGTACATGGGGTTCGAGGTGGGGATGGGTCAGGTGTGCCCTCCACAGACAAAGATCAAAGCCATCGATCAGTTTCCCCAGCCTACGACTAAGAAACAAATCATGCGGTTTCTAGGTATGATAGGCTATTATCGTCGCTTCATCAAAGGCTATTCGACTGTACTTGCACCTTTAACCTCTGAAGTGCGCATGGGGGTAATTGGAAACGTCCCCCTGTGCTGACGTATTTGAGGTGTTTCCGTCACTAAAATATTCATTGTGCCATTAATAGCATTAATACTTATCCATATGCGCCTATTATGGGTTGATTATAAAGGTATTAACCTGAAACAACAATAAAACGAGTGAAAACAGCGTTTGGATGGTCAAAATCGGAGATATAGCCCGCGAGTTGTATAATGTATGGGTGAGGCAATCTGCTTTCCCGCCAATTTCCCCCAAGGCCACTGAGACACAGTCGATCGATACTCTCTCTCTCTCTCTTGCACTCGCTTGCTATCAGTGATGACCACACCCTCCAATCGGATTTCTAATGTTAGCACGAAAATATACCTCAGAATAAGGGAATAACAGGGAAAATAGGTGATAACTGAAGGAGAGGAGGAAAGTGGGGAAGGAGGGGAGGTAGAGGACTGAGATTTTGCATGGCCCAGGGGCCAACAAAAAAAAAAAAAAAAAAAAAAAAAAAAAAAAAAAAAAAATTCGATGTCAAAAGTTGATTTTTTTTTTTCTCTGACTCTTAAGAGTCTCCCCGCAGTGCGCCGGGGGAACTCTTAAGAGTCTCCCCGCAGCTCCCGGGTTAACTGACTTATTATCTAAGGACAAGAAGTTCCGGTGGTCTCCTGAGTGTGCAGAGGCGTTTTCCTTGGTGAAACACCTGTTATGTACCCACCCCATACTCAGGGCCCCGGACTTCAGCAGACCTTTTCAGCTGGCGACTGATGCCAGTGGCGTAGGGGCTGGGGCTGTCTTGTTACAGACAGATGATGAAGGTATCGAACATCCAGTGAGTTTTTACAGTAAAAAATTCAATAGTGCACAAAGGAATTACTCTGTAATTGAAAAAGAACTCCTGGCGATAGTGCTGGCGCTCAGGCACTTCGATGTATATGTTCCTGCTTTCGGACCAGTCGTAGTGGTTTATACCGATCATCACCCTCTGAAATTCTTTAATCAGTTTCATAACCGGAATATGAGGCTGACCAGGTGGTCACTCATGCTTCAGGAGTATAATCTGGACATACGCCATATTGCCGGTTCTGATAACGTGATAGCGGATTGTCTATCAAGGGTGGATGATGTTGGTTAGACTGCCAACTGAGGAAAATAGGCTGTCACTGTAGTTCAGCCGAAAAAACAAATTAAAAAAGCAAAAACCTTATAAAAACTCTTTATTTTTATAACGTGTAGAATTTTGTATAAGATGTAGCAGTATCTAAGTTGAATGTTTTCGCTTATTGTCGCTAAGTTAGTTTAACTTGCTCGGTGGAGCGCAACAGTCTTTATTTTTTTTATATATAGTGCCTTGTGTCGCAACAGTGTGTGGTACTATGAGAAGCTTTCTGTTAGATATAAAGAACTTAGTCAAGGGTCTTATATCTTGGGGGAGGTGTGACGCTTCTGCATAGTAGCCATGTGCGGGCATGCGCGCACGTCGGCTGCCCAGCCGTTTAGAAACCGGCTGGTGGCAGCCGGCCGGCCGGCTTTTCCTTAGTATATATCCTACGACAATGTAACTAATGTCTGGGATATTCTTATGTTGTTTCACAGCTTGTAGCTGCCCTTATTCTTAACCAACGCATCTTAGTATATTTTATTCTCGATAGTCGATTGTTTCATTATAATATATAAGATGTAAGTCTAGTGAGAGTGGGAGGAGACGAGCGGGAGAGAGAGACCGGCTGGGGAACGTTGCTTCGTGCGGAGAGTCTAGCTTGGGACGAGCCTGATGTTGCCATATGCATTTGATTGCAACGTTAGTCTTAGTTTCGACTCACGCACGGGGTAGACAATTTTGACCCGGCAACTGTGTTGTGTTGCCAAGCCTGGGATGCATTCTGCATGCCTAGTGGGGGGTCCAGACAGATTCAAGACTTAGAGCTTACCTCACTGTCGTACCCTTCGGACCCCCTTGATATCTATCCCTCTCAACCCCACTTAGAAACTTTCTCTCTTACTTTGTATACCTTCTTTCCACTACTTCACCAATCTATTTAATTATCCCATCCCCTTGATAGACCTTATATCTATTATTGTATTAACGACGAGCTCTCAGATAATTAGATAGGATTTTGGGCCTTATGCAGAGACGTAATTGTTAATGAGACCTAGGAAGCTTTTTTGTTGTCTCATATTTGGTGGTTTCATGCTTGCTAGTGTGTTCTTGTGTCAGGTTAGCAGGGGCTAGACCGGAGGGGAGGCTTTTTGCGATCCTTTAAGTAAAGTCTGCTGGTGCGAGTCCTGTGGACCCGCACGACTTTACTAGGATACCCGTGGGAGTCTGGGGGCATTTTCTTGTCTGTGTCCCTGTGTGTCTAGTGTTGTGTTGTGTGAGGGCCCTTGCCTAGTCCACTCAGCACTGCGCTAGCACGTCTTGCTTTTGTTTTAGGGTCGCCAGGAGAGAGTCAGATACTTGCGATCTGAGTCTCTCAAGAGAGCACCCTTTCAATTAGAGTAATTTGGCGCACAGACTTGGGAACGTCCCTAGGCTAGAGCAGGTGGCTCAGCCCGGGTATCCGAAGCCTATATCCTTCCAGCTAGACCTCTGCCACCTGGCAGATTAACAGCTAGGGGTTTATTATTTCTGTATGCTTGTTATTGTGCCACCGTTTACCGTTTTTGTGAGCATTGTGAGTCAGGGTGTGGCTTAGAGACTCTGTCCGAGCAGGCTTGCCTGACTAAGAGTGAGAAGCACACCTGTATGTGGTTATGTTGCGAGTTGCTGCCTTTATTTAATTATACCTATGCCATTATACACTGTATGGCCTATCACTAGTATTTATTCCTGCTTATGAGTTAAGAGTTCTCTAAATCCGTAACGTATTTTCTTTGCTAAGCATCAGATCCTACAGTAGCAGCATGCAGTTTAGAAACGCGCATCTTGTCTACCTGTACGATGTTTTGAGGACTGTTTGCTTTCACCTTCTTTCACGCAGGGGTGATTAGTTGTATTAATTAACGTAACGTTAAATGTACTTTCTTCTAGTTTGTTATTAAATTGTTTCTGCAATTTAATTCCGTCATCTATCTTTTCCTTGAAGCTTTAAGTCAACTTAATTGTGTGATCTTTTATATAGCCTGCTTGAATATCAGCAGTCTATAGTGCGTACACCCTGTAACCGAGTCATAGGATACCTTGTTGTCCAGGCAGGACTCTTGACGGTTTAGGGTGGTTTGTTGCCTGGGTTTATAGATAAGGGTTGGATCTAGAGTTTTCCGTTGTTGCTTGTTGCCGCATACCTAGTTCAATAGAAAGAGCCCAGTGTTTATATATCCCAGGACGTAACATAATCCAATAGGGTTGATAGCCTCTCAAGTCCTATTTTAACTAACCATCCACATTTAAGTAGTTGTTTTTTCTGGACCCCCTTCTCCCTCATACTTAGCATATTAGTTTTGAGATTTGAATATTTCGTTCCATTAGTTCCGTTAATTAATCAATATATATATCGATCACAAAATAAGCACTACCCCCTTAACCAAGATACTACATAATTTACGTTTTGCAAACACATACCGTATGTAAAGTTAATTAATTAATTAATAATTTAGATAATGCTTCCATTCATCACAAACCGACATATACCTTTTTTATGATATACTTTTTATAATATACATTTTCTAATATACTTTTTCTAACATACCTTTTTTAATATACCTTTTCTAATTATACATTATTCTAATATACCTTTTTCTAATATACAGTTTTTAATATACCTTTTCTAATAACCCCTTTTTAATATACCCTTTCTAATATACTTTCTAATAAACCCTTTCTAATATAACCTTTCTCATATACCTTTTCTAATATACCTTTTATAAAATATCCTTTCTAATATACCTTTTCTAATATACGTTTTATATTATACCTTTCATAATATACCCTTTCTAATACACCCTTTCTAATACACCCTTTCTAATACACCCTTTCTAATAAACCCTTCCTAATACACCTTTTCCGTTATACTCTTTCTAATATACTTTATCTAATATACCCTTTCTAAAATACTTTATCTAATATACCCTTTCTAATATACTTTATCTAATATACCCTTTCTAAAATACTTTATCTAATATACCCTTTCTAATATACTTTATCTAATATACCCTTTCTAAAATACTTTATCTAATATACCCTTTCTAATATACTTTATCTAATATACCCTTTCTAAAATACTTTATCTAATATACCCTTTCTAATATACTTTATCTAATATACCCTTTCTAAAATACTTTATCTAATATACCTTTTATGTTATACTTTACTAATATACCCTTTCTAATATACTTTTTCTAATATACCCTTTCTAATATACTTTTTCTAATATACCCTTTCTAATATACCTTTTCTAATATACATTTTCTAATATACTTTCTAATATATCTCTTCTAATAATTATACTCTAAATTTAAATAGCCACAATCAAATCGGCCTCACTTCTACACGGCCACAACGAAAATGGTCACACTCCTGAACGGCCACAACCAAATCAGCTACACTCCTAAGCGGCCACACTCCTGAACTGCCACAACCAAATCAGCAACACTGCTAAACGGCCACACTCCTGAACGGCCACAACCAAATCTGCTACACTCCTAAGCGGCCACACTCCTGAACGGCCACAACCAAATCAGCTAAACTCCTAAACGGCCACACTCCTGAACGGCCACAACCAAATCAGCTAAACTCCTAAACGGCCACACTCCTGAACGGCCACAACCAAACCAGCTACACTCCTAAACACCACACTCCTGAACGGCCACAACCAAGTCAGCTACACACCTAAACGGCCACAACCAAATCAGCTACACTCCTAAACGGCCACACTCCTGAATGGCTACAACCAAAACGGCCACAAGAAAACCTGCAAACACTCCTAAGTGGCCAAAACCAAAAGGACCACACTTCTTAACCCGGGAGCTGCAGGGAGACTCTTAAGAGTTCCCCCGGCGCACTGCGGGGAGACTCTTAAGAGCAGAGACTTTGAACACGTACCAAAACCGCGCGTTTATAGCCAGGCGGCTGAAAATTGGTGTGGGTATAGTACTACATGTCAACTCTCGATACCACCCCGCCAAACGCTCGCTCCGCACTCGTGCAAGCACCACCGCGCCAGTAACCACGCACTAGTCATGGAGCCTACACGTCCCTCACGCTCGCTCCCTGATGACACAACCAGCCCTCCTTCTGGTGGTGTTAGCCACCGTGGAAGGCAGAGGGTGGCTGCCAAAGACCCTAGCTACCAGTACGACATGCCCTACAGCTCAGAGGACGAATCACCAGCACCCAAAGCACGAAAAACACGTGCAAGCAGGGCAATGGCACAGAGGTCATTGGTCTTTCGGGACACTGCCACCACGACCCAGGCCACTGCAACAACCACTACCACCACCACTGCCACCACTGCCACCCCTGCCACCGGTACCAGTGACGCAGGAGGCCGCCCTAGGGCTGCATTACCTGCGGGGGCAGGAAAAATGAAAGGCACGGGCGTAGGGAAAAGAACCCGTACGCCAGCCACAGTGCCCCTACCACCACCAACACCACCAGCCGTCCCTGGCCCGGCTGCCCCTGCCGCCCCTGCTGCCCCTGCCGCCCCTGCCGCCCCTGCCGCCCCTGCCGCCCCTGCCGCCCCTGCCCAAGGAACAGGGAAGGGGAAGGGGAAAGGGAGAGGGAAAGCGACTGGGAAAGCGACTGCTGGCCCTGGTGTCCCTGCCAGCCCTGCTGCCCCTGCCGCCACTGCCGCCCCTGCCGCCCCTGCCGCCCCTGCCGCCCCTGCCCAAGGAACAGGGAAGGGGAAGGGGAAAGGGAGAGGGAAAGCGACTGGGAAAGCGACTGCTGGCCCTGGTGTCCCTGCCGGCCCTGCTGCCCCTGCCGCCACTGCCGCCCCTGCTGCCCCTGCCGCCCCTGCCGCCCCTGCCCAAGGAACAGAGAGAAGGGCGACAGGCACCACCATCATCTTGCCATCAAGGCCACGCACCACTGCTGCCCCTGCCGCCGCCGCTGCCGCCGCCCCTGCCGCCGCCCCTGTCGCCGCCCCTGCCACCACCTCTGTTGTCCCTGTCCATAAGACTCCCGCACGTGCCAAAGTGACCCGGAAAACTCTGACACCATCTAAGTATGCCGCCCTGCTGTTTGATGGTGATTCGCAGGACATTGGCAGCCCGGGTTTCGACGACGAAGCCCTAGCACGGGACCAAGGGTGGGGGGATTTGGGAGTGGACAGTGGGAGTGAGTCCGACGTCGGTGACGAAAATGAGGAAGGGCATCGTCTGTCAAGTGAAGAGGAGGGTAATGATGATGAAGTGCTGTATCGCGACCATGGAAGCGATATTTCAGACGATGAAGCAGACGCAGACGACATTCCGATCCCTCAGCTGCCTTCGTTCGATTGGTCTGACGGGGTCAATTTTGTACCTGACGTGCCCCAGTTCAATCCTGGGACGTCAGGAACAACTGACGACTGGCCCTGTGATGATCAAGCGAACGAAAGCGACTTCTTCCTCGCTTTTTTCGACATGGAGGTAATGACGTACATCGTTGCCCAAACAAACACCTACTACAGGTGGGTGTTTGGCAGATTGGACGTCCTTTCTCCAAAAGCGAGAATACGAGGCTGGGTGGATACGACTGTGGAAGAATTTCTGACGTTCTTTGCCTTGTTGTTCCTCATGCCTCTGATCAAGAAGCATGTGTTGCAACACTATTGGAAGCACGACCCTCTCATCGCCACCCCAACTTTCAATAAGTTCATGACTCGTGACAGATTTTTGTTGCTGCTAAGATTTATGCACTTTGCAGACAACGAAAATCCTAACAGGATTGACAGGATATGGAAAGTTCGGGATGTGTTCACCATGTTGTTGGAGAGGTATAGGAAATACTTTTACCCCTTCCTCAATTTGGTGATTGATGAGTCGCTCGTGCTCTTCAAAGGACGTCTTGTTTTCAAGCAGTATATCCCCTTGAAGAGTACAAAGGAGTACAAAGGAGTACAAAGGAAATCAAGCAACAACAGATCTAGTGACCCTTCTAGGTTGCTTGTCCTCCAAAACACTGAGGATCAAGTGTCCAAACAGTGGTTTAGAGTGGGTAAGGGAACATTGGAAAGGGAACTACTGCCCTGCCACTAACGTGGCAGGACTAGGAAGTTAGTAGGGGACAGATGGGTTAGTAACTGAGGGGAGGATAAAGTTATTCATTTACAAACGCAGTCAGTCGCGGGTTTGATGCGAGATATTTGTCTAGGCGGAATTTAAATGAATCAACGGTGCTGCAGTCTATAACGTCTCGGGGAAGCCCATTCCACAAGTTGACAACTCGATTGAAGAAGAAATTCTTAGATTCGTGCGAGTTAAAAGATTTACCAATAATTTTGCAACCGTTTCCCCGCGTGTAATTAGATTGGTCGATAGTGAAGTACTTACTACAGTTCATATTGTCGATGCCTTTGATGATTTTGAACACTTGAATTAAGTCGCCTCTTAATCTGCGCTGGGTTAAAGGAAATAGATTTAATTCTCTAAGACGCTCTTCGTATGGTTTGTTCTTTAGGCTAGGTATCATTTTGGTAACTCTACGTTGAACTCGTTCTAGCTTGTTTATATCTTTTTGGTAATAAGGGCACCAGGATTGAACGCAGTATTCCAGAAGAGGGCGGACTAAGGAATTGTAAAGGGTTAGGATAACTTCTTTGGATTTATGCTCAAATGACCTGCCTATAAAGCCAATTATTTTGTTTGCCTTCTTAACAACTTCTGAACATTGTTGACTCGGTTTTAGGTTACTCGATATTGTTACTCCCAGATCAGTTTCTCTGTTTACATTCTTAAGCGGAGTGCCATTCATCGAATAGTTTGCTTTCTCATTTAGGTATCCGACATGTAGTACTTTACATTTATCCGCATTGAAACTCATTTGCCAAATTTGGGCCCAACATGACAATTTATCTAGATTGTGTTGCATATCGTCAACTTGTTCTTTTGAGAGTACGCTATTTGCAATTTTTGTATCGTCAGCAAATTTTGAGATTGTGCAGGTGAGACCCTCATCTATGTCGTTGATGTAAATTAGAAAGAGAATTGGTCCTAGTACCGATCCCTGGGGTACCCCGCTACTTACATTGGTCCATTTAGATGCCTTACCGTTTATGACTACCCTTTGCTTTCTGTTGCTGAGCCAATTTTCTATCCATTTCAACACACCGTCTTGTATTCCATGCGCTTTTAGTTTTAGCAGTAAACGTTTGTGGGAACTTTGTCAAAGGCCTTTTGAAAATCAAGGTATATAATATCTACAGCTTTACTCTCATCGTAGAGGTTGAGGATATCGTGGAAGAAGTCTAAGAGGTTTGTTAAACAGGAACGTTTTTTACGAAAGCCGTGTTGAGTATCTTTAAGTATGTTATTTTCCTCCAAGTGATTTACGAGTCTGTCTCGTATGACCGTTTCTAGCATTTTACATACAACTGAGGTTAAGCTAATTGGACGATAGTTACTGGGTAGGGATTTGCTGCCTTTTTTGAATATCGGTGTTACGTTGGCTAGCTTCCACTGATCAGGCATAGTTCCAGACTGCAAGGATTTATTGAATAGTAATGTCAGTGGTTTGGAGAGCTCATTCTTAGCTTCCTTTAGAACTCTAGGCGAGATTGTATCAGGTCCTGGCGTTTTATTTACCTTGAGTTTATCTAAACAATTCAATTCTTCTCTCTCTGTAATGGTGATATTGCTTAGAACATCTGAATTATCAATCTGAATCGGCGATGGTGTAGGGATATCACTGAGGTCTTCTGTTGTAAAAACTGATGCAAAGAAGGTATTGAGGGCATTACTCATTTGTACTTCGTCTTTGGTGTATTCTCCTTTTTCATCGACTAACGGTCCAACAGTTGAAGTAACTACTTTTTTCTTTCTGATATAACTATAGAATTCTTTCGGGTTTGTTTTACTTTGATTCGCAATATGTAACTCTAAGGTCTTTTTACTTTGCTTAATTAACTTTTTGGCTTTGCGTCGTAGCTCTACAAATTTCACCCGTTCTTCGTCATTTTGTGAGGATTTTAATCTATCATTAGCACATTTTTTAGCAAGCAGGCAGTTTGAAATATCTTTATTCCACCATTTGGGCTTATTATTATGGCCTGGACGCCGTATTTTCGATGGTATGCAGTCTTGCACTGCTTTTAGGTAAGTGGTTTCGAATAACTTCCAAGATGTATTTATGTCGTTATTGTTAATTAAAAAGCTCCAGTCAGTTTCTTTAAACATAGCTCTAAGTTTATGGAAGTTTGCTTTCTTGAAATTAGGGACTTTTTCGATGCTACTATTTGGTTCGTTACTAGTAAACTTTAAAGTGAAAGTTATCGTACGATGGTCGCTGTTACTGAATTCATCACCAACATTCAAATTCTCTATCAATTCTTCTTTTGTTGCAAGTACAATGTCAAGAACGTTATTACCACGGGTCGGCATTCGAACAAATTGATAAAGCGAACTCTCTTGCAAGTTCGTATACAAGTCATGTCCGGAGTGTGAAGTAAGAGTATCGCCCCACTTGGTCACAGGTAAATTAAAGTCGCCAAAAATTACGGTATCTTGTGAGTTACTTACATCTGCAATTTGTTCGTAAATTTCTCGGTCAGTTTGCACTGATTGAGCTGGAGGTCTGTATATTAACGCAAGTATTATTTTTGTACCTTTATTATTCTTTATTAGCACAAAAGATGTGTCGACGTTCACAATTTGAGGTTTTGACACGAGGGTCGGGTTAAGACTTTCTTTGATATAAAATAAAACGCCACCTCCATTTTTATTTATTCGGCTGTTCTCAAACATTACATAACCGGGAAGTGAATACTCTGCTAAAAAGTCTCTATCTTGTGTATTGAGCCAAGATTCTGTTATGCCAATCACATCATAATTTTCTGTAAACACTAGTTCCTCTAAATCTGAAAATTTATTGCGTATGCTACGAGCGTTTGCATAGAAAACCTTTAAAGTTGCGGTTTTAGAACTCGCAGATCGTTCTTTCATCGAATTTTTGGTTCTGGTCGGATCTACATTTACATTCATGGCTGTCCTCGGTCCTCGGTCGTTATCCCTGACGGTTTTGAATTTGGGTCGTGTTTGTGGAGCTTTATCCAAATTCGCGGTTCTTGACGGATTAGTATTTAATTCCTTTGTAGATTGCCGTCCTCGCTGTCTTCGGTCCTCCTTCCTGGTTGTCCTGTGCTGAGTCGATTTCTTCTCCGAAAATCCTTCACCGCATCGTTGAGAAGACGCCCAAAACGCGCTGCTCCCACCTGGTTCAGATGAACTCCATCATCCGAAAACAAATAGTCATCGTAGTAGAAATTGTCCCAGGTGTCGACGAATCCCACGTTCTCCTTCCTGCAGAGGTTTGCTAGACAACGATTAGTGCTGGTGGCTATGTTGTAAAATCGGCTCTCTACACCGAGCCGGGGGACGATTCCTGAGACGATGATCCTTGATGACTTCTCCTTAAACGACTTGATCAGCTGCTGGTACTTTAAAAGCAAATCTTCCGACCGGGTTCGCTGTATATCGTTGGATCCAACGTGGATGACGTACATTGTATTTGCAGGGGCCAGCTTTGATAGGCATAGGTTCGGAATCAAGCTCTTCGTGTTGTGCGACTGTGAAGCTGGAATAGTGCTTGACATGATCGTGTATACAGGAACTGACATTGACGTACCGAAAGCCGCTGCCAATGACCCCATGGGCATGTCAGGTGCCATCGTCAGGAAAATGTTGGCACCTTACCTGGGCAAAGGCCACATCATCTACACTGACAACTGGTATACTTCTCCTGCTCTCTGCCAGTTTCTTTATGACAACCAAACGGGGTCATGTGGGACTGTCAGAAAGACAAGAAAGTTTATGCCAAAGTTCACAGGTGATGTCATTCCTCTCACAGATGCCTCCTCCAGTGACACACCTTCAGAAGACGACCTGGCCCAGGAACACCACGAGAGGCATGTGCGAAGAAGGCGACGAAAGGGGCAGAAATACAAGCAGCTCGAGAAGTGTGGGAAACTGATAGCCCTGAAGTGGAAGGATAAGCGAGACGTCCACCTGCTTTCCACCGTCCACACAGGTGCCCAGGTGGATTCTGGCAAAATCCACTACCGAACCAGGAAGACAATCTACAAGCCCGACATGGTAGTGGACTACACAAAAAACATGCGCCTGGTGGACAAGTCTGACTGTCAGCTGTCAGGCGTTGAGTGTCTGAGGAAGACTGTGAAGTGGTATCACAAGCTCTTCCTCCACCTAGTTGACATAACGATGCTGAACGCCTACAACTTGTGGTTGGTGAAAAAGGATATGGCCCCAAACCAGAAGCTGAAATTCCGGGAGTTCGTGTACAACGTCTCCTACCAACTCCTGGAGAAGTATGGCACCACCACTCACAGACGTACGGCATGGCGTGGGGATCACGTTCCTGACCGCATCCAGCTGGGTGTCGAAAGACACTACCCAACCAACACCGAGCTGATTGGCACTCGTCACAGGCAGGTGCAGTGCACCGTCTGCAGCTCCAGTGTCAGGAAACCCCATGTCACCAAAAGAGTCACCTCAATGTGCGCCGAGTGCAAAGTTGCACTCTGCCTGGGTGACTGCTTCAGGGACTACCACACCTTCAAGAACTACTGAGTGTCGGCCCCTGCCCTGCCCTGCCCTGGACTCGCCCCGTGCCCTGCCCTGGACTCGCCTCCTGCCCTGCCCTGGACTCGCCCCCTGCCCTGCCCTGCCCTGGACTCGCGCCCTACCTTACCTGACCTGACCTAATTGATCACGCCACCTCATAATGTAACATATATATTATATAATGTATAAGTTCCAAAGATGTCCCTGTGATATAGCTTTTACATTATATAATTGTATGTTTCATTATTTAGTTTATAAGTTTCAAAGATTTACATGTAATATGCCTTATTTTTTTAGTATATCAATATATATGTTTGTTATTAGCCAAAGTAATGTGTATATCATTATTTTCTTACCTCAAATGAATTGTACAAAAATAAATATGTTTCAATAAATCCTGTCAAACCTACAATGATAATAAAATAAAACAATAAAAAAAAGAAAAAAGAAAACAAGGTCATGTCATTGTATTCTTACAATATGATATATTCTATGAATATTTCATATTGTTTGAATACAATGGCATGCTCTTGCAAAAAAAAAAAAATTAAAAAATTTCTTCTAGACAATATAAAACCTTCCCCATAACCCCCTCCTAGATTCGATCCCACTACCCTACAACACTTTGAGTTTTCCAGTCCGCGACCTTACCAACCATGCCACAGGAGCTCATACCAAATATCACTCAAAACTTCGTGTCTACAATCGAAATGACAATATACAAAAAAAAATGAATTATCCCACCAATTTACGTTTGTAAATTGATGGGATTATCAATTATATCATGCCAAGGTTTATAATAGTTTGTCTCTGTCAAGAATTAGTAATTATATAACTTTATTCTGTCAAAAATTGCCCAAACACTCAGCAAAATTGCCCCTCTCAGTGTGACTCCACTCATTTTCACACGGTCAGGCGGTCACGAGGTGACCCTTGCCGCTCCTTGATGCTCCAGCTACAGCAGCTCTGTCTGGGAACAAAATTGGTATAAATACAATAATGGATAAAATACTCTTCACAAATACATTTGTATTGTATAATATTGTAAATAAAAATGAATAATAACTGTGTGGGTGTCGAAAATTGCTCAACCAGCTTTCTTATGTCTCGCCTACGCGCGTATATTGGATTATACATAGTCATGACTGTCATACAAATAATTGCAGTAGGTCTCGAATATACATTTAGATTGCATATTACTTCGAAATAAATAAGTAAACGTTTCTCTGGTGGCAATCTACCCTTTCGCAAGTGTAAGGAGACACCAGTCTATATTTAGCCCTCTATCACAAAAGGCAATCTGCCTGTGTTGACTCAGCACCGTCGCTGGTGGTCTATAAATATAGTACTTTATTTACAGTCAATGGCCTACATGTTTCTGTGGTACTTCACATGTGTCTAAAATGCAATGTCTGCTTGCATAAAAATGCAATTCTGAAGTCCATTTATACGTACGACATACGCATGTCTCAGTTTCTCTCTCTCTCTCTCTCTCCATTCCTGACTCCTGTTATTGTAGACCTGTTGATGGCAACGAACACCAGCCATCTGGTAGACATAAGGGTCAAAATACCAAACATCAATACGCCTGGGGCGCCTCCACAATTATCACAAAGCTGGTTATCTATCTAGAGATCTGCCTGACTTCCATCTCTCCACGACTCACTCACTCACTCACTGCACCCCTGCATGCCTCCCTCCCACCCACCAACCCCCAACCCACCCTTTCAGGCTTCCGTCTGCTAGAAACACATTCACAATTTGCGTAAATATCGCATCAATTGGGCTATATGCGGTATATCCCTTGTTATATGGGACGCCTACATATGTACACGTCTTTATTATAGCATGAGAGTGCTCTAAATACAAGATTGACGTGATATTTATGGCATAACACACCCTCTCCCCCTTTCATTCCCACCACAACTCACTCACACCTTGGTTCACGCATAGAAACTCATTGATAATGTGCGTAAATATCGCATGAATTGGTTTATATGCGGTATATATTTTGATATATGGCACGTATACATACGTACCAGTCTGTATTATAGCATGACAGTGCTCTACGTACAAGATATACGTGATATGTATGGCGTAAACCACACTCTCAGCTCATAAATTGCCGCCAAACCTCCAACACATCTTCATTCCCGCCAAAAAATTATCTTATAATTCCCTTATATATTGCAATTTTTGGTCACTATGAGGCATATTCATTATTATATGGGTGCCCTACACACGTATACATACTCTAAATAGCCTAAAAGGGCTCGAAAAAGGAGATATACGTGATAATACGCGGTAACCCACCCCCTCCTCCCTCTCCTTCTATCCCCTGGGCGCGTGAAAATTCGGCCGGGAAATCTCGCCGCTCGATGACAATCTAGCCGCGCGGTGCCATTCGCTCCACATTTTTCAACTACGGACCGTTCCCCTACCCCCCCCCAGACATTTTTTGGGGGGTCAAATATATATGGGCCGATGCACGCAAACATTCCCTACACGATGATGTACTTTTTATCGAAATTGGCAATAGGTCCCAAAATCATCATAGGTGCGCACAGTCTTACCCTGTAGAAAACCCCCTGTGAGCCGCGGAGAGGTTAAGGGGGGTCACCGTTTTTTTTTTTTTTTTCTCTCCTTTTTTCTCTTTCCCTGGCTTGTATCCATTCGGCCCCATTCAGCCATCTGTTTTAAGACATTTATCCCCATCCAGGTGTCGATTTCTTCCTGGCGAGCGATAGCGAGCCAGCATTGTAGGGAGAAATCCGGCTTCGCCGGAGACATTTTTCTATCGAAAAATTTAAAAATTTAGCTTGGTGTCAAAACAAAAATATATATGCTGGCTCGCTACCGCTCGCCAGGAAAATATTGACACCTGGATGGGGGTAAACGTCTTAAAACAGTAGGCTGAATGTAGCCGAATGGATACAAGCCAAAGAGAGAGGGAGAGAATGAGAAACAGCGTGGTGGGCTCCCTTAACCCCTTCTATACCGGTGACATCTTTATTATTTGATTTTAGTTACATTTAGGCGATTTTATGAAGCTTTGGAAGGATCTATGCTAAAAGGATTGAGTGAGATAGTCTATAGCCTTTTAATGAGTATACGTCCTTCCTAATCTGTACAAAATCGTCTAATAGTAACCAGAATATAGTTAAAAGGACGTCGTCGGTAAAAAATGGGGTTAAAGGCCACGACCATAACGGCCACAACCATAACGGCCACAATCAAAACAACCACATCATTAAAGACCACGACCATAACGGCCACAATCAAAACAAGCATGTCATTAAAGGCCACGACCATAACGGCCACAGCCACAACGGCCACAATCAAAATAACCACGTCATTAATAGCCACATCCATAACGGCCACAACCATAACGGCCACAATCAAAACAACCACATCATTAAAATCCACGACCATAACGGCCACAACCATTACGGCCACAATCAAAACAACCACGTCATTAAAGGTCACGACCATAACGGCCACAACCATAACGGCCACAATCAAAACAACCACGTGATTAAAGGCCACGACCATAACGGCCACAGCCTTAACGGCCACAATCAAAACAACCACGTCATTAAAGGCCACGACCATAACGGCCACAACCATAACGGCCACAATCAAAACAACCACGTCATTAAAGACCACGACCATAACGGCCACACTCATTAAGCCGTCCAATATCAGGAACGTCCCTTTTATCAGATTCTGGCAACTATTAAAAGTTTTTAGTCATCTTAGGAAGGACCTCTAGCAATAATAAGGCTTCAAACTATCTCAACTAACCCTTTTATCTACCACAGAACCTTCCTAAGCTGCATAATATCGCCTCAATTTAGCTTGAATACAATACAACACACGTCGCTGGTACTCAAAAGGTTAAGGGGGTACTGCTTGCTTTTTGGCCTGTATATTCATTTATCCATATATTTTTTTAGTTTGCTCGCTAGACCTCCATCAAGATTAAAAAAACACCCCTAGACTCCCTTTCAAGATTGTTCCCGGCCGAAGGCCGATTCCTTCTAAAACTACAGGCTCGCTATCGCTCGCCAGGAAAAAAATCGACACATAAATGGCACAAAAGGTCTTAATATTGACAAAGAAATGGAGCAAAAGGTCTGAAAATCGCCAAACTATTGGGCGAACGCCTTGTAATATCAAAAATAATATGCTAAACATGAGGGAGAAGGGGGTCCAGAAAAAGCGAGTACTACCCCCTTAAATGGACGATGGTTTGCATGTCCTAGGGTAAAACACAGACCTTAACCCATCACACCAACGGGTTAAGGGGGGTCACCGGCTTTTTTTTCTTTCTCTCCTTTTCTCTCTTTCCTTGGCTTGTATCCATTCGGCCCCATTCAGCCAACTATTTTAAGACGTTTGTTCCCATCCAGGTGTCGATTTCTTCCTGACGAGCGATAGCGAGCCAGCATTGTGGGGAGAAATCCGGCTTTGCTGGAGAAATGTTTCTATCGAAAAATGTACAAATGTAGCTTGCTGTCAAACAAAAACATATATATGCTGGCTCTCTACCGCTCGCCAGGAAAATATTGACACCTGGATGGGGGTAAACGTCTTAAAACAGTAGACTGAATGGGGCCGAATGGATACAAGCCAAAAAGAGAGGGAGAGAAAGAGAAAAAAGAGCGAGGTGGGTCCCTTAACCTGACTAACTGGAGACCTAGCTATTTGTTCAACTTGTATACACAAACAGATCCACTGAGATAAATATATAGTTTGATAGATTGTTAGATAGACAGAAAAAAGGATAGAATAATAGATAGATAGATCCGGTAGACAGTAATATATATATACAGTATATATATATATAAATATATATATATATATAGAGAGAGAGAGAGAGAGAGAGATACTATAGATAA
The DNA here is from genome assembly GCA_032716605.1 of Paralithodes platypus. NCBI lineage: Eukaryota > Metazoa > Arthropoda > Malacostraca > Decapoda > Lithodidae > Paralithodes > Paralithodes platypus. The sequence continues at coordinate 33,466,102 of CM064501.1, read as the reverse complement.
AAGCTATATATAGATAGACAGGCAGATGTGAATATACGGTTGAGCAAGAGATCAGGAGTCTATGGATCAGGTGTACATTATAATATGGTAGTGAATGGAGACAAAGAGACAATGACTGTGTGTGTGTGTGTGTTAAGGGGGGGATGGGATGTTTTTATGGTCCCCCCTCTTCCTCATGTTTGGCCCCCATTAGTTTGTAGATTACTTGACGTTCGGCTCATCAGTTTGGCTATTTTAAGACCTTTCACTCTATTTATTTGTCAATAATTAATAAGACTTTTCGTGTTATTTAGGTCTCGATTTATTTCCTGGCGAGCGATAGCGAGCCTGTAATTTAAGAGGAACCGGCCTTTGGCGGGGAAATGTTTCTATCGACAAATTTACAAATTTATCATGAAGGAGGGTCTTGGGGGGAGGGTGGGGGGTTTAAGCTTGATAGAGTTCTAGGGAGGAAACTAACACAAATAATAAACAAAATTCATACATGAGCAAATAAATACGCTCATCCCCCTCTAAGGACACTTGTGAACGTGCCATTTATATAGTTGGGTAGGACTATGTACGTGTGTGTGTGTGTGTGTGTTAAGGACACTTATGAACGTGCCATACATCAAGTTGGGAAAGACTATGTACGTGTGAGTCAACCAGTGTACATGACCAGTAGATATAGGAGTGTACAGCAAAGTGCGACTATCCGTATAAGCCATTGATCACTTAACCCCTCCAGTACCGGTGACGTCCTTGGCATTATAATCTGGCAATGTTTAGGTTACTTTGTTTAATTTAAAAAGCAATTTTAAAGCTTCAAACGATCTCACCCAACCCTTTCCATTACTACAGATCCTTCTTAAACTGCACAGCATTGTTTAAATATAGCTAGAGTAAAATTTAAAAACGTCGCCGGTACAGAAGGGGTTAATAACGCCGAGACAGAATGACGGTATGATGAATAATGCCGGTCAAGAGATAATGGATTCAGGGGAGATGGGTGTAATTATTGGCTCATTTATGGATCTTTTCATTTTTGTTGTGTTTTTAATTTCCTCCCTAAACCTCACTCAAGCTTAAAAAAACTCCCCCCCCCCCCCAACCACCCCCACCCCCGTGACCCTCCTTCAAGATAAATTTGTAAATTTTTCGATAGCAGAAAATCACGGCCGAAGGCCGGTTCCTTTTTAAATTACAGGCTTGCTATCACTCGCCAGGAAAAGATCGACACCTAAATATCACGAAAACTCTTAATATTTACAAAGAAATGTGGCGAAAGGTCTTAAGATCACCAAGCTAATGGGCCGAACTTCTTAAAATCTGAAAACTAATGGGGTAAACTTGAAGAAGAAGGATACCAGCAAAAAGACCCATCTCCCCTTAAAAAATACCTGACAAAGAATATACACCTGTTAATACCAGACAGAGAATATATACCTGTTAATACCAGACATTGAATATAGACCTGTTAATACCAGAAAGAGAATATAGACCTGTTAATACCAGACAGAGAATATAGACCTGTTAATACCAGACAGAGAATATAGACCTGTTAATACCAGACAGAGAATATAGACCTGTTAATACCAGACAGAGAATATAGACCTGTTAATACCAGACATTGAATATAGACCTGTTAATACCAGACAGTGAATATAGACCTGTTAATACCAGACAGAAAATATAGACCTGTTAATACCAGACAGAGAATATAGACCTGTTAATACCAGACCTTGAATATAGACCTGTTAATACCAGACAGTGAATATAGACCTGTTAATACCAGACAGATAATATAGACCTGTTAATACCAGAGAGAGAATATATACCTGTTAATACCAGACAATGAATATAGACCTATTAATACCAGACAGAGAATATAGAGCTGTTAATACCAGACAATGAATATAGACCTGTTAATACCAGACTTGTTTATACCAGACAGTGGATATAGACCTGTTAATAATACCAGACAGAGAATATAGACCTGTTAATAATACCAGACAGAAAATATAGACCTGTTAATACCAGACAGTGAATATAGACCTGTTAATACCAGACAGTGAATATAGACCTATTAATACCAGACAGAGAATATAGACCTGTTAATACCAGACAGTGAATATAGACCTGTTAATACCAGACATTGAATATAGACCTATTAATACCAGACAGAGAATATAGACCTGTTAATACCAGACATTAAATATCGACCTATTAATACCAGACAGAGAATATAGACCTGTTAATACCAGACAGTGAATATAGACCTGTAAATACCAGACAGTGAATATAGACCTGTTAATACCAGACAGAAAATATAGACCTGTTAATACCAGACAGTGAATATAGACCTATTAATACCAGACAGTGAATATAGACCTGTTAATACCAGACAGAAAATATAGACCTGTTAATACCAGACAGTGAATATAGACCTGTTAATACCAGACAGAGAATATAGACCTGTTAATACCAGAGAGAGAATATATACCTGTTAATACCAGACAGTGAATATAGACCTGTTAATACCAGAGAGAGAATATATACCTGTTTATACCAGACAGTGAATATAGACCTGTTAATACCAGATAGTAAATAATAGTCCTGTTAAGGGGACACTGACTGTTTTTTTTTTTACCTATCACTATAATTTCATTCATTCATTCATAAATTCTTAGTTTCCTCCCTAGAAATCCCTCAAACTTAGAAAAACATCCCCTAGATCCCCTTCAAGATAAGTTTGTACATTTTTCTATCGAAAAATATCCCGGCCGCAGGCCGATTCCTCCTACAATTACAAGCTTGCTATCGCTCGCCAGGAAAAAATCGACACCTAAATGGCACAATAGGTCTTAACATTTATAACGAAATGGGACGAAAGGTCTTAAAATCGCCAAACAAATGGGCCGAACGTCTAAAAATCTCAAACTATTGGAACTAAACACTTGGGAGAAAGGGGACCAGAAAAACAAATGCCTCCCCTTAATACCTGACAGAGAATACGGACCTGCAGTTACCTGACAATTAAAGCCTCTTGAAGTGGCTATGATTAACCCTTCAGTATTTGAGGATGCATTTACTTATTTTATTCCGGCTATCAGTAGACGAACAATTTGTTTTGTTATAGGAAGGGATTTTGGAAGTCTAAGGATTTAATGTAATAAACATACCTTACCTCTTCGATTTTTAGAGGGCCTTACAAAACTGAACAAAATCGTCTAATGACACCCAGAATAAAGGTTAAATGAGATGTTGGCGTAATTGTGGACACATTTTCCACAGCCAGTAAAGTTTGATCATGTTCTAGGGCCCCGCACCTTGGAATTAAATATAAAGAAAGAAAACAAAAGTTGATTCACACTTAGTCCGTTTACATTTTCGGTAATTAATTTGTGTTGGCGATTACCCAATTCCCAGTGGGATTAATTGCATTTTGACTTTTAGAACAAAAAACGCAATGGGTATTATAATGATTACGATATATATATATTTTTTTTTTTTTTTTTTTTCTATGTGATTGAGGGAGGCAAAAGGCATAACTGCCTATAGCGAGTGCCTCCCCCATAGTTGAAAGAGTGACAGGGCCAAAATCAAGGGACGTTCGAGCCAAAATGCCTGGACACACGGAGTTTGAAGCAATTTAAGTCATAGGAAGAGGGAAAGACTGATTCTGGGAGAGAGTTCCAGAGCTCAGATGTTGAGTAGAAGAAAGTTTGAGAGTAACGTTTCACTCTTGGGTTGGAGAGTTGCACAGAGTAGGGGTGGGATTGAGTTGCAAGACGGGTACCACGTGCCCTACGTAAAGGAGGTGGTATGCACTGGGATAGCTCTGAGGAACACTGATTATTATAGTAGCGATAGAATAGCGAGAGAGATGCAACATTGCGGCGGAGAGAGAGAGATTGCAGAGAGTTGGTGAGTGGACGGGAGTTAATGATACGAAAGGCCTTCCTTTCAACTTTGTCTAGGAGAGCGGTGTGAGAGGAACCTCCCCACACATGTGAACAATACTCAATACAAGGGCGCACTATGCCCCTGTACAGAGCAAGAAGCTGTGCAGGGGAAAAGAACCCCCTAAGGCGGTTGAGCACACCCAGCTTCTGGGAGGCTGCCTTAGCAAGACTGGTAATATGGTCCTTCCAAATGAGAGCAGAAGAAAAAGAGACACCAAGAATATTGAGAGAAGATGAAGGGTTGATTTTTGTATTGTTGAAGAATAAGGGATAGTCCGCTGGGAGATCCTGACGGGTAGATAGATGGAGAAATTGGGTTTTGGAAGCATTAAAGTTAACAAGGTTTTCTCTGCCCCAATTGGAAATAGTATTTAGATCAGAATTTAAGAGTTCTATGGCTTCATTACGTTTGTCGTTGAGGGATTGCTGGCGGGGCGTTCTGAAAAACTAATGGAGTGTAAGGTTGAGTCGTCTGCGTATGAATGGATGGGAATTAAGGTACAGTTAAGGAGATCATTTATAAAAATTAGAAAGAGAATAGGAGATAGGACAGAGCCCTGAGGAACACCGGAGTTTATAGGGTGAGGAAGTGAACAATGGCCGTCCACAACCGCAGCTATGGAACGGCCGGAAAGGAAATTAGAGACAAAGGCACAGATGGAGGGATAGAAACCGAAGGAGGGTAGTTTAGAAATTAAAGATTTATGCCAGACTCTATCGAAGGCTTTCGATATGTCTAGTGCAATAGAAAAAGTCTCACCGAAGTCCCGAAAGGAGGATGACCAAGAGTTAGTAAGATATGAAAGAAGATCACCAGTAGAGCGACCCTTAAGGAAGCCATACTGGCGATCTGAGAGCAGATTATGAGAAGAGAAATGCTTAAGAAATTTGGAAGCAAGAATAGTTTCAAAAACTTTAGAAAGACAAGAGATAAGAGCAATTGGACGATAGTTGGAGGGTTGAGAGCGGTCACCCTTCTTTGGGACAGGTTGAATGTGAGCAAACTTCCAGCATGAAGGGAAGACGTTAGAGGATAGACAGAGACGAAAGAGTTTGCCTAGGCAGGGAGTCAGCACGGAAGCACAGTTTTTGAGAACAACAGGAGGAACACCGTCCGGACCGTACGCCTTATTAGTGTTAAGCCCAGAGAGGGTAGAAAGTACATCTTTAGAAGAGATTAGGATATTAGGCATAAGTAAGAGAGAGGAGGGCGGGGAGGGAGGAATAGCACCGGAATCATCCAAGGTGGAGTTTCTAGCAAAAGTTTGAGCGAAGAGTTTAGCTTTGTCAGAGGAAGAAGTGATGGTTGTGCCATCAGAGTGGGAAAGGGGAGGGAAAGACGAGGAAGAGAAATTGTTGGAGAGGTTTTTGGCTAGATGCCAGAAAGCTTGGGAAGAGCTAGAGTTGGATAGATCAGTGCATTTATTATTGATGAAAGAGTGTTTGGCAAGTCGAAGAACAGATTTGGCTTGATTCCGGGCAGAAACATATGAAGAATGAGAGTCTTGAGTTTTAAGTTTATATATATATATATATATATATATATATATATATATTATAACACCGAAAAACGCGTATATCTGTTCACCTGGTAGCAAAAACAAAAACACGTTTAGTTATCCCTGCTAATTACGCTATGTCTGTTTTCTTCTATGAACACAGTTTGTTCAAATGTTTATTTGTTATTTCTCCTTACAGTTTTGTATATTGTATATATATGTCAGTATATTATATTATGATGATCAATAAGCTTTTAAACATTATTAAGGGGGTGCCACCGGCTGTTTTTTATTTTGTTCTCCTTTTCTCTCTTTCCCTGGCTTGTATCCATTCGGCCCCATTCAGCCAACTGTTTTAAGATGTTTATCCCCATCCAGGTGTCGAATTCTTCCTGGCGAGCGATAGCGAGCCAGTATTGTATGGAGAAATCCGGTTTCGCCGGAGACATTTTTCTATCGAAAAATGTACAAATTTAGCTTGCTGTCAAAACAAAAATATATATACTGTATGCTGGCTCGCTACCGCTCGCCAGGAAAATATTGACACCTGGATGGGGGTAAACTTTTTAAAACAGTAGGCTGAATGGGGCCGAATGGATACAAGCCAAAGAGAGAGGGAGAGAAAGAGAAAAAAAAGCGAGGTGGGCTCCCTTAAAAAAGGTTTCTCAAGTGAGTGAAACTACTCGCCTAAGGACTTTTGGTTTAAACTAGGAGCTCTGATCGGTTGCTGGAGTTAAGGGGACATGGCCTGTTTGTTTTTTGTTTTTGGCCTATTAATTCATGTATTCCTGTATTTCTTAGTTTCCTAGCTACGCCTCCATCAAGTTAAGAAAAACGCCCCCTAGACCCCCTTTCAAGATAAATTTGTAAATGTTTCGGTATAAAAATGTCCCGGCCGAAGGCCGGTTCCTCTTAAAATTACAGGCTCGCTATCGCTCGCCAGGAAAAAATCGACACCTACTGTAAATGGCACGAAAGGTCTTAAAATTGACAACTAAATTAGGCGAAAGGTGTTAAAATCGCCAAACTATTGGACCGAACGTCTTATAATCTCAAAACAAATGGGGCTTAACACGAAGGAGAAAGGGGACCAAAAAATCGGTCCATCTCCCCTTAATGATTCGATTAGGCTAGATAAAGAGTTAGATTTCTATATATCGATAATACAAGTCCCGAATATATTGCATTATATCATTTTACTCCCTTTTTAAGGGTCACCAGTTGTTTTATCTTTTTCTACTTTTATCTCTTTCCCTGGCTTGTATCCATTCGGCCCCATTCAGCCAACTGTTTTAAGACGTTTATCCCCATCCAGGTGTCGATTTATTCCTGGCGAGCGATAGTGAGCCAGCATTGTATGGAGAAATCCGGCATCGCCGGAGAAATTTTTCTATGGAAAAGTGTACAAATTTAGCTTGCTGTCGAAACAAAAATATATATATGCTGGCTCGCTACCGATCGCCAGGAAAATATTGACTCCCTGGATGGGGGTAAACGTCTTAAAATAGTAGGCTGAACGGGGCTGAATGGATACAAGCCAAAAAGAGAGGGAGAGAAAGAGAACAAAAGCGAGGTGGGCTCCCTTAATATTTAACAACTTTGATTAGGTCTAAGCTTAATGTTTGGCCAGGTTAGGATTCAAGCCTTTAATATCCATGACATTAATACAAGTGTATAATATATACCGGTAACATTATAATGTATATATATATATTTACTATTTTTTTGAGATAAATAATTTAGTCTAGCCTAAACTTTAATTAACCATATCTCAATCACTTACAATATCATCTGAATTAGGCTAAGTAGAAAGCTAATAACAGTTACAATTATAGTGTGTAATCTTGGACGGTAGTTTACGATTTGAAGGTGGTTTTATCATGCTAGTTTAAGGGGAGACTGACTGTTTGCTTGGTCTATTAATTCAATTTACCATATATTTTGTTTAGTTTCCTCCCTAGACCTCTATTAAGCTTAGAAAAACACCCCCTAGACCCCCCTTCAAGATAAATTTGTACATTTTTCGGTAGAAAATTGTCCCGGCCGAAATTAAAATTGCCTCTTAAAATTGCAGGCTCGCTATTGCTCGCCAGGAAATAATCGACACCTAAATAGCACGAAAGGTCTTAAAATTGACAACGAAATGGGGCGAAAGGTGTTAAAATCGCCAAACTAATGGGCCGAACGTCTTATAATCTCAAAACTTGTGGGGCTAAACATTAGGGAGAAGGGGGTCTAGAAAAACGGTCTGCCTCCCCTTAACCCGTTCAGTACCAGTGCCGACCTTTTAACTTTACTCTGGCTGCTATTAGACGATTTTATTCAGGTATAAAAATTGCCTCCAGCACTTAACAGGCTCCCAAATATCTCACTTAAGGGGAGGACCGTTTCTCTGGACCCCCTTCTCCCGAAATGGCTTGAACAAAAGAGAAATGTTCAAGTTGGAGATTTGGTGTTGCTGCTGGAGGAAGGTAGGCTACTCCTAGGGAATTCTGGCCTCTAGGACGGGTTGAGCAAGTGTTCAAGGGCACTGATGGCTTGGTGCGTTCTGCTAATTAAAGTACGAACTGCCAGTAATGTATTTGTTAGGCCTGTGACAAAGTTGTGTTTGTTAGAAGGATGTGAGGAATCAGTTAAGTCTCAAGGAAACAGTCAGGACTTCAGGCCAGAATAATGCCTCCTGACTGGGAGTGTGCGACTTGCTCCACTCTACAGAGGCTGGGAATCATGTTTGTGCCTTCTTTATTAGGTTTAAGTAAAATCTAGGTGAGCCACGCTTTTAAGGGGCCGAAATGTTACGGCACAAAAGGAACATTCATTTAATATTAGTATCAATTCTTATAATAACCACTTACAGTATGTAGAATAATACAGTACTGTATTACCTCAATCCTTATATTCTAGGTTATATAGAAATTATCTTTATTTACTCTAATATATCTAAGTGCTTTTATACTTTTATAAGAATTTCCACAATCGTTTATGTGAATTATGAACTTTGAATGGGATTATATGCATCCAACTTACGGTGCCAGCCAGTTCAGACCTATGCGTGTATGTGGAGTTTAAGCGACGGTGCCAATGTTGGGAATTTAAGAATGACCCACTAACATCTACTGCCTTGATTATCCGGTTTTCTTGGGGATTTTAAGGACTGCCATGCTCTGTGAGTATAGGTTTCAGCTGCTACGTAGATGACGAATTTGCACGGTCAGCAATATTATGGTCTGGGCTGGCTGCACGATGTGGCTGTAATGCTAGGACAACGTAACACCAATAAAGCATCCTCTGTAACGGAACCAGGCCTGTTTTTGTATCCCCCAAGATTCCTATGCTGTCGAACACCTGCACAGCGACCGATTGGCACCCACAAACATGAAACTTCTTGTAAGGAACGCCCCAGACTCGAGATACAATCTCTCCCTTGTTCAACTTTGACTAGGTCTAAAATCAAAGCGAAAACATTCGGGTGAAGGTATTCGAGTCGATCACCAGAAATTACCCCCTACTCCGGGCAAATCTTGAGATAACCCTAGAGTAGCAGGGAAAACAGTCTCTTCCTCCAGGGCCAGCGTGAGTGAGCATCGAAGAGCCAGCCGTGAGGAAATCAAAATGAAGAACCGTGGCAAAAAACGATTCTGGAATTGGTTGGCCCCGAGTGAAGCCAGAGTGTTGTTGTTTTTGTTGTTGTTGTTGTTCCCGAAGCTGCCTGGCCGAACAGCCCCAAGGCCCCGAGCAAGGCCAAGGCCATAACCAAGCACCCCCACAGAACCCTCCCTGCCGACCACAATAAAGCTTGGGTGACCGAAGCCACTCCATGGCGGGGAGCTGAGGAGGGTGCGGAAACGCCTGGGAAACCAAAGCCCCACCCAGGGCCCTGTGCCCCTCAGCAATTATGAAGAGAAAGTTGAGGGACAAAGGAAAAATATGACGCTTTGGCTTCCAATCTTGGTAGATTGGGAGGTCAATCCACGGAAGAGACGCCGTCACTTGAGATCTAGAAAATATATAAGTAAAAGGAACAGTCAGAGTTAGGTATGGGTATGGCAGAGATTGCTCAGTTCTCACTCTGATAGACCAGCCCATCACCACATGACTAGAACCCAATCCTCTCAGCATCAGCTAGGAGAGGCCCTAGAAAGCCACCTTTGGCAGGGGGATAGCTCCCCTATTCCAACCCCTTTCGGGATTGGGCACCCGCGAGTGTAAAGGGACTTAGGCGACGTGTGCCAAAACCAGCGTGGCGTGTGTCACTCTTGCCAAACCAAGTGTCCAGAATTATTGTCCGAGTCGTTCTGCCACGCCTCTTCAGAAAACTCCTTTAAGTGCCCTTGTCTTCATCTTGTACTGATAACATGATTATTGTGAGGGCTTAGACCTACTGTAGGTGTGCCGAGGATCTTGATATATAATTAACATAGAACTAGAGAGTGCTTTGCTCCCCATCCTTGCGTGCTTCTGCTATCCCACTTGTGGGAAGCAAAACACTCCTGTCCACACCGGGTATATATATATATACTTTCTCGGATCTCCGGCTCCCGTGATTCACCGGAGTAAAAAATATACATATCTGATTTCTCTATTATTTTATACAACAGATATAGCCTACACGTAAATAGGATCACTCGTTGGGCACCTGCATTTATGCGTTCTATATTACCATGTTCATAGCCAAAATAGTTGATGTCACCTATGCAGAGTTGAATGCTTCAAGTTATTGATTTATGCTAGCTTGACTCATAAATATTTTTATATTTAATTTTGAGTACTTGTATGACTTAAATTCTTGTTATTCTTGATTCTGGTAATTCACTTATTGTCACCTGTGTGCTTATTATTTTGATCGTCCTCTTATCCAATATTATTTGTTTCAGTACTTCACAATATTAACTTTGTACTTATGCCCTTTTTGCTTGGTCATATTATAGGTATATTGTGCATTCTCTGCTGATCATTATTTCGATCATTGTTTTAGAACGATTTACCAGTGTGTTGAGGTTATTGCCTCTGATTTATGATTAACCTTTTATGCTTTATTTTATACTAGCTGTATTGTTAACCCCTGAGACCCATACGATTTTATGAACCCCCGCTATTATTGAATAAAACTTGTGTAACCTTACCTTGTGTTTCTGTCTATTGCCTGTTATTTTGTGTGGTGATTTGAGAATTACAGCCAGCCTTCGCCCAGTAGAGCAGCCTTATGTTGCATCAGAATATACCATGTTTCTTGGAAACGTGGCATAACATAGACAATAAATATTCATCTATCTATCTATCTATCTATTGCCTGACGCCGTGATCCCCAAAGGGGTGGCCACGAACGAACCGCCCCCATGCACCTCTGTCCCCAGTCAGTCGACGCCCCTCCCCCCAACCAGCACCGCCTTCGTTCATGTACTTCCTCACTCCATCCTTCCACCTCTCATTTGGTCTACCTCTCCCTCTCTGTCCCTCCACCTCGCTCTCGTACACCCTCTTAGTCATTCTCTCGCTTTCCATACGTTCCATATAGCCGAACCATCTCAAGTTGTTCCTTTTCACACTTTCATATAGTAAATATTCATATAGTAACCAAAAAGACAAAACAAAAACAAGGAAACAAATTAACAAGGAGACAAACAAGCTAAAAGGCACTCAAGCAGACAAAACACAAACAAATTAGCGAATAGACAAGCATATACACGGACAAACAGGCATACAAACAAACGCAAACCAACAGGCAAACAAAAACAGTAAGTAGACAACAACACGCACATGCAAACCATATATGAACACACTGACAGACAGACGAGCAGATGGGTGTATGCTGCAAAATATTATAGTTTATTATGTTCTCTCCACCAACCAACTTTACTCCTAAACTCGATTAATGAAATTAAAAAACACATGTGGCAGTCCGGGGATTCGAACCTAGGATGCTCACATCGAATATCAACACACTTATGCATTGCACCATTGTTTTTTTTTATGTTTTGTTCAAACCCAAGGCCTTAATCTTGGGATTCTGGAAGAGTATAGTGAAATATTGTTACATTGTTGGTTGTTGATAGTAAGGTGGTTATTGTTGTTGTTGTTATTATATATTTCACTCTATGCCTATTTATCAAACGATATTTGGTCACATAAAGTGTGGTCAAAGAGTGGAATAGTTTTCCAAGGGAAGTGGTTGATAGTAATTCAATCGATACGTTTAAGGGGGGATGGTTCACTTTTTGGGCGATTTTTGCATGTATTCATTATTTTTCTAGTTTCCTCCCTAGACCTCCATCAGATTAAAAACAAAACATCCATTAGATCCCCCTTCTAGATTAATTTGTAAATTTTTCAGTAGAAAAATGTCCCGGCCGAAGGCCAATTCTTCCAACATTACAGACTCACCATCGTTCGCCAGGGATAAAATTGACACCTAAATAGCACGAAAGGTCTAAATATTGACGAAGAAATTGGGTGAAAGGTCTTAAAATCGACTAACTAATGGGGCTAAACATGAGGGAGAAAGTGGTCCAGAAAACCGGCCCATCCCCCCTTAACCGATTGGCTGCGGCTATGTTTGGGCTATTTAGGGCATATTCAGGCACTTCCTGAATGATAAATCAAGCATCTGCATTAAATGAACTGTATTCTGCCGAAAACTAGGCGAAAATAGCTTCAAAATGAGACCAGAAAGGGCCCCGTACGTGGTCTGGTTCACCCGCAGCGGTGCAGTGAAACGCGGGAAACCCGCTATTTGGTAGCACTCGCTCGCTTGGCTACACTGTTGTGAGAGAGAGAGAGAGACCCGCGCGAGAGACAGTGTACCTCAGTGAGCCGCTCGCTGCTCTGAGGGACGGAGGCGGGCCCTTCACGCTCCCGCCCACTGGCACTCGATTTTTGCGTTTTTTACAGGCTTTTAAAGCCTGGAAATTGCTGTAACTTGCCAGGACGTTCCAGAACGTCACCCGTAGCGAAAGTGTTAAGAAGAGACTGGACGATCATCTGATGGAGATTGAATTACTATGAATGAATCAGTAGGTACTGTTCGCAAGTGTGTATTCCCTTTCAGACTAATTTATTCATATATTCTATAAAAGCTTTCCTTGTATGCATTTCCTGACCCATTCGGTTACACTTCATCCTATTTTCCGGTACCGGTATGGCTTTTTATCCGGAGGAGCGGAGGGTGGTGAGAGAGCCTTCTACTTTTTTTTTTTTTTTTGTTCTATGTGATTGAGGGAGGCAAAAGGCATAACTGCCTATAGCGAGTGCCTCCCCCATAGTTGAAAGAGTGACAGGGCCAAAATCAAGGGACGGTCGAGCCAAAATGCCTGGACACACGGAGTTTGAAGCAATTTAAGTCATAGGAAGAGGGAAAGACTGATTCTGGGAGAGAGTTCCAGAGCTCAGCTGTTGAGTAGAAGAAAGTTTGAGAGTAACGTTTCACTCTTGGGTTGGAGAGTTGCACAGAGTAGGGGTGGGATTGAGTTGCAAGACGGGTACCACGTGCCCAACGTAAAGGAGGTGGTATGCACTGGGATAGCTCTGAGGAACACTGATTATTATAGTAGCGATAGAATAGCGAGAGAGATGCAACATTGCGGCGGAGAGAGAGAGATTGCAGAGAGTTGGTGAGTGGACGGGAGTTAATGATACGAAAGGCCTTCCTTTCAACTTTGTCTAGGAGAGCGGTGTGAGAGGAACCTCCCCACACATGTGAACGAAACTCAATACAAGGGCGCACTATGCCCCTGTACAGACCCAGAAGCTGTGCAGGGGAAAAAGAACCCCCTAAGGCGGTTGAGCACACCCAGCTTCTGGGAGGCTGCCTTAGCAAGACTGGTAATATGGTCCTTCCAAATGAGAGCAGAAGAAAAAGAGACACCAAGAATATTGAGAGAAGATGAAGGGTTGATTTTTGTATTGTTGAAGAATAAGGGATAGTCCGCTGGGAGATCCTGACGGGTAGATAGATGGAGAAATTGGGTTTTGGAGGCATTAAAGTTAACAAGGTTTTCTCTGCCCCAATTGGAAATAGTATTTAGATCAGAATTTAAGAGTTCTATGGCTTCATTACGTTTGTCGTTGAGGGATTGCTGGCTGGGGCGTTCTGAAAAACTAATGGAGTAGTGTAAGGTTGAGTCGTCTGCGTATGAATGGATGGGAATTAAGGTACAGTTAAGGAGATCATTTATAAAAATTAGAAAGATAATAGGAGATAGGACAGAGCCCTGAGGAACACCAGAGTTTATAGGGTGAGGAAGTGAACAATGGCCGTCCACAACCGCGGCTATGGAACGGCCGGAAAGGAAATTAGAGACAAAGGCACAGATGGAGGGATAGAAACCGAAGGAGGGTAGTTTAGAAATTAAAGATTTATGCCAGACTCTATCGAAGGCTTTCGATATGTCTAGTGCAATAGAAAAAGTCTCACCGAAGTCCCGGAAGGAGGATGACCAAGAGTTAGTAAGATATGAAAGAAGATCACCAGTAGAGCGACCCTTAACCTGTTAAGCGCTAAATAGCACTAGGAGCTAGGGTAGTTATTTGTGCATTTCTGCCAAAATATTCGATCTCACAGAATATTAAAAAAAAGTACCTCAATGTCTTGGAAATAAGCAGCCACATCCGCCAATATATATATATCCACCCTAAAAAAATGTGGGTGTGGAGTTACGGTGGCTGCAAGTTGAAAAAAATGGGCTGATAGGCACGACATCCCCGAGCGAGCGAGTGTGTGTGAGTGAGTCAGGCGGGAGGAGAGAGAGAGAGGGTGGAGGCAAGAACGTGCGATTGATGAGAAGTAACGCTCTATATCTCGCCTAAAAAGCACCTTTATGGTTTCACCTGTTCATATTCATGAGTAAGGCAGCCCATGTGAATAATATACACTGATAAATGAAGCGCAGAGAGGCATACGGACGAATAATAGGCGAAATAAGAGTGGTGTATTGAGAAAGGTGGGTGGCGCGGGAGAGAAAAGGGGTCAGATTACAGTAAGTAGATGAGATTAGCGTGGGTGTATGCACAAATTTAGACCTTATAGACACTTTGTGTTGTCGTTGCTATATTGTAAACAACGATAAGACTTCTTGGATGGCGCAGTATGTTAGAGTAACCCGATATCTCATTACACAATTTTTACGCACTATTTGCTTGCAACTCATGGATGAAAGGTTATTTATTTACTTGTAAATTTCTTTACTGTTTGTTCGTAATGATAGAATATGTTAGGTTATGTAAAAGTATTATACATACTAAATACTTCGATATACACAAGTGTATCGAGGGTATATATATATATTTTTTTTGTCAAGCATTCGTCTGCCCGAAAATACGTACGCACTAATCGCTGTCATTATAGTGTGAACAGTCATGGTCTAGTGGTTAGAGTGATGGACTGAGTGAGATGTAGGCCTAGAGACGTAGGCCTAGAGACGTGGGTTCGAAACCAGAGAGGTTATGGGGATGTTTTTGGAGTGTTTATATCACTTGAAATTTTTTTATTTTATTTACATACTTACGCCCTGCTATTCATAAAGTCGAAAACTTTGATGAATAGCAGAGCGTAAGTATGTTTTTTTGTGTTTATTTATTTGTTTTTTGTTTGTTTTTTTGTTTGTTTTATTATTACAAAAGGTTGTTACAAAAGGTTAGTACATAAGTATAATATTACATAGGTATATATATAAATAAAACAAAATATTGCCTGGCTAATGAATTAAACTGAAATAATAAATGAAAATATTGCTTATATATACAGTATACTGTATACAATAATATACTGTGTATATATATATATATATATATATATATATATATATATATATATATATATATATATATATATATATATATATATACAGTATATACCAAAACATATGAACTTATCCTACAACTATAATTTGTACATGTTATGATAATATTATCACGTTGGTCAGGTACGGGCAAGTAGGTAGGCAGGCAGGTGTTTTGAGATCACGTTGGTCAGGTACGGGCAGGTCAGGTACGGGCAGGTAGGTAGTGAGGTAGGTAGTGAGGTAGGTGGGCGGGGCAGGAGTTTGGCTGAGATAGGGCGACACAGGTACCACTCCTAGTAGTACTTGAGTGAGTGGTAGTCCCTGAAGCACTCGCCCAAACACAACCCAACGTTGCATTCCTTGCACATTGATGTGACTCGGCTTCTTCTTTGTGGCTTTCTGGTGGAGTGGGCACAGACCTGGCACTGTACTTGCAGCCTCCGGGTGCCAGATAGCTCGGTGTGGATAGGGTAGTGTTTGTCATATCCATCAATGACTCTGTCTGGGAGGTTGACTGCACGGCGACCCCTGTGACCGGAGACTGGTTGGTGTTTTTGTAGGAGTTGGTAGGCAACGTTGTATATGAACTCCCTGAACTTGAGTTTTTTGTTCGGGGCCATGTCTTTTTTTACCAGCCACATGTTGTAAGCGTTGAGCATCGTGATGTCAACAAAGTGAAGGAAAAGCTTGTGATACCACTTCACTGTTTTTCGTAGGCACTCAACGCCTGCAAGCTGGCAATCAGACTTGTCCACAAGGCGCATGTACTTGGTATAATCCACCACCATATCAGGTTTCTGGATAGACTTCTTGGTACGGTAGTGGAATTTACCAGAGTCCACTTGGGCACCTGTATGGACAGTCGAAAGCAGGTGAACTGGTCGCTTATCGAGCCACTTTACCGCCAGAACTTTCCCAGACTTCTCCAGCTGCTTGTAGTGCTCTTTCTTCTTTCTTCTTGGTCTGTCCAGTCTGCGGCGCCTTTGTTCCTCTGCCAAGTCGTCATCAGAAGCGGTGTCACTGTGGGAGGGGTTGTCCAGTTCTATGCGATTGCCTTGGAACTTAGGCATGAACTTCCTGTTAGTTCTGACAGTCCCACATGCCCCCGTTTTGTGGTCATGGAGGAACTGGCAGAGTGCAGGACTTGTATACCAATTGTCGGTGTACAACGTGTGCCCCTTGTTCAGGTAGGGCTCCAACATCTTTTTCACAATGTGCCCTGACATGCCCAATGGGTCGTTGCCACCGACTTTTGGAATGTCTACGTCAGTGCCGGTGTATACGATCATGTCGAGCACTATTCCACTTTCACAATCGCACAACACAAAGATCTTGATCCCGAACCTGTGTCTCTTCAAGGGGATGTACTGCTTGAACACCAGGCGTCCTTTGAAAAGCACGAGCGACTCATCAATCACCAGGTTGGCAAAGGGGTAGAAGAATTTCCTGTACCTTTGCAACAACATGGTCAACACATCCCGAACTTTCCATATTCTATCAGCTCGGTTTGGATTATTATTGTCTGCGAAGTGCAAAAATCGCAGAAGCAAGAAAAATCTATCACGAGCCATATATTTCCGGAAAATTGGGGTGTTGATGATTGGGTCGTGCTTCCAATAATGCTCCATTACATGCTTCCTGCAGAGAGGCATGATTAGCAACAACGCAAAGAACACAAGGAGCTCAGGGACAGTCGTATCAACCCATGCACGAATTCTTGCTCTAGGAGATATCATATCAATTCTTTCCCTCACCCAGGTAAAATAGCCATTGGTTTGGGAAACGAGATGAGATAATACCTCCTGGTCAAAAAATGCACAGAAGAAATCAGATTCCGTGGACTGGTCATTGCAGGGCCAGTCTGCTGTTGAACCAGCCAGATTGGCATTGAACTGGTGCAAATCTGGTTGGAAATGGGACCCTTCAGACCAGGCAAAATTATACGCCCGTGGGGGATCAGGATCAGCCCCTCCGTCAGCCACGTCGTCTGCGCCTTCGTCGTCAGACAGGTCTTGGTCATGGTCACGGTGCAGAAGTACATCGTCGTCTTCCGAATCCTCTGCACCTCCCTCATATTGGTCTTGATCCTCCTCAGACTCGCTCCCACTATCACCACCCCAGCCATAGTTCCTGGGATCGAAGGCTTCCCCTTCTGCAGCGTCGTCGTCAGAGGAGTCAGGAGGGAAGAGGAGGGCGTCAAACTTGGATGGCGTTAGACCGGCTGCCAAAACTCTACGAGGCCCTCCAACAGCAGCAGGGGCATGGGTGGGCGTGGGTGGTGGAGCAGGGGCGTGCGTGGGCGGTGGTGCAGGGGCGGCCGTGGTGGGCAGTGGTGCAGGGGCGGCCGTGGTGGGTAGTGAGACAGGGGCGGCCGTGGTGGGTGGTGGTGGTGGTGGCAACGCGGGGGTGGTAGAGGCGGGAGGTGTCACCTTACTCCTCTTGAACTGATAAGGGTGTCCTTTACCCTTACCCTTCTTGCCAACTACCCCCGATGCTCCTGCATCCCCAGGACGGCCACTTGTACTTCCTGTGGTGGTGGGCGCCGTGGGCGTCGTTGCCACAACAGTAGAGGCAGTAGTTGTTGTGGTAGCAGTTGTCAGAGCAAATGCTGAGGACAATGACCTCTTCGCACTCGTCGTGCTTGTTGCACGTGTGGTGCCTCTCCCACCACGTGTCGTGCCTCTCCCAGCACGTGTAGGTCTTCTTGGCTGCACTGGCTCATCATCCTCAGAAGTATATACGTAGGAGGGGTCCCTGGCACGTGTTCGTGTCCTGCCACGAGCACTAACACCGCCAGCAATAGGGTTGGGCGAGTCAACAGGGAGCGAGTCAGGGGAGCGTGTAGGCTCCATAGTGACTGAGAGCGTACTGCGTGTGTAGACTGTGTGGGGTGCGTGCAGCGGGTGGTTGTGGGTGCCATCGAGAGGTACCATGTCGCACTAAACGTGGCGCAATTTGTGACTCCCCAGACAGCTTGGCGCCGTTTTGGTACGCCTTTAAAAATCCTGCTTCCGTGAGGCCTATCGCGTTCCCTATAGGAAGCCTTCCGTGAGGCCTATCGCGCTTGCCGGGTTAAGGAAGCCATACTGGCGATCTGAGAGCAGATTATGAGAAGAGAAATGCTTAAGAAATTTGGAAGCAAGAATAGTTTCAAAAAACTTTAGAAAGACAAGAGATAAGAGCAATTGGACGATAGTTGGAGGGTTGAGAGCGGTCACCCTTCTTTGGGACAGGTTGAATGTGAGCAAACTTCCAGCATGAAGGGAAGACGTTAGAGGATAGACAGAGACGAAAGAGTTTGCCTAGGCAGGGAGTCAGCACGGAAGCACAGTTTTTGAGAACAACAGGAGGAACACCGTCCGGACCGTACGCCTTATTAGTGTTAAGCCCAGAGAGGGTAGAAAGTACATCTTTAGGAGAGATTAGGATATTAGGCATAAGTAAGAGAGAGGAGGGCGGAGAGGGAGGAATAGCACCGGAATCATCCAAGGTGGAGTTTCTAGCAAAAGTTTGAGTGAAGAGTTTAGCTTTGTCAGAGGAAGAAGTGATGGTTGTGCCATCAGAGTGGGAAAGTGGAGGGAAAGACGAGGAAGAGAAATTGTTGGAGAGGTTTTTGGCTAGATGCCAGAAAGCTTGGGAAGAGCTAGAGTTGGATAGTTCAGTGCATTTATTATTGATGAAAGAGTGTTTGGCAAGTCGAAGAACAGATTTGGCTTGATTCCGGGCAGAAACATATGAAGAATGAGAGTCTTGAGTTTTAAGGCGTCGGTACCGTTTGAATGCTTCCTCCTTATTGCGGACAGCAGTAGAACAGGCGTGAGTAAACCAAGATTTTTTAGCATTAGTCTGAGAGAAAGAGAATGGAATGTATGCTTCCATGCCCGATAGGATTACCTCGGTAATGCGTTCAGCACTCTCCGAGGGTCCTCGGCCATGGAAGCAGAAATCATTCCATGGGAAATCAAAGAAGTACTGTCCTATTCTTCACCTATAAACTGTCCCTCTCTGATGATGTTAATTGGAATCCCTTAGCATCCGATTCTTAATGGAATACTATGATACTGCAATGTCTCTACGTCGTATTATCACCAAATTATCATAATTAGCAACATATTTCCCTACAAAATCTTGTGAATAGTCGAGTAATGAGGATGGCGAGATAACAATTTACAAAACATACTATAGTAGTATTAAGGCCTGACCACCTAGTAGGGACCGCAAGGTCTGTGTGGTCTGAGTGTCTGTGTAACTCTGTAACTCTCTCTCTCTCTCTCTCTCTCTCTCTCTCTCCTACTGTATATATTCAGTACACACTGTCTAACATAAAAGGATATAAATACAAATTACACATCAAATTGCAGACTTTACTAAAAGGTCGAAATATAAACTATAATGGGAAGACAATTTCACAGTGCCGTGAATACTTTAATGGAGGATTATACTCACATGATAGACAAACGTAATGTTGTGATGACAAGACAAGTTTCGACTAGAGCCCTGAAGAGGACTCCAGAAAGAGTCGAAACTATTTGTGTCACTGCAATGAAACGTTTTTCCGTTATGTTGGTATAATTTATCCATAAGCTATAATTATCATTAACAAATATTTCAATTAATATGGTTAATGACACCAAATACACATTAACGACTTGATGGTTATTAAATATTAAACTATTGTTAACAGAACGTTAATTATTGTGAACACTACTACAGATTAAACCACAAATTTGGAAGTTAAAAATACTATACATAAGACATTTTCAGAGTTAGTTCGAAAATAACAAGTTTAGAAAAGACTTCGTGAACGGGAATAAGACGTCTCCAAATATCCTCAATACACCTGGACGATTTCAGGTGTCTTCTTGAGGACACGGTGTATTCTTAGACGTACTTGATGATGTACCGTACTTGATGATGCCCTTCCTTTTGTTCTTAGAGGTTTTCAGATCCATTTGCGATGATCCAATATATTTCCATATGTCCTAGCAACGTCCCAGCAGATGCCACCGTATTCGCTCCGCTCAGAGATGATGGTGATGATAGTATTCTAGCAGGTGTTAGAGTTTTGGGTGGAGAGGGAGGAGGGGGGGCAATGGAGAGAGGGATGGGAAGAAATGAACAGGGGGAGGAGGTGTGAGTAAGTAGGGAGGGAAAGGTACAGAGTACAAAGGAGTACAAAGGAAATCAAGCAACAACAGCCCGAGTGACCCTTCTAGGCTGCTTGTCCTCCAAAACACTGAGGATCAAGTGTCCAAACAGTGGTTTAGAGTGGGTAAGGAAACATTGGAAAGGGAACTACTGCCCTGGAACTAATGTCCGTGGCAGGATTAGGAAGTTAGTAGCGGACAGATGGGTTAGTAACTGAGGGGGGGATAAAATAAAGTTATTCATTTACAAACGCAGTCAGTCGCGGGTTTGATGCGAGATATTTGTCTAGGCGGAGTTTAAGTGAATCAACGGTGCTGCAGTCTATAACGTCTCGGGGAAGCCCATTCCACAAGTTGACAACTCGATTGAAGAAGAAATTCTTAGATTCGTGTTAGTTAAAAGATTTACCAATAATTTTGCAACCGTGTTTCCCCGCGTGTAATTAGATTGGTCGATAGTGATGTACTTTTTTTTTTTTTTTAAAGAGACAATGAATGGAGGAAGGAAAAACATAAAACAAAAAGGACCATGTGCCTAAGGGCATCCTCCATTCATAAAATGTTTGTAACAACTGGATTTAAACATTTGTAGATTGTAAGTTTGTGGAAAGCAATTCGAGGGAATTGAATTCCAAAGAGTAGTAGCTCTGGGGATAAATGAATTCTGATAAGCAGAAGTTCTGCATTGTGGAGGAGAAAGTGTAAATTCATGGGCGCTCTCAGCTGCCCTAGTTCTACGGGGAAAGATGCGGAGAGGCGGCACAATTGAAGCATATTCCTCGGAACAATTGCTGTGAAAATATCTGTTGAATAATGCAAGGGATGCAACGTTTCTTCGTATGGATAATGTAGGAAGGTCCTGTGTGATTGCAGGGTTATTGATTAATCTAATAGCTTTATTTTGAATTTTGTCCAACTGCCTCAATGCAACCACTCCACTTCCACCCCACAGAGGTGAACAGTAATCCATCTGAGAACGCACATGACTTTTATATATTACGGCCAACTGCTCGTCAGTGAAGAATTCTCAAACTCTGTACAGGAGTCCCAGTTTTTTAGAGGCATTCTTAGCAATGCTTCTAACATAATGTGTCCAGCTCAAGTTAGTAGTTAATGTTACACCGAGAATGTCAATACTAGGGGAAGTGGGAATATATACATCATTAAAAAATATATGGGAGTCAGTGAGATTCTGTCGGTTAGAAAATTGAATGTACTTGGTTTTCTGTGCATTAAATGAAACTAGATTATTTTGTCCCCATCCATTAATTCTAGAAAGGTCCTGGTTCAGAGAAATTGCAGTGTTTATTTTTGAATTTATAAGATCGGGTTGGGTGAAAGAATTGGTAAATGTGAAGGAACTGTGGAGTGTTGAGTCATCTGCGTAGGAATGTATTGGATTATGAGTGGTAGATATGAGATAATTGATATGAATGAGGAACAGAATTGGGGCCAAAACTGATCCCTGGGGAACACCAGCATTTATTGAGTGAAATTGAGAATAAAGGCCATCTACCATTACACATATTTTTCTGTTATGAAGATAAGAAGAAATTAGTGGAACTAATGATGCAAGGCCGTAGTGTGACATCTTCGACAATAAGGATTGATGCCAGACTCTATCAAATGCCTTTGATATATCCAGTGCTATTGTATGTGTTTCACCATGTTGGTTTGTAGCTTGGTTGATTTGATGCGTAAGAAGGCAAAGAATTGTCTGCAGTTGATCGACATCGTCTAAAACCATATTGCCTATCACTGATTAATTTATTATTCTCAAGATGCTTAATTATGTGATTATTTAATATAATTTCAAAGTCTTTACCAAGAGTGGAAGTTATAGCTATTGGTCTGTAGTTTGATGGATCTGAAGAGGCACCTTTTTTAGGAACTGGATTTTTTTATTAAAAAGACCTCCGTCTACGTATTGTGAAAAACCTGTTATCCTCCAGCAAATTGTGGGGTTGAGTGAGTGAAGGGGGGGGACAGTGAATGAAGGAGGATGCATGTTTTTCATAATACGTGTTGCTAGCCCCAAACGCGCGAGCAACTGTGGCTTTCAACCATCCGACACATCCCCTTTTATTAATGTGCATCGCACATGTTACATGCAAATAAGGTTTATGTTTTGTTTTACCCTACTGTGGAAAGACTACGGATACACCACTCCTGCCGGGGCCTCACGCAGTGGCATGACCTAGTCCTGTCGAACTGAGCTCATGACGCTGGTGGCATTGCCCCGGAGGATAGCCATCCCTAGTCTTTGCTTGAGCCAGAGGGTTTCCCGGGGTTCTCCTGAAACTTCTCTGATTTTACGGCCTATTTCATTCACCATCTTAAGGGTGGTAGGGCCGAAGACTCCTGAAGTTTCGAATGCCAGGGGCTCGAACTGATGAATTCTGGCGATGGCTTGATATTTTTCTCGCTTTTTATTTTCTGCTATCCGGGCGGCTTCACCTGCTTCGTCGGCGTTTCTGGCGGCGTTGGTTGTGGAGAAAGTGTCAACACATGTGGCATCCCACACGAGGCACCGGCCATTCTTGTAAGAGAAAGTGGTCATCCCATCTGGCCGTTTGCCGTCTTCTCTGTGAAGTCCATGTGGTTCGAGGATTGATGCACAGTTAGCACTCTGCAGGGCCCGTTTTATGACATCATTTAGTGCAGAGTGTCTTGGCAGGCGGCCTGCGTTGTAATTACATGACAAGGCATGGTGACCTTGAGCATCCATCCTCCCATCACACTTGCAAGTGTGTGGGTGACAAACTGCCGCACCCACTCTGAGCGCGATGGCGACCCGGAGCGCTTCAGCATCCAAGTGAGTTCCAAGAGGTGGGATGGGGATGGCGTGTAACCACAAGCCACTCTCCGAACGGGCGGCTGCCTGGAGGCGTGCTTTTGCAACCTGGTCTGCATTGGTTAGGAGATTTTCTTGAGTTTTCTTCGCCGAGATGGTATCCCACGCTTTCTGCTTGCTCCTGGAGGTACCCTGAGGCTCCTCCTCTACTCCTGTACTTCCCTTCCAGGTGTTAATCGCTGCTGTTACGTCCCCATTAAGTGTCATTCCGGGTTTAGAATAAAGGATGGACAATACGAGGTCGTTGGTCGCGATGAGGGAAGAGATAAAGGCTGGGGAGGCAATATCCGAGGCTCTCCGTATGCCCAAGCCCCCGAGGCGGACAGGAAGGGTGGCTTGTGTCCAGGCCCGTTCTTTAACCCTTATTTAGCGGCGAGCAACATAAGTCGAGTTAAATAAAGCTGGACTATGTGGCGGCGCTCGACATAACTCGAGTGGCAATTTCAGCACGTAATGTGGCTGAGAGAGAGAGACAAGTGGTGGCAGGAGACTAGCGAGCGTATGACTGCTCCAGACCACTGCGGCGAACCTACTGACACAAATCTCAGCTCCCTCCTCCCTCTCTCACTCGCTACATACTCAATTATGTACTGAAAGTACCGAATTACCTGCTTTTTGCACTCGCGTTGCACGGTTATTGCAAGAAAACTATCCATCATACAAGGATCGTTATGGTGTCATTCGAAAGCTCTGTTTATGCCCTTTCAGGGATAGGTACTTGTTTTACGTTCTGGGTCTTATTTAGGCATGAAAATGATCACGTAAACAGCCCTATTTTGGCTAAAAACACCCCGCTGTGCGGTACACATAAATAAACCGCATAGGCCGCTCGTAAGGTGTTAAATTCCACGTTGGTGATGCTGGTCGCTGCTTCTCGGATTATGCTGTCTAATTCTTGGAGGCCGCCATTGTTCGTGTAAGTCATCGATGTGCGCAGGAGGTATTGGAGTTTTGGGATGGAGAAACAGTTCTTGAGCAGGGCCAGAGCTGAGTGGGCATCGATGTGTATCAGGCGACTCACGAGACGTTGAAGCTCCTCCTTTTTAACTTGAAGTGCTGGTGGGATTGCTGCCAGAGTTAGTGGGGAACCTAATAGGGTTTGCTGGTGCTCCTGAAGGATCTTTACATCTGGCAATATGTTTCGGAACAGGGCCTGAGTCTCTTCTCCTTGTTCACGTGTGTGGTTGAGGAGAACAAGTTCACATTTGGTGTCATTTATCACTAGCCCGGCCTGGCCAAGGTCAGTTATGATGTTATTTAGGTCGGTTAGAACGTTCTCTACTGACCCACCCCAGGTTGCATCGTCCAGGTACCATACATTCAGCTCTGACCTTACTTTGTTAGCTGCTGCATCCACCCCTATTGAGAAAAGAGCAGGACCACCTGGATCTCCCTGCTGTAACCCGGTCTCTGATGGGATTACCGTCTCGCCAAAAATCAGGATTGAAGGTTTGGAATAAGCCTGCCAAAGTAGGGGGTACAGAGTGGGGATGTGTTCTTGAGCTGCACGGAGGAAGACATCCCTGCGAATGCTGTTGAATGCGTTCCGCATGTCAATCTTTAGAAGCACTCGTTTTTCTTGGGCTTGGCTGAGGTAGGTGCGGGTTGCGTGTACAGCAGCTTCACACCCCCCTGGAGTTCCGAAACCTAGTTGAACTGGTCTTAAGTGTTGACCTAGGCCATTCGAGAGTGGTTTCAAACCCACCTTTGTGGCAAGGCGGCGGAAGGTGTTCCCTACTGCTATTGGGCGCACACCGCCATCTTTTTTTGCCAGTGCACAGAGTGATGCCCCAAAAAATAGGGGTGTGGCACAGTCGGGTACTTCCCCTCTTAAAACCATGTTGATGAATTTGGTGAGGGTTTCCAAGAGTGCCTCTCCAGCAGCTCCTGATCCCTGACCCAAGAGGCCTATGAGGTGGGCGGGTCGGATACCATCTGGGCCCGCGGCTGAGCCTGCTGGGAATGAAGTCACTGCGGCGACCACCTGCTCCTTCGTGACAACTAAAGGTTGGCGCATCTGGTCATTTGGGGCAGGGGGGAGGTTTAGGTCCCTAGGTGTAGGTGGGTGCTTTTCTTGTAGGGCTTCAACAACTTCGGTGCCTTGACCAGCAAAACCTTCTGAAGAGGACAACAGTCTGACGGCCCCTTTGATGTCACTATCCGCCAGCTTCGCAGCGACCCTCTTACGTAGCCGTTCAGCCTCTTCCTCTTCCTTCTCCTGGTGCTTCTGGGCCCTGTTTGGTTGCTGTTCGGGGGGTTCCACCAGTTTGTTTCCATCCATATACTGTGCTACTTGACGTTTCACTCTGGTGGCTAGTGAAACCTGAAGATGGTCTTGTATGTTGGTTCTGGGTGGTTTTCGGAGGGCCCCATAGGAGAAACCCAGGAGCCGTGCCCATGCGAGGGGTGTCTTGAGCTGTAGGGCCTGCTTTATGATGGTTGTAAGGGCCTCCGCCACTTGGATTCTGGCTCCTTTAGGTACCCGGGCAAGGACCTGGATCCGCGCTTTCCATTTGGTCACCAGTTGGGTCAAGTCGGCGACCGGTGTTGCCGGTGTTGCCCCGGTTGGCTCTGCAGTGGGCCCTGGGCATGCGAGACATTTCCAGTTTGGTTGTTCTCCTGATGTTTTCTTTGTCAGCTTAGCACAAGATAAATGAATAGATGAATGTTTGCTTCTTTCCAGGGTACTGGGAAGCATGAGGTATGAGTACACAGACGGAACAATTTTGCCAATACAGGAGCGAGCACCAAGGAGCAATTCTTAAGTACTATTGGAGGAATTTCATCTGGACCAGGAGCCTTATCTACTGAGAGATTCTGCAAAATAGTTTTGACATGTCTGGTGTGGATCTTAAGTGAGGGAATTTCAGGCGAATTAAAATTAAGTACAGGGACATCTTGATTTATTTCATCTAAGGTTGAGTTGGTGGAGAAAATATCCACAAGAAGGTTAGCTTTACCTCTTGGGTCACTTACAAGATTGCCAGTCGGAGATTTTAATGGTGGAATGGATGAAGCAGTAGTGAAGTTGGATTTGAATGAGTTAAGAGTATACCAAAATATTTTGTTATCATTTGGATTATTTAGAAGTTTATTTGCCTGCTTGTGGAGAAAGTTTGATTTAGTTAGGTTTAATACAGTTTTGGCATGATTTCTGATGTTTCTAAAGTAATAAAAGGCTTCATGTGTTTTTGATCTTGTGTATGCATTGTAGGCTATTGCTTTTTGTTCAGTTACTCTAGCACAATTATGGTCAAACCATTTAGGTGAATTAGATCTTTTACTGTACTTTTGATGAGGAATAAAAGTTTCCATTCCAATTTTTACAAAATCTTGTATGTGACTCAAGGTGGAGTGAGCATCATTAGAAAAGAAAGAGGTCCAGGGAATATCAATAAAGAAACCTTGAAGACCCTCCCAGTCTGCCCTATCGTAATGCCATTTAGTCACCAAAACAGGTTCAGAGTGGGAAGGTGTGGTAGGTGATAGACAGGTGGCCTGTATCAGACAGTGATCAGAAGATCCAAGCGGGGACCTCACTGTAACATCATAATTTTCTGAATTGGTTGTTAAAAATAAGTCCAGTAGGTGGGAATTATGATTAGGATTATCTGGTACACGGGTGGCTTGGTTGACTAGTTGAGTGAGATTAAATGAGTCTGCAAATAGCTCACATTCAAGACCAGCATCATCAGTCCTGGCTGAATGAGTGAGCCATTCAACATTATGGACATTAAAATCACCCAACACAGTGATTTCAGAAGAAGCATTTAAGTTGAGGACACTGAGTTGTGAGGACAGAGAATCAAGAAGACTTTGCTCTGGAGGAGTATTTGGGGAACGGTAGACTTACTACAGTTCATATTGTCGATGCCTTTGATGATTTTGAACACTTGAATTAAGTCACCTCTTAATCTGCACTGGGTTAAAGGAAATAGATTTAATTATCTAAGACGCTCTTTGTATGGTTTCTTCTTTAGGCTAGGTATCATTTTGGTATCTCTACGTTGAACTCGTTCTAGCTTGTTTATGTCTTTTTGGTACTATGGGCACCAGCATTGAACGCAGTATTCCAGAAGAGGGCGGACTAAGGAATTGTAAAGGGTTAGGATAACGTCTTTGGATTTATGAGAGGGATGAGGGGAAAACAATGGAGAGAGGGAGGGGAAGGAATGAACAGGGGAGGGGTATGAGATATGACAGGAGGTGGAGGAGTAGGGGAGAGGGGGGTAGGGTATGGAGAGAGGAAAAGGCGGGGAAAGGGTAACAAGGGAAGGAGAGAGACAGCGAGAGCGAGCTACTGACGGTTAGACTAGCCAATTCGTACGTGGTGCCCAATTTGTACGCGATATTGATAAACATACTACCTTCCAAAGATGTAGTGGAGTAGCTTATTTAAGTTAATATACACACTTACAACAGTTAACCTCTTCAGCATTCCTATTTTGGGCTATTAATAGACAACTTTGCTCAGTTTAAGAAGGATGTTATTATGAAAAGCAGATGTTTAATTGGGAATTTTTTTCCTTTTGACTCACACAGGTTCCTTCTAATCTTAATAAAATAGTCTAACAATAACAAAAATAAACTGTTAAAATGCATCTAAATCTTCAAAGGATGAAGGTACAGTCTACGACAGAACTTGTTGTCATGGCCTGAGGCAATGTGTTATTTCACTTATCTTTTAATAGATGGCCCTCTAATCGCTTCTAATAAAAGGGGCGGGTTGGAAGGAGGAGGAGTCAAACGTGTGTGTGTGTGTGTTCTAGAACAGCACGCAGAATAAGTTTATTTTAACATAACACACAGGCTATATTATTAGATTAGCCCATGCCGGATCACAAATAAGTAACACACATCAGGTGTTGCGTTTTTTATGGAATTTAATATACAGACAATCAAGTTTCTACACTTCGAACTTCCCATTCCTCCCTCTCCCCTTCTCTCTGCTGCCTTCCTCTATCTCTCCCCTTCTCTCTCCTAACCGAGTATATAATTTTCCTCATCACCGTGTTCAAAGCTGTCCATAACAAATACTTTGGTGTTTTAATAATACTGTTCTTTTTACCTTTACTGATTCTCAATTATTAACTTGTATTCTATTCTTTACCTTATACAATGTGTTATAGAAAATAAATAGATATGCTCCGTTGCAAAACACTCAAAGTTGCCAACCTTGGCGTCCCGGTTAGTGTGAACAATCGTATAAATATATAAGTAATTGAAACGGGATGTTACAATCCACGCATCAAGACAAGTTGGATCACATTGTAATCTAACCTCCACCAAATGATAACCAAATATATATATCATAAAGAGAAGATAATATCGGCTCAGTTAGAGAAAACACTTTAGATGAGCCGAAACGTGTTTCTTTGTAATAAAAAAAAAAGTTGATATTAGAGTAAACAAAACAAATCTTCCATACCACTATTCACAGCACTGTGGTTGACCAATTCATAATCTACCTTAACATGTAATATGACACGCTATGATTATTGCATTATACTGTTCTCAGTGGATTCTTAATTACTAGCTTAATTACTGTGGCTTCTCATTATCAGTAAACAGTTCGGCGCTACCCATTGTAATGATTTACTATAAAGAAAGTTATCGAATTGAACAATTAACGATAATCCAAGCAATCTGGTTATTTTGTTTTAAAGTTGATATAAATTGTTTAGGCTTTTATATTTTTACTTCGAATTGTTTAAATTATCCTCCAAACGTAATTAAAAGTATACTATAGCTCTGTGTATGTGACCTTGAATTTAATTTAATATGTATTATTTCACCATCATTATGTTACGGTGAACATTGGAAACACATACACATTATATAATATTATATATAAAGGGTTTTTAAAGGTAAACATTCACAATTTAATATTTATTCGATCAATATGATCTCCACCCACAAGCTGCATCAACTACCTCATGTATTCTCGTTGGAGCTGATTTAAATATGTTCCAACTTATATTAGGGCGGCGACGGATTCCCCCCCCCCCCCTCCCTGCCCCCCGATCCCACTCCTCCCGCCTTTTCCAATCCTAACCTGGACCACATTCCACTCCATGACATGATGGCCCACAAATTCTCTATTGGGTTCATGTCACACACCCTTGTGGATCAGCTAAACCCCGGATGGGGTCAGGTCAGGTGAAGGTATTGATGGACAAGCCATTACAACGGCACCTCGTAGCTACTTTCTACTTTTCCTATTTTCTGAAGAGTGTAGAGAGGGAAGAAGGGGTGTTGGAGAGAGACGAATTTGTTGTAGTGGCATTGTTATGTGTGTTATTAGTCTGAATACGTCGTAAGGCTCAGGATGGCCATGGCACGCACTGAAGACAGCAGCATTTCCTCAATAATGCTAATACCTTTTCTAGTTTGCCTGGACCAGTGTGTGTGTGTGTGTGTGTGTGCGTGTTATGTTATCATGTGTGAGTGATTTGTGCCCATTACGTTGTATGTGATCATGTGTGTGATGTGCGTTTTATGTTATCGGGTGTGAGTGTGTGTGTGTGTTTTGTATCCTGTGTTAGTGTGGTTGTGGGTGGGTTGGTGCTTGCATGTGATGGACAGAGGAGAGAGGTTGAAGCGCGGTCTCCCCAAACATTACGGTACAAATTGTGGAAGTCATAAGTATATGTATTATTCAACTTATTCCTTAAGCCAACACAAATAATTTGAATCCTAAGTGTTATTGTTACACTTAATATATATATATATATATATATATATATACAAACAAATATAGACGTGTTCTTCGGGATTCGTAGCTTAAGTAGGAATAGGATAACTAGCGAGGCAGCGAGCAATAGGTGTTGTTCGCTGCCTCGCTAGTTATCCTATTCCTAATCAATATATGTTTGTTATTTTAGTCATCCCTAACATTTATTATGTATATGTAAATTCAAAACAATCGCATAGTATTAATCTGCGTAATTTAGAGGGTATCATTTACATCCTTGAGAGAGAGAGAGAGAGAGAGAGAGGTGGGAGGGAGGGGAGAGAAAGCTGGTGAAGAAGGAGAGTTGGTGTGAAAGGGAGAGGGGGGAGGGGGAATGGGAAGTGCGAAGGATATAAACTTGATTGTCTGTATATTAAATTCCATAAATAACGCAACACCTGATGTGTGTTACTTATTTGTGATCCGGCATGAGCTAATCTCATAATATTGCCTGTGTGTTATGTTAAAATAAACTTATTCTGCGTGCTGTTCTAGAACACACACACGTTTGACTCCTCCTCCTTCCAACCTCTATATTAACCCCGCCCCTTTTATTAGAAGCGATTAAAGGGCCATCTATTAAAAGATAAGTGAATTAATACATTGCCTCATTCCATGACAGCAGTTCTGTCGTAGACTGTACAGTCAAAAGCATGAATGGCGACGAACCTATTTGAATCAGTATCGAACGCAAACGAGACAATACAATGTTATATTGTAGCCCAATTGCTTCAGAACTTGGCTTAAAGGTTCAGAGATTCGAAATGGTGTAATCTAATATATGGTCACGATTGTACACTCTGGGGTTTGAATGATTACCATATATGTTCGTAGTTATCTTGGACTGAATCAATCTTCTTTTAAATGCTTCACCTATAAAATGAAGTTCGATGGTCCATTTAAGCAGTTCGAGGAGTTAGAAAAAGAGATGATTTTTGTTATAGTGTACATTTTGACACCAACTCTATTACTCTAATGAGACATATTGTGGTTGGGCAGTTATTTAAATATATTTTGAGTACAGATTGGAAGACAAAGTACGGAATGGGTTGTGTGCCCTACATGTGAGGCTGTAAGAGGAGTTACTGGCTGTTGACGCACTCGGCGAAGGGTTCCAGCTGGAGGAAGATAAAGGTACTATTACCGCTACTACTACTACTAATAATAATAATAATAATATTTCTATATACCACTACTGCTGAAACCAATAATAGTCATCTTACAAAGCAAGGTTCCGTGGTTGAAGGCTGTCTTGCAGACAGGATATTGTGTTGCAAAGCAATATTCACTACTCCCCATATAATAGCAGCTGTGTTAGCTTAGTATTGCTCCAGTTGTGTATTAATACAGCTTTATATACAGTATATAGTAGAACCAACGTAAGGTGGAATGTAAAGAAACTCATTGTGACGACATCTATGCAAATAATTTCACTCTACACCTTGAATTAGAATCAATTAATGATACCCTGCTGTTAAATTAATTCCCCTACGAAATTTATAGACACGTGTATTGGTAAGCAACTGAAAAAATACAGTATATTAATCCTTCACACAAAATAACCGTGTAAAAAAGGCGACAGTCATTATCCCACTCCCCTGCTTCAAATGCTTCAACGTCCGAAACCAACTATCTCGACTCATGAAAGAATTATACTCTCAAATTTAAACTATGATTTTTTTCTTCTTCAAAGAATAATTAATTGAGGAACTGATTTACGTTCAAAGATAAGATCCCACAAAGTTTGCAATCGTCAGTTGTATAACAATATACGTGTAAGAGTCCGTACGTCGGCAAAACAACTCGGTAACGCTTTGGCCGTTCCTTCAGAACAGGCCAAATGCTTCAAAAAACATCATTTCCGGCCATTAGAGATCACTCACATGCTCACAACCACCCGAGTTATTCCGAATTCCGAATTCTGGCCAGTTACCCCACAGACATGGAGTTGTGTATAGCGGAAGTTCTTCAGAGGGTCACCGTTTTGTTTTTTCATTCTCTCCTTCCCTGGTGTGTATTGTATCCATTGTATGGAGAAATTCGGCTTCGCCGGAGACATTTTTCTATCGAAAAATGTACGAACTTAGCTTGCTGTCAAAACAAAAATATGTATATGCTGGCTCGCTACCGCTCGGCAGAAAAATATTGACACCTGGATGGGGATAAACGTCTTAAAACAGTAGGCTGAATGGGGCCGAATGGATACAAGCCAAAGAGAGAGGGAGAGAAAGAGAAAACAAGCGAGGTTGGCTCCCTTAAGTTGTGCAACCCAGTATAGGTACCCAGGAATCTGCAGACGATCTACGATACTTCTAAACTGGTGAGTTTCCCCCCCATTATAGTTATTTCATTATTTTCCTTTATTTTTTCCCCTTAAGATTTGCTTTGCTCTCCTTTTCACATTTACATTATGCTAGGTTTTATATTGTATGTTAGTTTTTGTTTTGTCTCTAATAGATTTTCCATTTCTTTTAGTCTCTCTCATACATGTATGTATTATCAGAATTCTATCGACCTCTTGCACTACGCGTGTTTTTTTTTTTTTTTTTTTAATAAACCTCTTAATATAGGCTAACCTAGCGAATAAAATATTGTGCGTACTTTTCATTATATAATTATATTGGTCTAAAATATGTTTCTTTTTCTCGTTGTTTGTAGACCTGAAGATTAGAATAGCTTTCTCGAAACGTCACAATGAGTTTCTCTACATTCCTCCCTATGTTGGTTGTACTCTGTATTATAAGGCTGCGTTTTCATAGCAACCTGAGTATCGCATATATATATATATATATATATATATATATATATATATATATATATAATCATTAACTTCTATAACTCACAAACGACTAGAGTAATCGAGCAAATTTTTACCATTTGGGAAGGGTCAGCCAGAGAATAGGTGTGAACATTTACAGCCCATTTGCTTTAGCCCTTTTTCAGTTACAGAGGATAGAAGCCACGAATTTTGGATTACCAATAATGAACAGGTTATAGTAGTTAAATACCTGTACATTCTACCATAGATTAATTCCTTATTTGAGTATTGCATTTGAACTGTGTTCCCCATACCTTGCCTTGCTGGCTCAGCATGCAGGATGTGATAGGCAGCAAGTACTCCATCTTGATAAGTTTGGTCATCAGGTTCGGGAGGCTCATGCATGAGGACGTCAGCTCTGGGGAAGGAAGATATCGTTACTGTTTGTATTAGATTCCTTGGTCTTTGTTTATCCTTCAGTATGTATATACACAGGCACATACCCCATAGTTGGGGGTGGCCGACTCGAGACAGAGCCCAAACAGTGACAACACAACACAACACAATACAAAACAAAAATAAAAATAAATAAATGATGTACTGTATATACAGTATATGATAATATTGAAGGACACTAGTGCGACGTTATGAGAAACAATTTATTAGGGAAAATAGGCACCAATAGATTC
Organism: Paralithodes platypus; assembly: GCA_032716605.1. Classification (NCBI taxonomy): domain Eukaryota; kingdom Metazoa; phylum Arthropoda; class Malacostraca; order Decapoda; family Lithodidae; genus Paralithodes; species Paralithodes platypus. The sequence goes on along the minus strand of CM064501.1, from coordinate 33,432,702 downwards.
GCATTATTTTTCTCTATATAGTCCGCATGGAGGATTTTCCTTATCAACAAATTGAAAAATACCCACTTCACAGACAAATACACCAAAAATCTAAGTCAAAGCGGGGGTGTGGGGGCGGCAGCCCCCACCTATAATACTAGGATAGGTTAGGTAAGGTTGTTAGGTTAGGCTAATGTCCTTTCAAAGGGGTATAGGCTAGTAAACACTAGGATAGCCTATACCCGGTCAGAGGTAAGAAGAAGAGTCCTGCAGTAGTCTCCTTGAATGCTACCCAGTATATATATGATTATGTATATAAATATATAAATTCACACACATATAAGTCGCCCAGGAGAAGACTCAGAGACCAAGAATCACTAGGGGCCTCCAGCATTTACCCGGCCCCAGACCTCTCGGAGAGGAGGTCAGTACAAGCTCCAATATTCTGCGGAAACTTTGTCGCTGAAGGAGTGTATATTCAATGTAATTGTGTGTATGTGTGTGACCTTTTCAATACAAGCGCCAACACTCTGCGGAACATTGTGGTTAAATGGGTGTGTATAAAAGTGTGTTTGTGTGTGTGTGTGTGTGTGTGCCTTCAGCTTCAGTATAAGCTCCAACACTCCGCGGGACGTTGTTGGTAAAGGGATGTGTACGTTGTGTAAGTGTGTGTGTGTCACTTCAGTACACTCTCCAATACTGCGGAACTGTGTCGCCAAGGTGGTGTGAATTTGTGTGAACCATTGTATAATCCTATTTTCGCTTTAGTAATAACAAAACTCACATTTACAAGCCTGGCATTGTCTTTGTATTTCATTATGAATGATCTTTATTATGAGTCTATAATAAGTATTGCATTTAAAGTAGTAATTTACAGGATATCTTAATTCATTTGTAGAAGCAAGACAGAAAATACTTTATAAAATTAGAAAAAAAAAAAAAAAAAAACTACCTTAGGAAGGTCCTATCTCAATGGGGCACTTTAAGGTAAGATCCTGTGTAGCGGGTGGAACTGTTCTTCAGATGCCTATTTACTAAGAAACATTTAATACAATCTTTAACCTAACCTAACCAAAACCTAACCTAGTATATTAGTGGACTATTTATGAATGTAAAATGTAAAAATATATTGTAACATTACCAAATAATTGAGATATATGTACAGGTCTACCCGCTACACAGGATTATACCGGGTAAATACAGACTCTGGCATAGGCTTAATGGGAACTATTTCATCAGCGTGTCAGTAGTGTTCAAGAAAAACTAGTACCATCTTTGTATGTCGGCGATTGTACGTACGCATGAAGCAACTATACCCTCACCCATCAACTTATCTTCATCCTTTGTACCTGACGGAACAGGTCCTAAATCATAAAGTTGAAGGGTGGGATGTCATCATTACCGGGAGTTTTGGGCACCGAGACAGTTGGGCATTGTGTGCACCAGAAAATGTTTGCATTATACATTTTGGGCACCAGAAAAGGTTTGCACTAAGGACTCGGACACCAGAATATGTTTGCACTATGACTTTATCCCATAAATGATGACCGTTCTCAATAGAGATTTTTCTGGTGCACTGCGACCATCCTCAATAGGTCCAGAGCATAAAAAAGAACTTTAAAACACCCCAGTGGCACTCAAAACAAAGCAATTTGTGATTAGGTGAGATAATTACCCTCCATTACTTGCTACAACTCCTACATATGTTTCCGCCCCCCCCCCCCCCCCCTTTTCCCCCCCTCGTCAATTACCAGCTATATTTACTCTTATTCCCTCTTTTATCAGGTAATTTTTTTGGGTCAAATTTCCCTCACACAGTCTCTTTAATACGGGTGATGCAGCTAGAGATCCTTGCAACAAGGAGACTTCTAGTGCAAGGCCAATGTGTCGCTCTACAGCTCGGAGAGGGAGCATATACGCCGGCTCTCTCCTCATAATATGGCCGGGCGGCAATAATACGTCTTTTTCACCCACCAAATTCTATTCCCACTTCTTTTATAAGTCTTAAATGTTCATATGTTCATAATAAAAGAAAAATAGGCACATATGGATAAGTAGTAATTATATATATTGTACTATGACTATTTTCGTCGGAATACAACCAAATACCTTCGCTTGGTGGGAGGGTTTGAACTACCATAGCTTCGTAGTTTACGAGTTAAGGCACCCAATATCTTTACAATACGAATTTTAGGTACCGGAAAAGGTTTGCAATTCGAATTTTAGGCACCAGAAAATGTTTGCACTATGAATTTGAGGCAACAGGAAATATTGGTACTATGACTTTAGGACACTGAGGAATGTGAGTGCCGTGAATTATGGACACCAGAACATTTGATCCCTATGAATTTTGGCTAATAGATAATTTTGGCATCACCTTCCGTGTTTTGTGGTGGAACTGGAATTGGCCGTCGACCCCTTCCTTGGCATACTCCTGGAACTTCTTTTATCTATTATATAAATATTAATGTATTCTATAGTTTATTCACTTTTACCCTAATCTCTCTCCCTTTCTATATTTGCTTTCTTATGTCAGCCTTGTGACTGCTCTCTTCCGTAACATAATTTTCCATCTTTGTTTACCAATTTTACTTTTTCTATCATATTATATTCCCTTCTACCCTATTTTCCCACAGTCTACTCCATGTTACGATATTTTCTTCTCTATTATAAATATCTCACATTCCATGATATGCAATGGTTCGGAGAAGGCGGCCAAGTAAACCCCCTGGATGTTCTCAATCGCCATACAGGCCTCCAGGATCTTCTATCTCTTCTATTTTAATCTAGTTTAACCCCTACTGTACCACAGGGTACTACCATAAATGTACCTCCCAATCCCAAGCTATGTGGCCAAAATGGCTTCAGAGGTTAAGAAATAACAACCTCCCACCTCAAAAGATGGAGGAATACTGTAGGGGCTTGGATATAAGCTGAGAAGTGTTGCCAAGGTCTTAGAGCAGTGCTCAAACATTGTGGTACCAGGCACTGCCTGATATGGGCAGTTACAAGGATTGTATATTACTGACTGCTGGCAGCCGTCGCTGGGACTGGGGAGTGATCTATCTACTGATGGCTCTCTGCCGTCGCTGGGATTGTACGGGAAGGGGAGATTGGTCGTTTTTCTGGTCCCCTTTCTCCCTCGTGTTAAGCCCTATTTTTTTTAAGTTTATAAGATGTTCGGCTTATTAGTTTGGAGATTTTAACACCTTTTGCCCCATTTCATTGTCAATTTTAAGACTTTTCGTGTGTGAATTTTTTCCTGACGAGAGATAGCGAGCCTGAAATTGTAAGAGGAATCGGCCTTCGGCCGGAAAAATGTTCTACCAAAAAATTTACAAATTTATCTTGAAGGTGGGTCTAGAGGGTGTTTCTCTAAGCTTGATGGAGGTCTAGCGAGGAGACTAAGAAATAAAGGAATACATTAATTAATAGATATAAAAACGGCCCATCTCCCCTTAACCAATTATTTTCAACCATTTGGAATTCAGCTCCTCTCTATTGTATTGACTTGTGTTCTCTCACCTTCCATGGTCTTGGGTGGTTGAGGGGCGGCGTCCAAATTAACTCCCTGAATGCCCTCCTTGACGACACAGATTTCCATCAACTTCTTGGTTTCCTTCATGTCCTCTGCTACATGGGCCAGCAGGGCATCCTCATCCATGCTTTGAGAGGTTTGGTTGTCTTCCTCGCTGCTCATGTGTTTGGCCTCCAGGAGGGTGTAGCAGTCCTCCAGCTTTGGCAGGCACTGGGTTGTGTCTGAGGCGCTGCACACAGACATGGCTGAAAGGGAGGTGGGGGTAGATAATATAAGCTTTAGGAATACCTTTTTGGAACAGGGTATAGGCTTTGACTGGCACTGAGATATAGGGAGAATTAGCCGTGCGAACTACACTCAAAGTCGCTTTTATTACATTATATAAGCAAAATTGTCATGATTTCGTATTTGATTTTTAAAGGTGTGCCATCTTACGATTGAGATTGAGACCCATATAACATGCAGTGAGGCTAATAAAGCTAAATTGTGATGATATAATGTCGAGGTGAGATTTAGGACTATGCCTATGATTGCGTCGCTAGTCACCTCTTCAGCGTAATTGCTGTCTGATTGCAAACGTCACAAACGTGATTGGTCGAATCAGAAGCTGTCACGTTCAGTAGAGCAATCACGTTTAAGTGTACTGGACGCACACAGTATCTCTCTCTCTCTCTGTATACATATAAATATTTGTTTTCTTCTATATTCCAACTACTCCCTCTTAGGCATTGGCAGAGAGCCTATACAGTTTACCGCTCAACACAGTGAAGCCCTTGAGGTCTCGTTCCAGTCAAGGGAGTGAGGCATGTGAAGCACCTCCCCACGGCTCGAAGCAGCCCCATCTCTGAAGCTTCTTAAATCTCTCATCTACTAGACTCGGACCCTCACTCTCAGAACGCCACCTATTGAGCAATTAATTCGCTAGGCATTGCCCCCCTGTAGCATATTTTGAATATGGGAATATTCATACAGTGCTATTTATTTAGGGATCAATGAGGGTATTTTTTTGGCATTTCGGTGGGCTTTGTGATAATGCACTGATACTAGGGTACAGCACAAATTCCATCGCAATAATATCTTCCCATTGACATATCGGGATTCGAACCCGGGTCCAAGCTGGAAAGAATTGTGTGCATTGCCACTTACTCAGATCTTTGAAGAGCTCAGCCCAAATTTTCTTGGCCATCATCTTGTTCGTCTTGCAGCTTTGGTCTTGAGGAGCCGCTGAGACCATAGCCACCATCACCACCACCACCACCACCAGGGACATGCTTGGTGTAGCCTTCATGTTGGAGATTGATGGAGATTGCTGGGGGTAAGGTGGAGTTCTGGATTAGCTGTTTAGATCACCGATAAGAATACCATAACTATCAATACCACCACCATCATCACTACCACTGATACGATCATTATTACTTCTACCACCTTCCTTTTTCCTATCTGGTAAGAGGCGGGTCTTTTTGGATCCTCTCCGTTTCACTTCATAAGTTTGGGAATTATAGGACTTCACTTCATTAGTCTGGCGATTATATGATATTTCACCCCATTTGGGTGTCTACATTTTCTGAGCAATAAAGAAGAAACTGGCCTGCGCCGGGACATAATACTACCGACAAATATACATATCAAGCTTGAAAGGGCTATGTCAAGGCAGTGTTTTTTTGTTTTGTTTTTGGTCCGGGGGCAATTTGGAATGCATTGTCCGTAAATGGGTGGATCAATCAAAACCCTCAATAATAATACAACAAAATATATTAGTTACCCCCAAGACGTCGCATCATCGAGTGTTAACTTACCTTGAACATTGCATTGATTCCTTATTTGTCCTATGTGTATGAAGGAGACAAAAGGCAAAGCTTCCTGTAACAAGTGCTTTCTCCAAAGTTGAGTGATAGTCACTACTTTAAACATTATTATTTTTGTTATCACTTATTTTTCACCTTATTCCCCCTTTTATCGGATAATTTTTGGCGCGAATTTCATTCATGCGGTCTCTATAGTATGGGCGAGGCATCTAGAGATCCTTGCAACATAGAGACTTCTACTTAGAGCCGTCAGTGTTGCTTGAAAACTCAGGAGAGGATATATGCCGCCGCTGCTCTCCCCTCATGAATGGACCGGTCGACAATTCTACGTCTTTTTCACCCCCCAAATACTATTCCCACTGGTTTTATTGCTCTTAAATGTTAATATCTTCATATAAAACGTAAACTAAGTGTATATGAATAAGTAATAACTATATTTATGGTATAATGACTATTTTCGTCGGGAATAAACCAAAATACCTTTGCATGGCGCGACGTTTCAAATACTATACTCTAGCCTTTGCCGGGTTAATAAGAGTGGTAATATGATCTTTCCAAGAGAGATCAGAAGAAAAAGAGACAACAAGAATATTATGAGAAGATGAAGGGTTAATTTGTATGTTGTTGAAGCGTAGGTGATAGTCTTCTGGAGAAATTGAGTTATTGGAAGTAGCAAGGTTTTCTTTGCCCCAATCAGAGATAGTAAAAAGATCACAAGATAGGTGTGCAAAGGCCCTGTTACGTTAGTTTTGGAGTGATTGCATGCTGGGTTGTTGTGAAAATCTAGTTAAATAGTGTAATGGGACTAGAGGTACAGTTGAGATCATTAATGAAAATATTAGAAAGAGAACTAGAGAAAGGATAGACCCCTGAGGAACACCTGAATTGATAGGTTGAGGAAGAGAGTGATGGCCGTCCACAACTGCAGCTACGGAACGGCCAGAAAGGAAATTAGAGATAAAGGCACAGATGGAGGGATAGAGACCGACGTAGTTTAGAAATTAGAGATTAGTGCCAGACATCACCAGTAGAGTGATCCCTAAGGAAGCCATCCTGGCGATTTGAGAGTAGATTATGAGAAGAGAAATGATTAAGAATATTTGAAGTAAGAAGAGTTTCAAAAACTTTGGAAATGCAAGAAATGAGAGCAATTGGATGATAGTTGGAGGGTTAAGAGCGTCGTCCTTCTTTGGGGCAGGTTGAATAAGCACAAACTTCCATCAAGAAGGGAAGATGTTAGAGGTGAGACAGAGATGGAAGAGTTTGCCTAGGCGGAAGTACAGTTATTGGGTACATCAGGAGGAATGGCATCCGGTCCGTATGCCTTCTTAGTATTAAGCCCAGAGAGGGTAGAAAGGACATCTTTAGAAAAGATTAGGATATTAGGCATAAGTAGTAGAGAAGGGGGTGGAAACGGAGGAATAATACTGGAAGCATCCAAGTTGGACTTTTTAGCAAAAGTTTGGGCAAAGAGTTCAGCTTTGTCAGAGGAATAAGTGACGGTAGTGCCGTTAGAGTGGAAAAGGGGAGGGAAAGATGAAGAAGAAAAATTGTTGGAGAGGTTTTTGGCTAGATGCCAGAAAGCTTGGGAAGAGCTAGAGATAGATAGTTCAGTGCATTTATTGTTGATGAAAGTGTGTTTGGCAAGTCGAAGAATAGATTTGGCATGATTCTGGCCAGAAACCTAAGAAGAATGAGATTCTTGAGTTTGAAGGCGACGATACCGTTTGAATGCTTCCTCTGTATTGTGGACAGCATTAGAACAAGTGTGAGTAAACCAAGATTTTTTTGCATTAGACAGAGAGAAATAAAATAAATATATGTCTCCATGCCCGAGAGGATTACCTCTGTATTGCGCTCTCCGAGGCTCTGCGGCCACGGAAGCAAAAATAATTCCATTGGAAATCAAAGTAATACTGCCGAAGAGCTTCCCAGTCGGTGGCGCCAAAGTGACACAAACGCCGCCGGCTGGGAGGATCGGGTGGCCGTACTGGAGAGACACGACAGATGACAGATAAGTTTATGGTCGGAGGAGCCCAAAGGAGAGAACAGATTGACAGTATAAGCAGAAGGGTTAGAAGTTAGAAAAAAGTCAATGTTGGCCCGATCTCCGAAGCGGTTCGGGAAATGAGTGGGTTGCTGAACTAGCTGTTCTAGGTCATTTAGGGTAGAAAATAATTTATGTAAGCTTGTTCACCAGGTTGGTCAGTGGAGTGAGAAGAGACCCATTGGCGGTGTTGAACATTGAAATCTCCTAAGATGGAGATTTCAGAGAAAGGAGAGGTTGATAGGATGTGTTCCACTTTAGAGCTTAAGTAGTCAAAGAATTTAGGAAACTCAATAGAGTTAGGGGATAGATAGACAGCACAGAGAATTTATTCTGAGAGTAACAGCAAAGTTGAGCCAGAGAGTTGAGAATTCAGAATTGGTAACACAAGAGTAAATTAGTTTGTTGTGCACATATACACAGCATCTACCTTTTGCTTGGAAATTAAGATAAGAAAGTAGGAGGAGACAGAGAAGGGGCTGCTGATAGTTGCTCTAGACACCGAAGTCTTGGTGAAGAAAAGATCAGGTTTGTAGGTGCTGGTGTTCAACAGAGGGAAAATTATTGGAAAGGCAGCGAATATTGCATAGGTTGATAGTATGAGTGACAGGCATGTCACTCGATATCCTTCCTAAACTGGTATAGAATCGCCTTATGTTAACCAAAATAAACTACTAAAACACGTCATGACCCTCAAAGGCTTAATGACAAAAATAACGACAGGTTTATGGTTGATTGAGAGCTTACCTGGTTCTGGAGAGATCAGGAATGGGAGTGTGTTGTTGTGGTGGGCCAAACTCGTATATATACTGTGTGTGTGTGTGTGTGTGTGTGTAGAGGAAGTGAAGGGGAATTAATGGGATGGAGGGAGAGGGTAGACAGGGAGATGAACTAGGGGGGATTTATAATATATATATATATATATATATACCTGTATATATATATATATACAGTATATATATATATATATATATATATATATATATATATATATACCTGTATATATATATATATACAGTATATATATATATATATATATATATATATATATATATATATATATATTATATGGCAAAAATTTCACATAATGCACAAAATTAACTAGGTATAAGAATGACTATATTTATTAGAAGCACGTCAAAATTAAGGACATAATGAAATACGGCCTCACATAAGTGAAATTATAAAAGAAAGGAAATCATAAAGATGTCTCAGAACAGAGAACATTTAAAGGATTATAAAACAAAAAGTTTCAATGAAGATGGTATGATCCATTTCAAATATTATATAGCATAACACCAGTTTATTAAATATTTGTTAGAATGTGCAGTGATCGGTATCTAAGCTAAAGATTATCACATGGAAGAAATATGTTGAGTCTGCAAGAGATCTACCATGTAGTTATAATGCACACGGCTATCTTTAAAATAGAATATATTATAATTATCCTGCAATTAGAAACAAATAATTTCGAATAAAGATTTATTAGAAAATATAATACATTTACTATATACATGTATATATATATATATATATATACAGAGAGTGAGTTCGAATCTTGGTCAGGATACCTCTCTCCCAACCTGTCAGACATTTTCATTGCAGTAACTGTCCCCCAGCACTCTAAGCCAATGCACTATGCATGATTTATTTGCATTTGCTAAGGAAGTATCCATTCTTAAGTTCGGCAGTTGTGTCCTACCTAGTTTTGATGTAAAATATCTTCACAAACATACTTCTCAAAGAAACTATAAACATTTGCACTATAAACAAATTCACTCTACATACATTTTCAGCAAACAACAATTATGTTTAGTACAATCGATATCTCATTAGAAAGAAGATAGGTTGCTCTACAATATTATCTTAGCAAATCCCACAAACAAATTAATTAGGATCGATGAAAGTTATTCGGATTGAAATTTTACGTTTTTCCAACATCCTTTGATATTGCTCAGTCGTAAATAAAATATCTCGGCGACAACAATAGGTTTTTATAAATTAAATGACAAGTATTTTTCATGCACTTTCCAAAAATGCAATCACAAATTGTCTATCGTCAATATTCTTGTTTTTTTGTATGAATATAATAGCATAAATGTATACACTCGCGTTTCTCAGACTCATACTTCTATACATCATTCTTGGTATACTGTATTTTGTTCTATGATGTTTTAGAGCTATGAGTTATAGATATACATATAGCTCACGGTATGAGAAAGAGAATGAAATAAACCTGAAGTCCATACTTCTAGTATTTGATTTTATATGAATATTTTTTAAACAAGTTATACGGCATACGGATAATAGATAACACTATGTTTATATAATACAAACAAATTAAAAATATCAAAATGTATTAACCCTATCATATAGTACAATAAATACACTAACCCGTAGTCCAGGCAAAATATCTGCCATGTGTAAAGGCATCGACCAGCGCACTCTCCCTCTGCCTGCCATACTGATACTTACGGCTCTCGCTCTCTAAACCTGACGGGAGGGTGGAATTTGACTGAGAGCAGTGTTGCCAAGGACTTCATTTAGCATGTCACTACCAAAACTTACTGTAGCCCAATTTATACACAATTTGAGCGTTCAATTGATTTCCAAATAATCCAATGCGCAAATCACGTATCTGTGCATTTATGGATGCTCTTCATGAATACGCGAATCGACGTTCCTAGCTTGAGAGGATTAGAATGTAGCACAGATACTTGTCAACCTCCTTCAAAAGCTTACATATGCTCAATGATCCAAGATCAACAGGTAGAAATGGTATGGATTTTAATTGACATTAATGTCCCATGGCATGATTTGAGGTGCCCATTAAGGCCCATATCTAACCATCAATCAACTGAATTGGACATAAAATTGCAGATATGTGATGCGTGTTAGCTCGCCCATTAATATTGAACCCATATGAGACTATAAACTCTTATATTATTATGCAAGATGCTTCAGAAACCTACCACAAAACAATCAAGGGTGTAAACAAGCTTTTTTAAATCGTCTAGTAGCCTATATTGATAGTGATTTACCCTTCTATTCTTATATGAGATGGGTTTATTACTGTCAATATACTTTTTTAAGGGTATTTTAATATGGACAGTTTAACCCTCTCGCACACGTATGGACGCCATGGCGTCCTGAGCTACTTTTGCCCTGGCGCACTTATGGATGCCATGGCGTCCTTAAGCCCTGCACGAAATTCGGTAAAACCACCCGAAAAACGCCATGGTGTCCATTTAGGACTGAATATATCTGGTCTACTAGTCTATATGTGGAGGTATCTGGCTAAAATTCATAACTGGGTGAGCTGGGTGAACGGGAACAATGAAAAACCGTTAGCAGCCCCAGACCGTGTGCCGCCTGTCCATGGAAACTTTAAAAACTTACTCAGAAATGAGAGGGGTAATTATCCTTACAAAGGTATATTGGCAGTAATACTCCTATCTATTACTGTGTATAGTTGGTGAGCCAGGGGATCTACCGGTATCATTTTGGTGATAGGTGATAGCATTCGATATCCGGTAGCTTTCTGTGTGAACCAGTCATCTTATGTTACTATACCCTCGTTCAACATTCCCCGCACTGCCACTCCCCTTCGGTTGGACAATCTCCTACATTTTCCTTATATTTATACCTACTGTATATGGTTAAAATTAGGTGGAAAGGTAGTCAAGGAGTTGTTTTATGATATATTATCATGATTATATTTATAATATTTACTTTTGGTGAAGAAAAAGTTACTTTTTTCACAGGTACATTATTGTTCGATATTAGTAACACTCAAGAGTGACAGTAAATATGGTTACTATTCCAACTCTGTTTTTGTTTCTTTGTGAATGAGGGAGACAAAAGGCAGAACTGCCTGTAGCGAGTGCCTTCCCCAGAGATGGGAGAGTGACAGGGCAAAAATCAAGGGACGTTCAAGCCAAAATGTCTGGACACACGGAGTTTGAAGCAATTTAAGTTATAGGAAGAGGGAAAGACTGATTCTGAGAGAGAGTTCTAGAGCTCAGCTGTTGAATAGAAGCAAGATTGAGAATATCCAACTCTCTTGGAGTGTTAAAATGATACATTTAGCTCCCATGTTAAGTAGTTTTTACTGTAATGAAAGTATTAATAGGTAAATTATTAATGGGAAGTTATGCAACCACTGCCGTCCGCCAGTGTTATCGCTGCCAACTCTTGGTCTGAGTAAGAACATGATTCAAGCTTTTAATCTACATAAACCAAAGTAATAGTTGTAGAATATGAGAACATAATTAATACAAATATTTAAGATATATAAATTCCCATATACTGTATATCGATACATTACATTTAGTAAGGAATTTAACATATTTGTGTAAAGTGACACTTGAAAGTTACCTGTATATTCCAATTTCAAACTAATTATAATGTTTTGTTCATACGGTATTAGAAAACTTCTTTGTAATAACAATTGGATATTAAATTCTAATTTTATATGTGAGTGAGGGAGACAAAAGGCAGAACTGCCTGTAGCGAGTGCCTCCCCCATAGATGAAAGAGTGACAGGACCAAAATCAAGGGACGTTAGAGCCAAAATGCCTGGACACACGAAGTTTGAAGCAATTTAAGTCATAGGAAGAGGGAAAAACTGATTATGGGAGAGAGTTCCAGAGCTCAGCTGTTGAATAGAAGAAAGACTGAGAATAACGTTGTACTCTTGGGTTGGAGAGTTGCACAGAGTAGGGATGGGATTGTGTTGCAAGACGGGTACCACGTACCCTACATATAGGAGGTGGTATACACTGGGAGAGCTCTGAGAAGCACTGATTATTGTAGTAGCGATAGAATAGCGAGAGAGATGCAACATTGCGACGAAGAGAGAGAGATTGCAAAGAGTTGGTGAATGGGCGGGAATTAATGATACGAAAGGCTTTCCTTTCTATTTTGTCTAGAAGTGGTACCTAGTTATAACTAAGAGGAACATAGAGGAAACAATTGACTTATATTTTCTTTGTATTCGTGATACTGAAGCCGTTTGCCTCATACTACAGTTGAAAATATATATACATACTTACATACAATTTATTCTATAGAATGGAATGATTGAATTGTTAATCTCAATTAATATCCAGCTCCGTTCAGTTTACTTTTGTTAATGGCCGGTATTATATATTCTTTGAAAGAAAAATTAAGTATAATCAAGCTTAAAAGTATCCAATGATTAACAATAATTTATCCTTATTCAATTTCACATAATTTACGTTTTACATTTTACTTAGATTCAAAGTCATGCATTAATATATTAAATAGAAAACTCTATACATTTTCATTACTGGTTCTCTTCATGTGTTTTAGTCACCCGTGCTTGGAATTAATAGTCATCATGGAGGTCATCGTCAACCAAATCCTCATTATTACCTTCTATGAAATCTTCCTGTTGGTTTTTGCACTCTCTCAAGAGACATATATCAGTACATTTTAACCCGTCCAGTACCGGTGACATCTTTTAATTATATGCTGGCAATGATTAAACCATTTTATTCAGCTTAGGAAGGACCTTTAGCAATGATAAGGCTTCAAACTATCTCCACCAACACTTTTAGCTACAACAAATACTTCTTAATCTACGTAATATCGTCTAAATAGAGGTAGAGCAAAGTACAACACACATCGCTGGTACTCAAAGGGTTAATCCATTTACCAAGCACTCACATTTCGGCAGCTCACACTTCCTTGGGCAGTTGCACGCCAGGAGATCCAAAACAGACACAGGAACTGACTGACCTTTCATCCACTTACTTCAAGTCTTACTTCCATTCTCGATCATGAGGACTTGGTGGGTTTGGCTCCACAATGGCCTTCCTTGCTGATAATTTCCGTGCCTCACCAATATTGAGCGCAAACCCAGCCTGCCCTTCAAAACACCTTCTCTTTCTATCAATACATTATACCACAAACATACTACATACTACACTACCTTCTCAAAATTAATAATTAAAAACAAATTAAAAACAAACAAAAATCTTGGGGAAGCACTCATCTCAGGAAGTTCTGCCATTTATCTCCCTTATCCACATACAAAAATAAAATAAATAAATAAATAAAAAAGGAAACAACAAATTATAAAAGGTCACAACCAATAATACCACACTCCTTAATGGACAAACAAAAACGGCCACACTCCTAAATGGACAGTATATCAGAAACAACATTCTATGGTATGTTGGGGCTTGTATTATACTTACCTAGGAAATTATAGTTTTAGCAACAACATTTCCAGGAGTATTGGGGCTCGTACACCTAGGTAATTATACCTTCAACAACAACATTTCAAAGAGTGTTGGAGATAGTGGTTCATTTGGTTGAAATAAATAGTCACATTCCTTAACAGCCACATTCTTAAATGGCCACAACCAAAACTGACCACACTCTTTAATATAAAGGCAACAACCAAACCGGTCACACTCCTAAATGGCCACAACCAAATCAGATACACTCCTAAAAGGCCAGAACCAAAATAGAATTACTCCTTGATGGCCCCAACTAAAATGGCCACACTCCTTACCGTCTACAAGCAAAACTTCCACATTCCACAACTAATATGGCCACACTCCTATATGGCCACAAAAAATGGGCCAATACCAAAATGGCCATAACCAAAATGGCGACATGTAAATGGCCACAACCAAGTATGCCACACTCCTGAACAGCCACAACTACAAATGGCTACACCCTTAAATGGCCACAACCAAAACAGCCACAGCCAAAATGGCCATACTCCTAAACAGCCACACACAAAATAGCCTCACTCTTAAACGGCCACAACAAAACCGGCCATATTCCACAACTAAAACCACCACTCTCCTAAATGGCTACAATCAAAATGGCCACAATTTATAGCTTCTGTAGTTTCTCCATGCCCTATCAGTTACATGATTTAAGTGACACAGCCCTTGTATCCAACTCAATACCCTGCGTGCAAAACTGCTTGAACCCCAGACAATGTTGCTTGCAACTTTATATATCATAATTATTTGTATTATTATTATTATTATTATTATTATTATTATTATCATTCACACGCACACACACACACACACACTAAAAAAAAAAAAAAAAAAAAAAAAAAAAAAAAAAAAAAAAAATGCATTTCACGCAATACATTCCCAGTTAAGGATGCGCGATAATAATGAGCTTAGCTCGCATTGCGTGGATTCCCCTTGACGAACAAGTCACTGAGTAACACACCCATAGCACCATTAGATTACCCCAAATTACCCACCATAATATTGTTACCACGAGCTGAATATGCCAGCAAGGACACAGCGCCACCCACAGAAAACTGCTAAGTCAAAGAGAGACACTTCCACATACACACACACACAGACCACCATTACAGAACCCTAGATTACCCATCATAACATTGTCTACGCGACCGACCCGTATTATCCCTGTATGCCAGGAAGGACATATCGTTACCCAGGACAATGGCCAGTAAAGTCGGTATCACACATGCTCTTATTCCCTTACAATGTATCGGTAACACTAGTTTGGCAGCTTGCGAGGTCAACTGCTTAAAATAATGTTCTCTCCCTAATTAATCTATCTTTAGTTTAGTTTCCGATACCAATGCCAAAGATCCCAGAAATTTTAAAGGAATATTGTTGAGTGAATGACTGTCCTAAATTGACGATACAAGTTCTCGTGTGAATAATGTGATGCGGGCTGAAGCGGTTGTGGCTGAAGTCGTCAATGACCGGACAGAAGCCCAACACAATATGGTATGGTCGAGTCCAGTCACGGTGGAAGTGAGTGTAAAGCCGGTATCACACGAGCGCTTTTTCCCTCAACATTTATCCTTAACACTTGTCTGGCAGCTAATGAGGTCAACATTTATAATATTTCTACTACCTGTATTCATCTATCATCAGTCTAGTTTCCTATACCAGTGCCAAATAGTCCACAAATGTTGCCAGCAAAATGTTGATTATCGGATGTTGACTATAAAAGTTCTCTTGTGATACCGGCTTTATGTTAGTGTCTATAATCGGATAACTCAACCGGTAGACCATTTCAATCAGTAAATCTCAACCAGCAGACCATTTCAACCAGTGGATCTCAACCAGTAGACCATTTCAACCAGTAAATCTCAACCAGTAGACCATTTCAACCAGTGGATCTCAACCGGTAGACCATTTCAACCAGTAAAGTCCAACCGGTAGACCATTTCAACCAGTAGAGCCCAACTGGTAGACCATTTCAACCAGTAAAGCCCAACCGGTAGACCATTTCAACCAGTAAAGTCCAACCGGTAGACCATTTCAACCAGTAGACCATTTCAACCAGTAAATCTCAACCAGTAGACCATATCAACCAGTGGATCTCAACCAGTAGACCATTTTAACCAGTGGATCTCGACCAGTAGACCATTTCAACCAGTGAATCTCAACCAGTAGACCATTTCAACCAGTGGATCTCAACCAGTACTGACAACCCTTTCATTATACAAGGACGACTCTATCTCCCTTTATTCCGGCAATTATTGGACGATTTATAAGCTTAAAAGTGATCTGTGGAACTCGAAAGATTAAATGAGATAGTTTATTAGCCAAATGGTTCTTAGAGGTCTTAAGGGGTGATTTTCACTTGAGAGGGTTATTATCTGGATCCCCTTCTCCCTCGTGTTTAACCCCATTAGTTTGGTATTAGAAGACGTTTGCCCTATTAGTGTGTAATTTTAAGACCATACGCCCCATGTATGTAAATTTTAAAAACTTTCGAGCCATTTAGGTGTCGATTTTTTCCTGGCGAGCGGTAGCAAGCCTGTAATTTAGGGGGAACCGGCCTTCAGCCGGGACATTTTTCTATCGAAAAATGTACAAATTTATCTTGAAAGGAGGTCTTGGGGGGATTTTTGTATTACTTGAATAATCTATAAAACAAAAAATAAATAAATCACAAACGAAAAGGAATATAATTAATCTCTAAATGTCTTGGATGTCTTCATAACTAAAGCTATAAATGGAAGATGTAAAGGTGTATAACGGAAGACCTACTCACACAGGACAGGGGTTAAGGGGGATCACCGTGTTTTGGACCTGGGGAGCTGAAACTTTGCATGAGTGTGTCAATTGACCTGGGTCAGGTCATAGTGGGGTCCCCAGGGTGAAAGGGACGGAGAAAATGGGCGCGAAATCGGAAAAAGGGCCGTTTGGGGCAGAAGGTGGCCTCCGATCGAAAAGGTGTATGGAACGAAAGTTGTTCGCAGCCCCCCCAAAATGGGGGTACGGATGAGGTCAGATCCAAAATCGGAGGTCATTTAGCGGCCGAAATCGAGGTCGCCGTTTAATGAGGCACAGGGAGGTCGAGGCCGGTAAGTGATGATTGTGGTAGTAGTAGTGGTGGTATTAGTGATGGTGATTACCCGGACAACGCCGGGTACCCCTGCTAGTATAAAATAAAGCTTATTATAATCATACTTAACAGGGTAATGAATGTCGTTCTAATTGTCACGTTTCACGAGGAGCTATCTAAATTAGGCGACTATTTTGTAAATAATAATCGTAATCATATAGCCGACCTTGCCAACATTATTAAAAAATATTAAACTATATAGCCAGTGATGTTTATAAATTGATTAGATATGCAATGGCAATATCAGTTATACATTTCTAAAACTAACACTGAATGCATTGAACAAATTAATTTCCAGCTGTAAAGTTCAAGATTATATTCACTAATGAGTTCAAAATTGGTTATTTGTTTTGAATTTCAAAGACCTTATACCGGATCCTCAATGTTCGAACATAATATATAAGTTTACTTGTCCTAGCTGTAAAGCCTGTAATGTTAGGTATCTTGTATGTACAGTTGGCCAACTTAGTTCTGCGCCAAAATGTTGTGGTGTGTGAAGGTGTGTGGCATTTCATCCAATGTAAACAACGTAGTTTTATGAATGAACCACTCAAACCAAAAGGCGTGTGAAAAGAGGGAAATTTATTGGTCGAGCCGAGGAACATAGTGAAGTTCAAATTCCTTTTATATTTGCATTACTACAAGGTTAAATAAAACTTCCAAAAAGACGTTGAATATGAAAGAAATACGAAATGAAGATGTTTACAATTACTATTAATACATAACAATTCTGACATACGGAGCCCTGTATGTTAATTTAAGAGTTAGAATTAGAGTTCAAGGAGCCAAACTACCCAAGCGGTGAAGCAGACTAGCGAGCGAACGAGCGAGTGGGCAAACCATCTCGCCCCATACCAGCAAACTACCCTTCACACCTGCGTGCGTCATAGGGGACCCTTGCAAACTACCTCGATGACCGATGCTATGACGTTTTTTCGACGCCAGGAGCTGTGAGTGGACCAGACACCTGTTATGCGACTCGAGGAGCTATGATTGGAGTAGGCACCACCTCCCGCCTCCTGATTCGTTCCTACACCATCATTGTTTGGTATATAAGACCCGAGTTGTGGGCATTCAAATCAGTCTCATTTGGAGTTGGGGAAGTTGAACTTGCAGCTGGAGGAAGACGGGGTGAAGTATTATAATGGGATTGTGACTGTCAGTCAGATTATATAAATGTGTGTTAAGTGTGTTCGGTGTAAACACTTATGTTATGTTGGTTAGTGAGATATGTGATTGGGAATTAACGTGAACACTACTATTATGTGTTTACCTATTTAATTGCGAATTAACGTGAACGCTACTATTATGTGTTTAACTATTTAATTGGGAATTAACGTTAACGCTATTATGTACTTAACTATTTTAGTTGACTAACTTGTGGACTAAAGCAACTCTTTAAGTAATTGGGTTATGATGAAAGTAATACTATTGTTTTATATTAATACTTACGAGTTCTTTCATTTTCTTTGAATTAAGCTTACAGTGCTTAATGGTGCTTAGTACGGTGATGCTATTGTCTCGTATTAGTAATATCGCCTTAGACTAACATGGCTGTGTTAATATTACTTCTAGTGATTTCTTAAGCTGAAGAAAATTCTTTTGCTTCAAAATATTATATTTTGCTTTTCATATTATTTGAGTGAGACCTGAATCGAATCTATGAAACGATCCTGTAACTTTATTTACTCATAATCAAACCTCAATGTTACGTGGTTAAGAAATACATTTAACTAATTATTAAATATATATCTAACTTTTTATGTGACTTTGATATTACTCCTGATGATAATAATAATATAATACTATTAACGTAAGACAAGAACCAAGAATAATTACATTAAATATAAATAAAATTACATAGAAGAAAACTATCTATTCATATCAAAAAGGGTAAGAGACAGAAATATTCTTACTTTACTATTTATCTTTCAAGACTTTTTATAAAATTAATAGTCCTTCTTTAGCTATAACTTATTCGGTTCATAACCATAGCCTACTAAGCTTCGGTTAAATAATAATTCTTTATAAATACTACATGACTTTAATTAGTTTCAGTATTTTTCATAATTAAAGAGTATCAGTCAATAAAGGATACTAAGTCCTAAGATCAAAAGGAAAGGAAGCAACAACAGGACATTATTTTATTAGATTTTACTTTTGTTTTGCCTTCAGCTGACTGATACCTTAATATATATCTCTGTGCTATCTAGATTCATCAAGTTAACCACTTGAGGATCAAGATACGTAACAGAAGAGTGGCGACCTTGCCAGGATTCGTTTCATACAGTTTCACTCAGTTTCATTAAAGTTTCACTACTTAACAATCAAATATTAATCATGCCTCAACTAATTAATAACGAAGATGCTCGAGTTTTCATAGAATCAGAACCCACATCCCCTGATATTGACTGTCTGTCAAAATCTGAACTGAAAGTGCTTGCCTCACATCTCCAATTAACTGTCTCAAACATGTCTAAAGTAGAGGTGGCTCAGACCATAAAAACCCTCCTGTTCCCTGTAGAAGGCGGGGAGGGTGACTGAGCAGTTGGTGGGATCCCTAGTAAACTTAGCCAACTTGATGAACAAGTGCCACCTGGTTTGACCGGTGATCAAGTACTGGAACTAGCCAGACTAAAAATAGAAGAAGCCAGAATAAAAGCAACGACCGAACAAGCCAACGCAAGTATAGAACTAGCCAGAATAAATGCCAGAGCAACGACCGAACAATATGAATATCAATATCGTACGGCTCAACTAAATGTCAATACAAATGCTCCTGTAATTGCTCCCCCTCTGGGATTAACTATGACTAGTGTCATTCCACCTTTCACTGAGGATAATGTGCAGGATTTCTTTGTTTTGTTTGAGGAAGTTGCTGGAGGTATGAAGTGGACAAGAGATCAATGGCCTTTTATGTTACAAACTGTTTTGACAGGGCAGGCTCGAGCCACGTATTTGTCAGAAGTAGCAGAAGTTAGGCAGGATTATGACAATCTCAAAGAAGCTATCTTAAAAACCTATCAATTGCAGCCTGAGGCTTACAGGCAATCTTTCCGAAAAAAAACAGAAGAAAGTAGAAGAAACCCATAAGGTATTTGCCAGGACCATGACTAAAACTTTCAATCATTGGGTCAAGAGTAAGAAAGTCACAAGCTACAACGATCTGAAGGAGTTGGTCCTGTTAGAAAATTTCCTATGGAAAATTGATTCTTCTGTATCCTATCATTTAAAGGGGAAAAAGGTAGATTGTCTTGCCGACGCCGCTGACATGGCTGACACATACGTGCTCAACAACAAATTTCGTGGAAAGAAGCCCTACGATAATTCTAGTTCTAATTTTAAGTATCCCAATCACAAATCTGACCGACCCAGTCACAAGCCTATAACGTCTTCCCCAGCTAGCCAAAATAGAAATGTTCCCCCAACTAAAAATGCGACTCAGGGCAATGGTAACAGAGGTGGGCCCCAAACTAATAGTAATGCTCAAAGAGGGAACGTTCCCGTATCCCCTAAAGTATGTACTTTTTGTGGCATGAGAGGCCACCTAGCTTATCAGTGCTGGGCCAAGGAAAAAACCGAGAGATCGGGGCAGACAGTTGCCGCCGTATCTCAAATTCCATGTGTGCCTTTACTGCAGGGCTCCCGACAGAAGGAGTACCTAGCACCATATGTGCCTGTAATGCAGGACTCCCGACAGAAGGAGTACCTAGCACCAAAAGTTCCTTTAATGCAGGACTCTCGACAGAAGGAGTACCTAGCAGCTAACGTAAATCATCTAGACAGGGGTGTAGTAGCATGTGTGGTGCAACCCACTAGGGTTAAGCCAATAATAATTTCACCATCAGTGCAGGACAGTTACCGTCCCTTTATTTCATCTGGCAACGTGAGATTAAATGGTTGCATGCATGAGGTAAAAATTCTGAGAGACACAGGTTCTACTAGCACCCTCATGGTGAATCCTTACACTGAGTGCCCACCTGGCGAACCAGTTGTAATGAGAGGTGCTGGAGGCCAGTTTTATGCATACTTGGTAAAAGGCGAAATTGAATGTGAGTTACTACAGGGTGAGGCCACCATAGCTTTGTGTAGGTCCCAAGATATCCCTGTGCCTGGGGTAACACTCCTTTTGGGGAATGATGTAGCAGGTGAGAAGGTCCGACCAGACCCCATTTTGTCACTTTCCCCTGTTAACGAGCCACTAACCGGTGAGCTCGACAAGGAGTTGCCAACTGTTTTCCCTGTGTGTGCTGACAAACGTTCAATGTCTCAAGTAGCAGTTCCCTCAGACAGAAATGTACCGAATGTAAGAGTTGATGAAAGGGATGATGAGAGTGAATGATGCTCCAACTGTGCCTGATGATGTGACTGAGGTGGATTTATCTGACACCTTTATGGCTCATCTTGACCCTAACGATGACCATGAAACCCCTCCAAATTGTCCTAGCGGCCTGGTAGAGCTACAGAGAGATGATAGTGAATGCAAGGAGTTAGCTGCCAGGTCCGTGAGTGAAGAGGAATGTGAGAAGGAGGGTGGTGAATGTTTCTACCTCAAAGGAGGAGTATTGTGGCGAAGATGGAGACCGCCACACAGACCAATAGATGACGGGGCTTGGGACGTCCATCAAGTAGTAGTCCCCAAACCTTGTCGTAGAGATATAATGGAAATGGCACATTGTATACCATTGGCAGGACACCTAGGTGTGAGAAAAACTCTAGACAGAATCAGAGCCCACTTTTACTGGCCAGGAATGCGTGCAGATGTAGTGGAGTGTTGTAGAGTGTGTCACACTTGCCAGATGACAGGAAAACCCAATCAGAAGGTGCCTGTACATCCTCTGGTGCCCTTGCCCGTTTTCGAGAATCCTTTTACTCGGGTGGTAGTGGACATTGTAGGCCCATTGCCTAAGACTTCCCAAGGTAACATTTATTTATTAACTATCATGGACATGGCAACTCGCTACCCAGAGGCTATACCCTTAAGGACTACCTCTGCTCCAACTGTTATCAAGGAACTGCTCAAATTCTTCACCAGAATGGGTTTCCCCCATGAGGTGCAAAGTGATCAAAGAACTAATTTTACCTCTAACATTTTCCAGCAGTCCCTGAAGGAGTTGGGTATCGAGCATGTAAAGTCTAGCACCTACCACCCAGAGAGTCAAGGGGTTCTCGAACGATATCATCAGACATTAAAGGGAATGTTACGTAAGTATTGTACAGAGACCGGAGTTGAGTGGGATAAGGGGGTACCTTTTCTTTTATTTGCTACTCGTGAGGTTCCAACTGAATCCCTGGGTTTTTCCCCTAATGAGCTAGTTTTCGGTCACCAGGTAAGAGGTCCTTTGCAACTATTGCAGGATAGCCTAGTTGGCCAGGAGGGGAACCAAAACCTCCTCAAGTATGTTTCAGATTTCAAAACCCGGCTGAGATCCTCATGTGAGTTTGCCGCTCAAAACTTGACAGTGGCTAAAAGCTCCATGAAGAAATGGTATGACAGAAAAGCCCGTGAGAGGGAGTTTAAGCCCGGTGATGAGGTTTTGGTCCTGCTCCCCCTTTTTGGCCAACCTTTATCTGCCAAGTTCAGGGGCCCATATAAGATCATTCGGAGGGTGAGCATTACCGATTATCTAGTAACTACCCCAGACAGGAGAAAGCCCACGCAAGTATTCCATATAAATATGTTGATACCCTACCATAGGTCCCCTGATTCCTCTCCTCCAGATTCTCCCACTGTGGCAGTGAATGTCAGGACCTGTGAGCAGCCTGGTGCGGACAAAGTCTTCAGTTCTCTTACTGACCCGCAACAGACTGTTCCAGAGCCTGAAGGTATCCATGCAGACTTTGACTTGTCATGTAGCCTATCCAACTTTAAGTATAATTCAGTGGCTTTGAGGGAATTACCATCTAAACTATGTCATCTTCCCTCTGATCAAGCGAACCAACTAATCTCTGTTTTATCTCAGTCTCCCAGTGTGTTCCGTGATACTCCAGGGCTCACTTCTTTGGCCGTGCACGACATCGACGTAGGGGATGCAACTCCCATTAAACTATCCCCCTACCGTGTCTCGCCACAACGCAGGAGTATACTGCAGGTCGAGCTTGACTTAATTTTTTCAAACCAGCTGATCACAAGGGCCTTCAGCCAGTGGAGTAGTCCGGTCATACTTGTGCCAAAGCCAGACGGGAGCCATAGGTTATGTATGGACTATAGGCAAGTCAATGCTGTCACAAAGAACGATACCTACCCACTGCCACGGATCAAAGATTGCATTTACCGGGTTGGCCTCATACAGCAGTAAGTTTAATTTAATGAGAGGATTTTGGCAATTAGCTCTCCCTTGTAGCGAGGTAAATATTATGCTTTTGTAGTGCGCTTTCAAGCCTTCAGCTGTGAGATAATGCCTTGCAGTTCGAATAACGCTCCAGCTACGTTCCGGCTATGTTCTGATGTGGTACCTGGAGACGTTGCCTACTTTGGGTGATATCCTTATTATATCCTCATTTATAATCTTGCTGTTGCCAATCTGGTGGTGAATCTATTTATGTATTATGTTTAATATTATGTACTATACTCCTTAAACTCTTTTCTAGGGGGGAGGTCTGACATACGGAGCCCTGTATGTTAATTTAAGAGTTAGAATTAGAGTTCAAGGAGCCAAACTACCCAAGCGGTGAAGCAGACTAGCGAGCGAACGAGCGAGTGGGCAAACCATCTCGCCCCATACCAGCAAACTACCCTTCACACCTGCGTGCGTCATAGGGGACCCTTGCAAACTACCTCGATGACCGATGCTATGAAGTATGATCGACGCCAGGAGCTGTGAGTGGACCAGACACCTGTTATGCGACTCGAGGAGCTATGATTGGAGTAGGCACCACCTCCCGCCTCCTGATTCGTTCCTACACCATCATTGTTTGGTATATAAGACCCGAGTTGTGGGCATTCAAATCAGTCTCATTTGGAGTTGGGGAAGGTGAACTTGCAGCTGGAGGAAGACGGGGTGAAGTATTATAATGGGATTGTGACTGTCAGTCAGAGTATATAAATGTGTGTTAAGTGTGTTCGGTGTAAACACTTATGTTATGTTGGTTAGTGAGATATGTGATTGGGAATTAACGTGAACACTACTATTATGTGTTTACCTATTTAATTGCGAATTAACGTGAACGCTACTATTATGTGTTTAACTATTTAATTGGGAATTAACGTTAACGCTATTATTATGTACTTAACTATTTTAGTTGACTAACTTGTGGACTAAAGCAACTCTTTAAGTAATTGGGTTATGATGAAAGTAATACTATTGTTTTATATTAATACTTACGAGTTCTTTCATTTTCTTTGAATTAAGCTTACAGTGCTTAATGGTGCTTAGTACGGTGATGCTATTGTCTCGTATTAGTAATATCGCCTTAGACTAACATGGCTGTGTTAATATTACTTCTAGTGATTTCTTAAGCTGAAGAAAATTCTTTTGCTTCAAAATATTATATTTTGCTTTTCATATTATTTGAGTGAGACCTGAATCGAATCTATGAAACGATCCTGTAACTTTATTTACTCATAATCAAACCTCAATGTTACGTGGTTAAGAAATACATTTAACTAATTATTAAATATATATCTAACTTTTTATGTGACTTTGATATTACTCCTGATGATAATAATAATATAATACTATTAACGTAAGACAAGAACCAAGAATAATTACATTAAATATAAATAAAATGACATAGAAGAAAACTATCTATTCATTTCAAAAAGGGTAAGAGACAGAAATATTCTTACTTTACTATTTATCTTTCAAGACTTTTTATAAAATTAATAGTCCTTCTTTAGCTATAACTTATTCGGTTCATAACCATAGCCTACTAAGCTTCGGTTAAATAATAATTCTTTATAAATACTACATGACTTTAATTAGTTTCAGTATTTTTCATAATTAAAGAGTATCAGTCAATAAAGGATACTAAGTCCTAAGATCCAAAAGGAAAGGAAGCAACAACAGGACATTATTTTATTAGATTTTACTTTTGTTTTGCCTTCAGCTGACTGATACCTTAATATATATCTCTGTGCTATCTAGATTCATCAAGTTAACCACTTGAGGATCAAGATACGTAACACAATACATAAATATTTTAATAGACATGGCAGGAATGCGAGTGTGATGGCGGCAGGGGGGTTGTTTTCAAGATGCCTGTATATTGATCAGGACAATTTGGCTTAAAACGTCTATGGAAAGTAAAATGCTTAGTAATATTATAACGTACGAATTTATTACCAATAGTATTTAGGACTAAATTTGTGTCTGTACGAATATTATGAATTCATAGTGTCTAAAGGTGTAATGGTTTGAGTGTTTAAGATCTGCATGTGCTAACCCAGGTTCGAATACCGGGTGAATCATATGCTTTCATTAATTTCATTGGGAGGGGGGGTTTGGTGTTGGGAGTGAGATGCATAAATTAGATTATCTTAATTACCGTTTTACACCTTCCTTGTATAAAGTTAGCAAGTAACCTATATTTAACCCGTACAGTACCGGTGACGTTCTTTTAGTTATATTCTGGCAACTATTGGATGATTTTATTCAGTTTAGGAAGGTTCTCTAGCGATATTAGGCCTTCAAGCTATCTCAACCAATCCTTTTTAACTACCACAGATTCTTCCTAAGCTGCGTAATATCGTCTAAATATAGCAAGAATGTAATACAACTCACGTCGCTGGTACTCAAAGGGTTAACAAACAAAAATGTTCCCTGGTAAAAAAATACATAGTTCTTTATGAGAGGTCCTTTTAACGCTTTCATGCACAGGGCGCCATTTGAGCCTATTCTGGGATACTTTACGGGGGGATGGGCCGGTTTTCTGGACCAATTTCTCCCTCATGTGTAGCCCCACAAGTTTTTAGATATTAAGACGTTTTCCCCATTAGTTAATCGATTTTAAGACCTTTCGCCCTATTTCTTCGTCAATATTTAAACCTTTTGTGCTATTTAGGTATTGGCTTTTTCCCTGGCGAACGATAGTGAACCTGTAATGTTGGAAGAACCGGGCTTCGGCAGGGAAATTTTTCTACCGAAAAATGTACAAATTAATCTAGAAGGGAGATCTAATGGATGTTTTTTTGTTTTATTTGATGGAGGTCTAGCGAGGAAACTAAGAAATAAAGGAATACATAAATTAATAGAACAAAAAAACGGGCAAACTCCCCTTAAAGCCTTTGTGACCATCAGGGGTGTTTAGAGCAACCTTTAGTTTATTTACTTCAACCTCTGCAGTTGTCTTTGAGCTAACTGTGGGCAGAAAACTAATTTTGATGGCTAATCGGCAGCCCCTGCCTCCATACGTGCGTGAAAGAGTTAACCTTTTCCAAGATTACGACGCATTTTGACAATTTATTCTGGCTATTATTAGACGATTTTATACATTTTAGGATGGAGCTGTGGGAATGATAAGGGTAACGACCGTCTCAATTAACTCTCTGACTTCCATAACCTTCCTAATCTGAATAACATCGTCTGATAATAGCCAGACAACAGAGAAGAAATGCATAATTGGATCTTAAATGGGTTAACTATACAATTGGATAACGCCAAGATTTTTTTTGTTATCATATCGATTAGCAGAAACTTTGATTATATATGTAACGAATTACCACGCTAACTAATTCGATAAACTTGTAATATTTTTTTTTCCCGATTCCGCTAGGAAGAGAGCTGTTTTGCTGAATTGAATGTTGTCGTCTCTGGAACCTTTGAGGATCTCAACACTAGTTATGCTAAACATTAGGGAGAAGGGGTCCAGAAAAACGGTCTGCCTCCCCTTAACCCTTATAGGCCTAATCAGGCGAAAAGTGTTTTATTTTGTTAACTCAACTACAAAATGTCCATACTCACCTTTTGAAGGACCTGTAAGAATCAAAGGATTCTTAACTATTAGTTAACATTTTAACTGACTGGCCAGTCCTAATATTAATTGAGAGACTGTATCGTCTTCCAATATTCGCTTTGATAAATTCAACGAAATCAAACCCCCACAAAGTTCACTTTATTTTACAATAAGGGAAATAAAGTCAGCTGAGTTACTTCTACCTCTCCGGTATCATTAAAATGAGCAGCCTGATCATTATCACTCGGTCTGTTGCTGTTCCAAGCCCTTTGCAAGTATATATTAGTGAGAGTGAGAGAGAGAGAGAGAGAGAGAGAGGCAACATGGTAACTATATAAAAATGGGTACCGATATCATAAGTTATCTTGTTTTCAAAACCACCTTAACCCTCCTGGCCCGGGGTGTCTCTCCAAAGGACGGAGCTCGTATCCGGGCGATCTGGCCGAATATCAACAAAAGAAAACTAAGGCTAATCTCGCTTAATATATTACCTACATTAATCAAACATATATAGAAATGGGCGCCTTACCTTGCCGCGTAGATTGGCATTAAGTAGAGCTCTCTAGCTCAACTGGTTCTGGAGTGATGGTGATGGAAGTGGAGGTAACTTTTGCCCGTATTTACCTCGGCGCGTCCGAACACTCAACCGCGGCCCCGGCTACGACGCCCAGTTGCACTCGTCGCTCCACCCGCAATTATGCCGGGAAGCGATTTGATAGTGTTTTATTGTTTATTATGTCATTTATTATAGTTATTATTTTATTTTCACTCAATAAAGTTACTTACATGAAGTTATTTGTGTCTCTGTCACTTATTACTTAGTTTTATTATTATTATTATGATTATAGTGTCACTTTCACTGGACTTTGATAATTGATAGTGTCATTTTCACTTATGTATTGTTAGGTAAGCTAATAACATATATAGGGTCACTTTCACTTGTTCATATTGTTATGAAGGCACTTATTTTTACTTGTGTGTGTCTCTTTCACTTATACTTAGTGTTATTATTATTATACTGTCACTTTCACTGGACTAGGCTTATTGATAGTGTCTTTTTCACTTATTTATTGTTAGAAATATATATTTTAGTGTCACTTTCACTTGTTCATATTGTTATTGAAGGCACTTATTATTACTTATATGTGTCCTTTTCACTTATTACTTAGTTATATTATTATTATTAGCCTACAGTTGAGTGTCACTTTCACTGGTGTCACTTCCACTTCAAAAGTTTGTTAGAGTGTGGAAGTCGTTGAAGCAGGTGCCAGCACACGGTCCAACTTGACACTCGAGGCATTCCCAAGTGGTTTTTGTGGCTTTGCGGGGTCTGCGAGTTGTGTGGCTGCACACATGTCACCTCTTCTGCACTCTTGACTTAGTATGAGGATCCTGGAAAGGAAGGGCGTTGAGCTGGTGCTTCCTGAAAAAGTCAGCACACCCCGTTCTGTCCAGTTGGCCTGGTCCTTGTAGTGGCCTCCCTGGTGTACCTGCATGTTTAGCCAGGAGCTCAAGTAGCACCTGCTTGTGGAACTTCCACAGGGACTTGTACTTCTTGGCTCCTGGAGTCCTCAGACGGTAGATGTTGTAGGCATTGAGGACCGACATATCTACTGTATGCAGTATAAACTTCTTGTACCACCTGCAAGATGTTCGCAGGCAGTCGATGAAGCCCATCTGCATGTCGGACTTGTCAACGAGGCGCATGTTGAGGTTGTAATCCAGGACAGCAGCTGGTTTCCAGACGGGGTTCTTGGTTCTTCGGTCCACCTTCCCTGTGGCAACCATCTCGGCCTTGTGGCATGTGGTGAGGAGGTTGACCTTGCGCTGGTCATGCCAGTGCATGGAGAGGATGGGGCCACTCTTCTTGTGGAAGATGTCCGCCTTCTTCGTCTTTGTTGGGTAGCCTGGCATGCCCTTCCTCTTGCCCTTGACTGTGCTGACAGTTCCGGTCTTGCGGTCATGGAGGTACTTGGTCAGGAGAGGCGACGTGTAGTAATTATCTGTGTAGAGGATGTGGTTTTTATTGAAGTGCCTCTCCATCATCTTCTTCACTACAGCGCCACCAAAACCAATGAGGGGGTCAGTCACAATTTCTCCACCCTTGCCGCTGTACACCACAAAGTCCAGCACATACCCCGTCAAACAGTCGCAGAGGACGAAGAGCTTGATGCCGAAGCGGTGTCTCTTGGACGGGATATACTGTCGGAAGTGCAGCCTACCACGGAACAGGACCAGAGACTCGTCGAGGCACATCTTCTGGAAAGGAATCAGGTAGGTGGTGAACCGATGACGTATCATGTCATACAGCTTCCTGATCTTCCATAATGAGTCTGGAAGGTGGACTGCCATGTTGTTTATCAGGTGGAGATAGGAGAGGCTGTCGAAGTACCTGTCCCTGGACATGTACTTGCCAAATGCTGAAGTCGTTATGATGTCGCCAGTGATCCAGTAGTCTGCCAGAGCGTGCATCCTGATATGTGTCCTCAGCATTGTGAGTGCCAAGAACACATATAGTTCTGCCACAGTGACGGCTCTCCATGACACCATCTTGGCACTGGTCTTCCTCCTAAGAAAGTTGGACCAGATCTCATGATGGTTGTTGGTCTACTCGATGAGGTATTCCATGACTTCATTGTCATAGAAGCCACAGAAAATTTCACTGGGGGTAGCATCTGGGCCACAGGGAAATGTTGGTGACACCCCGGACCCCATCTGTACCTCGTCAAAGGCAGGACAATCTGGCTCAAAATCAGCCCCATCTGGCCACACAAACAGGTCTGATGCTGATGCTCGTGCAGGTGCAGCAGGCACACGCCCTGGATGCCCTGGCACACGCCCTTGGCCACGCGGACGCCCCCGCCCACGCCCACGCCCAGGGGCAGCGGCGTCAGCAGCCTGACCACGTCCACGACCTCGCCCTCTCACTCGTCTTGCCGGGACATCCTCCTGTTCCTCTTCCTCTTCCTCCTCAGGCGCCGTCAGGTCATCTGGGGCAATGTTGGGGTCGTCAGTATCCTATTCAGGAGACAATTCAGGTTCAGAAGTGACCGGGCGTCGGCGGCGTGGGGCGCTGGAGGCTGCGGGAGCTTCAACAATGGGAGCCTCGGCCTCGGGAGTTGGGCTCCTTTTGCGGCGAGCCGAGGGCTTCTCCGCATCAAATAATGCTCTGCGGTGTGTTGAGGGCTGTGGCACATCACCAATACCACTTGAAGAGGCCCTTTGGTCCTCCTGAAGGAGAGATGAAGCCGAGGGCTGTGGGTGACCCAAGCGGCATCCCGGGTCAAGGCGTCGTGATAAAGGAATGCGGGTGGTTGCTAGTCCAGGGTTGGCGTCACTATCACTCTGTTCAGCTTCCCTAGCCTTTTTCTGCGGCTGCCCTGCATGCTTTTTTAGCTGCACTTTTCACCAGCGACTGTTTATACAAATATTTGCCCACTTTCAAGGGTGTACGGGCAGGCAAAGGGGAAGGTCCTGGGGTAGGGCTATGGCTAGGCCTAGGCCTAGCCCTAGGCTGACCTACCAAAGATGGCGAGGGGGTAGGCCTAGCTTCTAGCACACTTGGAAGTGCAATAGCACCTTCCTGAAACACTTCCACATCAGGATCATCACTACTGTCTCCCCCCTCAAACAAATCCACATTATCGTCGTCTCCAAAGCCAACAAAATCTTCTTCTTCGCTTGCACTGATAAATGTTTCTTTGTCCACCAAGCTTTCGCCACTGCTCTCTTCAATATCAAAGAGTTCTCGCTGTATGGCGCTATCACTCAACAAACGCTTCACTTTCTTTCGTTGAGGTTTCTTCTCTGTTGCTACAGGCGTCGAAGTTGCTAGTGGGGTAGCAGTGGGGCGCGCGGGAGGTTGCACCGAATCGGGCGCGTCGGAATGCATATTTCCTGTATTACTCACTATGGCGGCCATGTACTGACTGATAACGGTAGTAGTTGAGGCTTGGTAGCGCTGCGATCGCCCCTGCAAAACAAAATTTGGCTGCGTGAATTTTGAAGCACGCTTTCAAGCGCAAGCTCTTTAACAGGACACCCGGGCTCCTGCCCGTCTTTCGTGGTGTCCTTCTAAAAGGACACTCGGGCTGGAAGGGTTAAAATAATATAAACCAAAGTTCATGCTAAGCTTAGGAAAAACCTCTAAGGATCAAGGGGTTAAAAACAATTTCCGTGAATCATTTAACTACTTGGTCCTTCCTAAGTTTAATAAAATCGCCTGAAGATTAAACAGGATATCTTGTATTCTGAGGAAAACGCCATTCATTACCGGAGTACTTATTTAATTTTGTGTTCTTGCTTTGTAGAAGAGAACCGTATTACGATAATTAATGCCAACCAGAAACTCTTAAATCATAATATAGATACAAAATCAAGTTCACACGTTGACAATACACACTTTAAATGCATGTTATAGCAATATATAAATCATACTGCCCATAGAATGTAAATCCCAAACAATCAGTATCCAGGCATCTTAAATAGAATCATTAACTGGCTAGTCATGTAAACAGCCGTCTCGATTATATTGAAACAAAGCCCCACCCTACCACCAACACACTCACATTTTCTGCTATGCCTAATAATATGAGTATGGATAGGGTATGTATTATATGCTTTTTCATTTCATATCCCTTTATTCTCTAACATCATTCTGAAACTTCTATTAACCCGGGAACTGCGGGGAGACTCTTAAGAGTTCCCCCGGCGGACTGTGGGGAGACTCTTAAGAGTCAGAGAAAAAAAAAAATCAACTTTTGACATCGAATTTTTTTTTATTTTTTTATTTTTATTTTTTTATTTATTTTATTTTTTTTTTGGCCCCTGGGCCATGCAAAATCTCAGTCCTCTACCTCCCCTCCTTCCCCACTTTCCTCCTCTCCTTCAGTTATCACCTATTTTCCCTGGTATTCCCTTATTCTGAGGTATATTTTCGTGCTAACATTAGAAATCCGGTTACAGGGTGTGGTCATCACTGATAGCAAGCGAATGCAAGAGAGAGAGAGAGAGAGAGTATCGATCGACTGTGTCTCAGTGGCCTTGGGGGAAATTGGCGGGAAAGCAGCTTGCCTCACCCATACATTATACAACTCGCGGGCTATATCTCCGATTTTGACCATCCAAACGCTGTTTTCACTCGTTTTATTGTTGTTTCAGGTTAATACCTTTATAATCAACCCATAATAGGCGCATATGGATAAGTATTAATGCTATTAATGGTACAATTAATATTTTAGTGACGGAAACACCTCAAATACGTCAGCACAGGGGGACGTTTCCAATTACCCCCATGCGCACTTGTTAGGTTAAGGATAAAATAGTTTCCCGATATTTTTAGCCAACCCAATCACATCCCTTCTTCCATACGCCATATGGTTTGAGTGATTCATTTATAAAAATATGATGTTTACTACGGATGAAATGCCACACACCTCCACACACCACAACATTTTGTTGCAGGACTAAGTTGGCCATCTGTACAGTACACTACGTATACATGATGCTATGTACTGTATTAGTCGTTCTTTCAAGATCAGGATTATCGAACATATTGGTCAAAGTTATAGGTCGGGTAAATTTCTTCATAAAATACAATGTTCACCTGTCAAAAATCATCCCATTATAGTGGTCATAGTTTCACTGACAGATCCTTTCGAATTTTAGAAAGATTTAAGGGCATCATGCAGACGCACTCATTGGAAAAAAAAATACTCATTAAGAAGCTCAATCCCGAGATCAATGTTTCGAACAACTGCTACAAATTATTGTTTTTCTCAAAAGTTTTAATTTGTTGTTTAAAGTTTTGTTTTCTTTTACACAGCTCTGGCTTGAGTGATGGATTTGGTGCACTGCGCCGCTGCTGAACCTTGCTCCATGGGGCATTTTTTGTTGTATACGGTACTGTACTTTGAGTTTAGTTTCATGAATGTGATTTTGTATCTATCTGGTTGATCACGATCCTCTTTTTGTTATGTAATAAACTTAAAATTGATTAGGATACGGTTTCAAAAAGGAATTTATTTTGCTGTAAATCTTATCAGTTTCTACCTTTTGGTTGTTGACGTTAATCTAAGCGAATATAATTATATATATATATATATATATATATATATATATATATATATATATAGTATAAAAATAAGGATCTAGGCAACAACGAAGATTATCTTTAACTGTATTGCTGCTGCAATATTTTGGACATGCTCTTGTCCATCATCAGGCTTGAACATAGCTGATACTATAGACAATTACAATTTTGCTATAAGTATTTACAGTACAATAATTTGTTGACCTTATTGAACCATACGAAGGGAGTAAACACGATTAATTGTTTACAAATAATATACAGTAGTACTTCCTAAAAATAAAACTATCTAATGCGAAACGCGTTATAATCAAATTGACGATATGTCTATGGGATAATCACTCCGACCCTTGTAAGCTGATGCTTTTATGTGTTATAAAGAATAATCATGGTTAGATAATTGCCCTCAAGAGTTCAAGCCAATACACTACTGTATATAAGATATGTTGATGACACGTTTTATAATTTTTAGACAGGCTTAACATGTGTAAGAGTTTTTAGATTTTAAGATTACACAACTTGTAAATATAAAGTTCACCTCAGAAGTAGAGAATCAACGTAGTCTCTCGTGTTTAGATATCATGATTAGGAAAACGGATAATGGTCTGACAACAAAAGTGTATAGGAAGCCCACTATTACTGACCAGGGCCTGAGTTGGTTTAGCCTTTGTCCTAGACTCTACAAAATATATTATATTACAAAACTACTGAACAGAGCGTTTAACATTATTTGTTCTAGCTATTTCCTTCTGCAAAAGAATTCGAAGTACTAGACAAATAGATGTTAAGTGAATTATTTCACCAGGTTTATGGTTACCTTGTATCTCATGATATTAATTACAATTATGGAACTGCTCTTTTTAGTGAAATCTACCTTTAAGAAATATTAGAATATGTATTTTTAATTTTTGCAATCATAGCTACAGTTCCGTTCTTCGCTTAAGCTGTTGCTTAACCCACTACTCTAAACACGTGTTAGATAATATATATGGTGAGCTTAACCCTTACACTCCCAGGCCCGAGTATATTCGTCAGTAGATTTGTAACTCCCCAGTCCCAGGCCAGAGTATATTCGTCAGTAATGTATTTGTCTTGTAACTGCCTGTACAAGGCTAATTTTTTATTTTTGTTAAAGCCTTGTAAAGAAAAAAAAAAGTGAGAGATCCAGTCTTGCCTCATCTCTTGAGGTGAAAAGGTGGTCTCTCCTGCCATTTTCGCCACAGTGCTTGGGACTGCTGGGGACTTTTGTTACTGTATCCTACGGTACTCAACAGTTAAGTCTAGTGTTGATAACGTTAATAATAGCACTCCCATATGTATAATTTATCTTTATATATCAATATTATGTTTCATGTATAGATGACTGTCGGCATGGTTTCCATGGAAACACGAGCTTATTGGTAATTTGGGAATATAATCACAGCATAGGTCACACTACCATTACACCAAAAGTCGAACACAATGTTCTCAGCTATGTTATACAAAACAAACAAACAAACAAACACAAATAGTTTATTAGCCTTTTGTACAATTTGATCATGGGTGATTTACATATTAATCTTATTTGATATACAGTATTTTACTATAATTTAAAAAAATACAAAGCAGTTTACATACATTTACTGGCCATGAACTTTGTTTTATTTGGCCTATGCCTGTAATCGTATTCCGAAAGAAAATTGGTTGATGAACTACCGTAGGTATATATAATAATACAAATGTCTATGTATTCTATGCCATCCAGGAAAATTGGTATGTCAAAAATTAAAGTGAAGCTGGCAACCGTATTTTATGATTGATTGTATCAACGATCTATTGCACAGCTAGATAAGGACTGAAATACTCTGCATCATCAAACCTCCATTACCTCACTGTAGACGTTTATGCTATTTTGACCTCTATTGTCTCATGACAGAAAGTTGAAATTGGTATGTTTCAATTCCTCGCCAACCTAACATCTCTCAAAATGCCACACTTACAGCTGTTCAGGCATGCCAACATGTGTCACGATATCAATATATATCCTCTATCTTTACTGTCCTTAACAATATAATGGTTTTGACCCACTTGCGTTATCTTTCAATGCTAACAAATAACAGGTGCTTGATGTGCTTCCTGTGAAGTTGTTTTGATTAGAACAATGTGCAGAATATAACTGTTGGTATGCCTGGAGACAATATATCCTCGTGACTTGCATTGGAAACCATTATTATAGTTATACTAATTAAAATACAAAGGATTACTGTGGTAATTTGATTTGACAATTAATATACGAAAACTATCATTGTAGAGAACAATGTGTTTGTAGACGTTTACTTTTGGTGTAATGGTAGTTTGACCTTTACTGTGATCTTGATTGCTTTTGGATTGCGGGAGATGCTGTTTTGGACACCTGAATTCTCAAGAAAATCACGGGGGGGGGGCGTGCCCCCGGATCCCCCTGGAGCTCTCGCCGCTCCGTCGCGCTGTAGTGATGGCAAGGTGGTGGACCATGGTGGTAACACAATTCATGTTTTGTGGATTGACACCCTGTAATAGGCTATGAGACGAAATATAAAGACAACTCGGTTGTCGACTTCAAATGGCTAAGCTTATATAACCAGTTGTTGGGTCCATTTTTTGATAAAGACAAAGGGGAGGCGCCGTTGTAAAGGCATAGCTTCCCGACCAACTATGAAGATCAGGGAAATTGCTGGGTAAAAGACGTAATATAATGATAATAAACTACATTAACGACATTAGCCTAACCTAACAACCTTACCTAACCTAACCTAGTATTATGTAATGGCCTAGCTATGGTGCCGCATATGGGGAGAGTATTTTTTTTTTTTTTTTTTTTACAGTAGGTATAATTCCTTATAATGCATTTCCGCTGCTTTGGACATGTATGGGAATTAAGTATGGTATATGACAGCTCTGGGGTGGCCATGGAGATTTGTGAGTGTGCTGTGAAAGCGAAACTAGAATTAAACCGACTTGCGTTATAGGCCGTGAATTATAATAATCGTCATCTATGTGGCCAGCAGGGGGCAAGTAAAACAGCTGGCCGTCACCTCGAGCGTCCTGGGTAAAATCTAGATACCTTACATGAATGGTCAGTAAATTGGCAGATGAAGTTTAACATTGACAAATGCAAGGTATTAAAGATAGGGAAGATGCATACAAATGTTAAATATAAACTAGCTAATTTACAATTAGAAAATTCAGACTGTGAGAAAGATCTAGGTGTGTTTGTTAGCAATGATTTGAAGCCTAGAAAACAGTGTATAAGCGTTCGTAATAAGGCAAACAGGATTCTCGGGTTCATCTCTAAGAGTGTGAGTAACAGAACTGCTGATGTTATCTTAAAACTTTACTTGTCATTAGTGAGACCCCATATGGATTATGCTGTCCAATTTTGGTGTCCTTATTACAGAATGGACATAGATTCATTGGAGAGAGTACAGCGTAGAATGACAAAAATTATCCATAATATTAGAAATCTTTCGTATGAAGAAAGGTTGAAGAAATTAGGTTTACATTCGTTAGAGAGACGCAGAGTTAGAGGGGATATGATAGAGGTGTTCAAGTGGGTTAGTGGGATTAACAAAGGGGACATGACAAATGTACTAAAGCTCAGTGATAGCGAAAGAACTCGTACCAATGGTTTCAAATTAGATAAATTTCGTTTCAGAAAAGATATAGGCAAATATTGTTTTGGTAACAGAGTTGTAGATGGGTGGAATGGACTACCAAGTGCTATAGTGGGGTCTAAAATGGTAGGGAGCTTTAAGATAAAATTGGATAAGCATATGGACGAGAAGGGTTGGGTGTGAAGGGGGATCAGCCGGGTTGGGCCAATCAGCACTCTGCAAACCCCCATAATCCTGCGTTAATCTCTAACCGTTTTGGTAAGATGATCCTCAGGGTATTAGAGTGTTGAGCCTATAATTGGGCTTTGTAATTGAACTGGGGTTGTGCGGGACAGGGATCTGCCTTGCTTAGGCCAATCGGCTTTCTGCAGACTCCCATTTTCTTAAGTTCTTATGTTCTTATTATATTCCCAAACTACCAACAAGCTCTCGTTTCCATGGAAACCATGTTGACAGTCATCTATACATGAAACAAAATATTGATATATGAAGGTAAATTATACATATGGGTGTGCTAATATTAACGTTATTAACATTAGACTTAAGCTCTCCATATATATATTATCTTACAAGTGTTTAGAACGGTGTGTTAAGAAACCGTTTAAGCAGAGAATGGAACAGCAGCAATGATAATATAGGAGTTTTGGTTTGCATTAGTAATGTCTATGATTCATTACAATGAATATATTGTTATTTAGACTTGTCCAATGCATGGGTGAATACATGATACATCATTTGGATCATATCAGTCCCTTCCGGTGAGTGCCAGGCACCAGCCTTGCAACACAGTCCCACTCCTATTCTGTCTAGCTTTCAAAGCCAAGAATTGGCATTCTCAGTCTTTTTTCTACTCAACAGGGGAACTCTAGAACTTCTCCCTTAATACATTATTCATTTATCCTATGACTTAAGCTATTTTAAACTTTGTGTGTCCTGGCATTTCTTTTACCACAACTTCCCTTGAATTTGGCTCGGTCACTCGTTTGGCTTTTGGGGAGACACTCGTTACAGGCAACCTGCCTTTTGTCTCCCTCAAACACATAGACACAAAATGTAACGCATACGGCATTTGTTAAATGCAATGTTGCTTAATATTCTGTATATACAGTGTCACGTATAATTGTTATATACAGAACTTGAATAAATACTATATTCAAAGAAACATTCCTTAAAGACTTTATGTTTCTGTCCTTACAACATATACTTATATGTATATATTTCTGAACTATAATTACTACACTATAACACGCCACAAGCATATGCAAACAAACAGGCACGCACTCACGCACGTATACGCAAACGCACATAATGGCTTTTATTATTTCCACCCATTATTACATGAGGTGTCACGAAATATATGATTATGATATATATATATCAATTGCGTGGCATACATTTAGTACTGTTGCTAAATAATGACTTTGCTAAATGTTCAATGTTGCAACCGAAAATGATTCTCTATAAAAAGCATATTCACTCCGATAATGCTTATTGAGGCACACAATATTCTGAGTGTGTGTGTGTGTGTGTAGGTGTGTGTGATTACCGATTATGCCAAGAGTAATGCTTGGTTGAAGTAGTTTGTGTTTCCGAGGTTAGAGAATGATGGTCGACCAATGACAATCACTGTTGTCAATTGCGTGAGAATATGTTATTAGTTGCCCGAGATTGCACTGCATATAAAATAACAGACAATACTGTATTATCAATTATGTACGATTAAGTACGACAGGTTGGGTAAGAGGTTTCCTCACCAGGATTCGAACCCACTCACTCCAGGTATATTTGGGAGAGTTGGGCACCGTAACCACTCGGCCATGAGCGGATATAAGGAAAGCAACCTTAGTTCTTATTTGAGGAACCAGGTTTTTAGTCTCGTGGAGGACTATGCCTTCGAACACGTGGTGAGTTTATTAGACTTAGACAATGACTATTTTTACGCTTCCCCCCCGCCAACTCGGTTAAGTGATATACGATTTTTAATCGTCCTGGTACTATTATGGAACCTCTGAAAATGACAAATATCAATTATGTACGATTAAGTACGGCAGGTACGCTCATGGCCGAGTGGTTACGGTGCCCAACTCTCCCAAATATACCTGGAGTAAGTGGGTTCGAATCCTGGTGAGGATACCTCTTACCCAATACTGTATTAGTTTAATTAAAGAAATAGTGTATTTAAAAAAATTACAAATGTAAGGTAGCTTTCTGAAATCATAAGAGTAGGCGAAAATCTATACTATATCATTAATTATAGCATATTTATCCTCACAACTTATGTGACACCAAATGATAATATGGATTTTAAACTGGTTATATATAGGCCAATAGTAGATGCAAGTTATCAAATATGACAACATTCGATGGCGGGTCAAGTATAATGTGTCTAACACAGAAAAAACAATGCCTTATATGGTGATAATGACGTTATATGTGGACTTATTGTACTCCGTATCATTAACAAATAAGTAAAAAAGAAAACAAGCAACAACAAATCTACTGATCCTTACGAGGCTGCTTGTAAATATGATTGCAAAAGGGCAGATACACATTTTAAACGTGACATGTTGGGTAGACTTATACAAATTGTTTCACAATCGTATGATAATAATCAGATTATTTCCTTGCTCTACCATGGGTCACACCTATCGATTACTTTACATAATCCGTGCCCGATATATATTTATGAAAATAGACTGAAACTTGTATTTCGGCTATTTATTTTGCATTATGCTTATAATCCTGTTAACAATATATTTGTGTCGTGCATAACTTCACATTTTAACATGATTCGTTGACATTCCTAATCTGTCGCACAAATATATATGAAGCAAATTGAAATCGCCAGGCTCCACATTGGTGAAATAAGGTTGGCTAATGTATGATGGCTACTGTCTGCATAACATGTAATGCTAAATATTTAAATATTCTTTTGAAGTTATATACTTTAAAATATGTTGTAATGGCATATATAATAGATTATATTAATAATTATGGTAACGATTCATACAATCATTTAATTGTAATAAAGGCTGTACTACAAACTATTATCACATCTAGCAAACTCAAAATGACCACTCACATCCCTCTTTACAGAACGAAGACTCATTCATTCATACAGACTTACACTAATATTCTCTAAAGTTTCGGATGTATTACCCATCTTCAGAGAGACGTTGTCTCTCTGAAGATGGGTAATACAAAGCCCGAAAAGTTAGAGAATAAAGAATCATAGCTCTAATTCCTGTGTTTTCCCCCACCCAATCCACACACACTTATGGTTCACTATATGCACCCGCATATCAGTGTATATTATGGTTATTGCTCTCTCTCGCTCTCGCTCTCGCTCTCGCTCTCGCTCTCGCTCTCGCTCTCGCTCTCGCTCTCGCTCTCGCTCTCGCTCTCTCTCTCTCTCTCTCTCTCTCTCTCTGCATTGAGGTTTGGCAGAAGAGTCGCAGGGACCGCACTTTCTACTTATTAAATGCCGATATAACTATGTTAATGTTTAATATTACATGATTAAATCTATGCAAGGGTAATTATATATTATGTGCAGTAAAGTGTATAAGTTTGACTGTCCCCTTATAAATTATTTATAACTATATGCGTATTCATAAACCAAGTGCACTGTGAGTGATGGCAGATAATATCTGGAGGACCATTAGTTTGTCAAACTCTGTTGGGTATTGTTAAGGTGTCCATTATGTGGGCGGATCACTATAGGCCTACTCTGTTTCGGCGACGCTGAGGTAAGAACGGCTCGCCTAGATGTCAATAATTCTAGCAGATTGGCTCATCCGACCATGTTCAATGTCTCGTCTTTTAGAAATTAAATATTTTTAAAGGTTAACTAATCACGGTCGCACAAGTCAATCAGCTGGAACCATTGACATCTACGTGGGCCATTATCACCCCAGAGTCGCTGAAATGGTATAGATATTAGTATATAACAGACAGCACTACTGGTTATCTAATGCTACCACAGAAAGTGTAATAGGCAGTCAGACAATCAGTAGCCAACCCTTCCATCCCGTTAAATAGGTAGTAGGATTAGCAAGGGACATTAGAATGGGAATTTTTTTGACTGGGAGAGAATGAATATAATAAACGCCTGCCAAAAGCAAGCACTCTAACATTCAAAACAACATTCACCAGGCCTCAATATCATTGGCTTCACCTCAGATGATATACACTTCCACAACAAATTCTCTTCACAACATCGGGGATGATGACCTTCCAGGTGTGTCAATTAAAAGGTTTCAAATACCTTCATATGTTCTTCCTAATAGTCCATGAGCCAAGACCCGAATTTTGGGATATCGGTACCACCCGGGGTGACTAATTCTCTTAGGTGTTTTTAGCTTGCTACATGTCTCTAGTTTATGTTTTGATATGATAGCCCTTGCACATTGGTAGCTTAATGGTCGTTATCACTTCTTGAATAGACATACCCTACCGAAAATTCCGAAATTTTTTAAAATGTCAAATTTGGGGACAGGAATGCCTAAATGTCAACAAAATGCATATAGTAATTGTCACATTTAATACAAGTCCTGTAAATACACACTAAGCATGCCATGGGCTTGTACATACTATTATGGCAAATTACTACTACTCCTAAATATCATCTACGTCAGACTCGGAATCTGACTGTTGTGCCACCGGCTCTTCTTCAATAGCCTTGTTCTGACATGTCTGTAACCTGCACATGTCCGTGCATTTTAGACCATTGCTGAGGCAAGTACACTTAGGGAGTTCGCATGACCGCACACACTTGCAAGACAGTAGCTGCATAACAGCATCTGGTGCTGGTGAGCCTCGCATCCAGTTGACGGCAAGCTTACCGTCCTCATCTGTCATCCAACCGCAGTCTGTTGGGTTCGCAACAAATGGCTGGCTCTGAAGACTTCTCCTCCAGATCGCAGCCTGGTAGTTTGCACGCAGTGCATGCATGAAGAGGCAGTCCTCACAAGGAGGGAGTTGACTTGACTCTACCTCTCCACGTCTTGCACAGAACAGCTCATACCGAAGCTTGTTTACCTTAGTTGTGTGGGTAGATGGTAGGTACATGTGGCAGGTGATTTCCTGTAGCTTCTCAAAGAGTTCAGGAGACACTTCCCATGAGCGTCCAAGTTCGTGAAAAGCATGCTGGTATGTCTTGTCCATCTTCACCTGCTTGAGTGTCGTCATCTTCCCTCGGCCAGCGAATGCACTGACGGTATCACAGCCTGTAAAGGCATGCATACCAATCAATGAATCACACACGCTGCCTCCCAGTGTGCGGCTCAGTGTGGTGATATCCAGGAATCTTGTCCGGTTCTTCGTCCCGCACTTCTGGAACAGATGGGATGGGATCTTGTGGCACATGCCAAGACACAACACCATGACGTCTGTATCTTCTGCAGTGATGATGACAGACTTGTTCCCAGATTCTGCTGCATGAAGTGCATGGAGAAGAAGGCGTGTGTCTGCTTCTTCTTGAGTTGACTTAAGCTCAGGAGCCTCTTCCCACTGCTCTTTGGTGATCTTGAAGCAGCGCTGCTCACATGTGACATACAGCTCCTTGTCCTTGAGCTTCTCCCTGTGCTGTGGTGCCTTCCATTCTTCTACCAAGAACTTGATAAGACTTGCCTTGTTGGAGGAACTACCGAGTAACTTTCTCCACTGCTGGATGTTGTGCCCAGGTTGAATGTTCTTGAAATGAATTCCTGTGCCTGCACTTCTTTTGGCTCGTTCTGCATCCTTGATGGATGTCTCCTTGTAGATATCAAACACAACATCAATGCGCCTGCTCTTAGCACCTTCATGAACAGCGTGACTCAGTGCTGTACCTGCAAGCTGTGAAAAAGTTTTGTCGTTTCCCTTCAGTTTGTGGACCAGGCTCATCCCATCAATTATGGTAGCAGAGGGCTCGGGTATCACTTCTGCAGGAGAAACATTCCTCTCTAACTCCTTTGCGAGGGCAGCCTTGTTGGTCTTGCGGAGAGACCCATCACCGCTGGCAAGTGCCCAAGGCAAAGGCCCCAGGGGATGAGCCAAGACATCACTCATTTTGAGCTTTCTGTTCTCGGCAACAAGGATCATCTGGCCAAATAGGTTCCTGTCAGCCTTTAAGATAACCTCCTTGGCATGGTCTTGTGAGCGTGGCTTCATTCTGATGTTAGTGAACGTTCTCAGTTTCGTCTTCGTCATCGTGTCATGAAACTGTATAGTTGGCATATCGATCTCCAGGCGCTCTTCCTTGAAGGCTTGATATGCATCCTCTCCTATTCTGTAGGCCCCTAGAAGGTCTTTGACAACTTCTGGTGGTGCCATAGTCGCAGTTGACAAACTGACAAGATCTTCTTGCTCTTGGTTGAAGGGGTTCAACCAGCTGGTCTCCATCAGTTGAACTAAAGATTGGACATCGGCCTCATCTCTTCTAATCCTGGGCATCTGTAGGTCTGGGTGGCTGAAGTCAGTATACTTTTGGCCTACTACCATAGTCCTGAGCTGCCTTAAGTACCTGCTGCGATACTCCGATGTCAGGTAGTACCTGGCGACAGCTCCGCCTTTCAGGCTGAAGCCTTTTGTGCCCCCTGGTGTCTGGGTGTCTTTGTTGATCGTCTCTTCGATTGTCTGGTCCACAGGGATCCGTCCAAAGGGATTCTTGCTACCGATCTGGACCGAAAAGCCACCTTGCATGAAGTGTTCATGGACCTCTGGGTGTTCAATGGGCAGTCGAGACATCAAGGCATAGTAGTAGGTTAGGAACCGGGCATAGTTCACTTTGTCATAGGCAAAACACCACGGTATCATCTGTCGGATTGCTCCTAGGTGGAGCATCCAGTTGCCTTCTCTGGAGGCTCGAATTAAGTCCAGCATGATCTCAACCATGTCCAGGTATGACATCCAGAATGCTGAGAGGTTGTGTTCATCTCTGAGGGTCTCAAGATAAACTTGGAAAAGCTTCATGATATGTGTGCATTATTCACTCTCCATCAGCTCTTGAAAGAGTCCCTGAGACACATTGCTGTGAAAGCTGTTGATGTCCTTCAGTGTTTCATCTAGATGGTGTATGTCCCTTGAATGGTTTTCTTCTAGCCATGAAAGGAAGCCTTTCCATGCAAGCCTCATCAGTGCTTCATACACGAGCTTGTGTAGTCTCACTGCTCTGTTGTACCTCTTGCCGTTCATCACTCCTGACACTGATCCTTCTGCGATGATACCTGATTCCACACACAGATCTCTAAGACCTGCATCTTGAAACCTCTTTCCTATGGTGGAGATGAGATTACAGATTGTGTGGAAGACGCCCATCCTGATGATAATGTTCTTGAACTTCTCTTGTTTCCAGATAACTTCGGCAGCTTTGGCATAGAGTGCTTGATCAAACACGCACACAATCTTGTTAAGCTGTAAGGACTGCATGATAGCATGCGTTTGTTCCAAGATTTCATTAACGGTGGACATTTCTGTTGCGGGAGCATTGATAGTGGGCAGGTAGCTTACAGTGTCCTGAACCACTGCAATGTCTCTGCGCATTTTGATGTTGAACCCAGTCCAACTGCTGATGGACTGGTCCTCATGGTCTGACATTCGAGTAAGAAGCCAGATATGGTTCTTTGTCTTTGAATCCTGGACTTCCTTGGTAGTGTCGACATACGCAGTCTCAATCCTAGGTGGCCCT
This sequence comes from Paralithodes platypus, assembly GCA_032716605.1. Taxonomy (NCBI): domain Eukaryota; kingdom Metazoa; phylum Arthropoda; class Malacostraca; order Decapoda; family Lithodidae; genus Paralithodes; species Paralithodes platypus. The sequence continues at coordinate 33,388,657 of CM064501.1, read as the reverse complement.
GCCCGCCGCCCAACATTGTATATTGGCAGCATTGATGATGTCTGAGTGATGCTTCTTATCTTGGACTTGGTAATCTCTGGCAGGACTTTCTCTGGCACAGAGCCTGCAACCTTGGACTGGACAGCAATGCCATTGACTCTATGAGAAGTACCTGCTCCACTTAGGGTCTCTTCAAGTCGGTCAATGTTATCCCAGGCCAGGGTTGTGAACACACCAGGGTAGATGTTTGCTGGCAGTGGAATGTCATCCTTTGTGCATTCCAGCTTCTGGATACAAAGGGCTGTATCGATCTCCTCAAACATTGAGTAAGACACACAGTGACCAAGACGATTCAGAGTTCGGATCAGTTCTGTGTTTCCTGTCAAAGACTTTACAGCATTGGTCAGCAGTACGTGCTTGGGTGGTTTTGTCTTGCCACTGGTAACAGCAAAGACCAAGTCACTGCCAAAGGAAGTGGCAAGACGTTGAGCTCTTTCAGAGGGAGTTTCACACTCACACTCTCCTGTCAGCAGGGTGTGCAGGAATTGAGTGACTGCTGCAGGAATGACATTCTGATCTGTATCGGGAGGCCATGGCTGACTCACATCTTGTTTATTGATCTCATTCCTCAGCTGCATTCCTGCTTTGGTTAAGACATCTTCAGAGTTAGCTGCTCTTGCTTCTTGCAGGTCTTTTGCCATTTTGTGTGCTTGCCGGGCAAGGTCGTCCATTGAGAGGCTGCGTGGATAGATTAGAAGCTTTCCTTTCTCATCTGGGACAAAGCGTAGTGATTCTCCAAACTCGGTTTCAATCTTTCGGCGAACATGTTTCTTTGTCGCTGGTTTCAGTTGGATAATACCACGGGACATCATGGATCTCTCAAGCCTAGATGTGAGGTTTGTCATAGGCAGTACCTCTGGGTTGGGGAATAATTTGGTCCTTATATACAAGCAGAGTTCCTCGAGGGCTTCTGTCTCAACCTCTTCGTAGCGTGCTTCCTCGCTTTCTTCCTGATTTTCACCTGCACCCGACCTGGCGGCCGCTGGGAAATCATCTTTTGTGAAGAGTTTGTAGCACGACTTGTGGTAGTGACCCTCTGCAGCAACAAGGTCTCTGCTAACTAAACCAAGGATTCTCTGGTTGAGTTTCCTTATTGCTGCTCTGCGAATCTTCTCATCTGCTCGTAGCTCAACACACTGTATGAGTGGCTCCCTTGTCTTTGTTGTTTTTATGTACTTGCTTGACTTCTCGCAGAAGATACATACTTTGGCATACACCCTGCTAGTACTAGGGGCATCCCTTGATGCCCTCCTCCTGGGGTCGATGCTTGCTGATTCTATCTTGACACCCTTGGCAAGGATAGAATCCAGTGACTTCTTCATTGTAAAGAGACTACGACATTTACGGTGATAATGTATGTGTGGTATTCCTCCTTCTTCAAGGCCCTTGGCTGCTTCCAGGACTGGATCATGCTGCCTGATTTCTGCAGCCCTGAGCAATGTGTTCCAGGAGTCCAAATCCTGTGGTGACACCAGAGCATCGCTGTCATCATCAGAGCAGTGGATGATACAGTCGATCCGTGCTCTCTTCCTCGCAGATGGTTCCATCCTGCCGTCAAACAGTCGACACACACCTGCAAAAAATATCACCATTAAACCATGAACAAACAAACACATTACATGGAAACCACTCTACATATGTTTGCTCCTTCCAATAATAAATTATCCCCAAAATATAACAAAAAATCCCCAAATATGAAATAAACCCCTAAATATGGAGAAACTTGAAATACACATCGGAATAATTCTTGTAGAGAATCAAATAAGCTACAAGAGCTGTTAGAATATATTTTTCAATGTTCCCCATATTTAAGGATTTATTCTAGATTTAGAGGAAAATACCCAAAATATAGAGTATATTCCGAAATATGAGGAAATTTGAAAAATACCTAGGAACAACTCTGGTAGAGAATATAATTCTACATAGGTGTTCAAAGTTTCGCGATGATTGTGTGATGGATTTTAAAGAAAATGAGGAAAACGCCGAGCGTCACGCTAAAAATCTTTATTTTTGGGTAGCGCCCCTATTGCATCAAAAAAATTAGACTAAGCTACCAGTGCGAGAAGGCTATCATATCTTAATGTACTTACAGTCACTCTATAAACATTTTAGTACCATTCGTGTTTAGTCACCCCAGGTGGTACCGATATCTGGCCTGGCTCATGGACTATAACAAAGTTTCGTGAATATCGGTTGAGATTTAACAGAAAAACAAACGAGTGTTAAATTCGAGCAAGTGACTCTCTCTCTCTCTCTCTCTCTCTCTCTCTCTCTCTCTCTCTCTCTCTCTCTCTCTCATGGGGTCCATTAATGTGTAGCTGACTGTTCCTATGTACTGCTACCTGAAATAAAGCATCAATTGTTAGAATAATTGGACATTTGCATTGTCCTGACCTGAAATTTATGTTTTCGTCTGCGTTTGTTTGTCTGTTTGTCTGTAAACAAGATATCTCACACATTTTTGAACGGACTTCAATTTAGGAGGTGATCATGATCACATCCTAGAACCCAGATTCAGAACTCTGAAGAAAATTTAGGTCTATAATATAAATGGTAAAGAACCAGCCAGTGTAGGCGAAGGTATATGCGCTCTACCAAATGCTACTCTAGTTTACTTATATATCCTGTAAACCAACACTATTTTTACCTAGCATATCCTAAGCTGACCTATCTAACATAGCCTATACTGTGGTGATGGGCTTATCTATCAGAGTGAGAGTTGAGCGTTCTCTGCCATACCCATATCTTACTCTGACTGTTCCTTTTACTTACATATTTTCTAAATCTCATGAGACGGTGTCTCTTCCGTGGCTTGACCTCCCTACTGCCAACATCAAGGTTGGCAGACTGGGAGCCAAAGCATCACATTTTTGCTCTGCCCCTCAACTTTCCCTTTATAATTGGTGAGGCGCACAGAGCCTTGGGTGGGGCTTTGGTGTCCCGGGCATTTCCACGCCCTCCTCAGCTCCTCGCCTGGGAGCGGCTTCAGTCACCTGGGCTTTCTTAGTGGTAAGTAGGGAGGGTTCTGTGGGGGCCCTCGGTTATGGATTTGCCCTTGCTCGGAACCTTGGGGCTGCTCGGTCAGACAGCCTGTGGAACAACAACAACAATAACTTAGTATATACTTTGGTTCACTTTTATTTGTTCATTTATGAATTAGTTTAAAATATTAGTTTCCTCCCTAGACCTCCATCAACCTTTCCAAACATTCCCCCCCCCCCCCCCCCCAGACCCTCCTTCAAGATAAATTTGTAAATTTTTCGATAGAAATATGTTCCGACTGAAGGCCGGTTCCTCTTAAATTACAAGCTTGCTATCGCTTGCCAGGAACAAATCGACACCTAAATGACACGAACAGAAAACTAATGGGGCTAAACTTGAGAAAGAAGGGGGAACAGAAAAAAGTCCCATCTCCCCTTAACCTCGTATAATTTAGCCGAGTACTCCTATTGTAAACATATTAGGTTCTCTGAGATAAGGTAATCTTAGGATAGGTTTAACCCCTTCTGTACCGCGACGTCTTTTTCATTTTATTCGAGCTATATTCAGATGATTTTGTGCAGCTTAAGAAGGATCTGTGGTAGAATAAAGGGTTAATTGAGACAGTTCAAAGCCGCTTAATTGGTAGAGGCCCTTTTTAAGCTGAAAAATATCGTCTAATAGTAGCTAGAAGAAAATAAAAAGACGTCGCCGGTACGGAAGGAGTTAAGAAAGACTGAGTAGAACTATTAACACATTTATGGAATTTAAGTTCTAAAGGATAAACGTTATACGGAAAAGGAAAAGGACATATTGATATTAGGGAATATTACATAGAAACACACGAATAATATAAGAGCGAATGGATGTGAATTACATAATAATGACGAAATACGGTAGAAACTCTTATAACTCTATAACTCTTACATTGAAGGCCTTCGATAAGTCTAGCGCAATAGAAAAGGTCTCGCCGAAGTCCCGAAAGGAGGATGACCAGGAGTTAGTAAGATATGAAAGAAGATCTCCAATAGAGCGACCCTTAAGGAAGCCATACTAGGCGATCTGAAAGTAGATTATGAGAAGATAAATACTTAAGAAATTTGGAAGTAAGAATAGTTTCAAAAACTTTAGAGACACAAGAGATGAGAACAATTGGACGATAGTTGGAGGGTTGAGAATGGTCACCCTTCTTTGGGACAGGTTGAATGAGAGCGAACTTTCAGCAAGAAGGGAAGACGTTAGAGAAGAGACAGAGACGAAACAGTTTGCCTAGGCAGGGAGTCAGCACGGAAGAACAGTTTTTGAGTACAACAGGAGGAACACCATTCAGACCATATGCCTTCTATGTACTAAGCCCAGAGAGGGTAGAAAGTACATCTTTAGAAGAGATTAGGATATTAGGCATAAGTAGGAGAGAGAGGGGTGGAGAGGGATGAATAGCACCGGTATCATCCAAGGTGGAGTTTTTAGCGAAAGTTTGAGCGAATAGTTTAGCTTTGTCAGAGGAAGAAGCGATGGTTGTGCCATCAGAGTGAAAAAGGGGAGGGAAAGACGAGGAAGAAAAATTGTTGGAGAGGTTTTAGGCTAGATGCTAGAAAGCTTGGGAAGAGCTAGAGTTGGATAGTTCAGTGCATTTATTATTGATGAAAGAGTTTTGGCAAGTCGAAGAACAGATTTGGCTTGATTCCGGGCTGAAACATTGGAAGAATGAGATACTTGAGTTTTAAGGCGTCGGTACCGTTTAAATACTTCCTCCTTATTGCAGACAGCAGTAGAAAAAGCATGAGTAAACCAAGAATTTTTGCACTAGTCAGAGAGAAAGAAAATGGAATGTATGCCTCCATGCCCGATAGGATTACCTCGGTAATGCGTTCAGCACTCTCCGAGGGTCCTCGGCCACAGAAGCAAAATTAATTCCATGGGAAATCCAAAAAGTACTGCTGGAGAGCCTCCCACTCGTCAGCACCAAAGTGCCACAAGCGCTGCCTGCTAAGAGGATCAGGTGGCCGTACTGGAGAGATAGGGAAGATGACCGAGATAAGTTCATGGTCGGAGGAGCTCAAAGGAGAGAAAAGATCGACAGTATAAGAAGAAGGGTTAGAAGTTAGAAACAAGTCAAGAATGTTGGGCCGATCTCCGAGGCGATCCGGGATACGGGTAGGTTGCTGAACCAACTGCTCCAGGTCATTTGGATAGAAAAGACGTAGGCTTGTTCACCAAGTTGGTCAGTAGAATTAGAGGAGAGCCATTGGTGGTGATGAACGTTGAAATCTCCTAAAATGGGGATTCAGAGAAAGGAGAAATGGCTAGAATGTGTTCCACTTTAGAGTTTAGATAATCAAACAATTTGGGAAAGTTGGTAGAGTTAGGAGAAAGACAGATATCACATAAATATTTAATATGAAAATGACAGGAAAGTTTGAGCCATAAAGTGGAGAATTCAGAGAGCCAAAATCTGAAATACGAGAGCAAGTGAGTTTGTTGTGCACGTATGCACAACATCCGCCTTTGGCTTTGAAACTAGGATAGAGGAAGTAGGAGGATACAGAGAAGATGCTGCTGGCAGTTGCTTCATACACCTGAGTTTCACACCCACTAAATATGTCCGCCTTGGCTGGGATCGAATCCAGGTCAAGCAGATTCACACGTGAGCGTGCTTGCCACTCGACCGCCGTGATTCCAGTGCTGAATTAAATGATCAAGCAATAGCCTCAATAAAATGTATGATTGTAGCCAAAACAATAAAGGAGAACCACGGTTGGGAGGTTCATGGTCGATGCATGAACTATTAACACGGATATTATATGCGATTGTTGTTACAGGAATGAATGGAGGAAGTTTGTTAGGAAGAACATATGAAGGTATTTGTAACCTTTTAATTGTCACACCTGGAAGGTCATCATCCCCAAAAATGTGAAGACTTTGTTGTGGAAGTGTATATCATCTGAGGTGAAGTCAATGATATGAAGGCCTGGTGAATGTTGTTGTTGTTGTTGTTGTTCCCCAAGCTGCCTGGCCGAACAGCCACAAGGCCCAGAGCAATTCCAAGGCCATAACCGAGCGCCCCCACAGAACCCTCCCTGACGACCACAATAAAGCCTGGGTGACCGAAGCCACTCCATGGCGGGGAGCTGAGGAGGGTGCGGAAACGCCCGGGAAACCAAAGCCCCACCCAGGGACCTGTGCCCCTCAGCAATTATGAAGAGAAAGTTGAGGGGCAAAGGAAAAATATGACGCTCTGGCTTCCAATCTTGGTAGATTGGGAGGTCAATCCACGGAAGAGACGCCGTCACTTGAGATCTAGAAAATATATAAGTAAAAGGAACAGTATGAGTAAGCTATGGGAATGGCAGAGATCGCTCAGTTCTCACTCTGATAGACCAGCCCATCACCACATGACTAGAACCCAATCCTCTCGGCATCAGCTAGGAAAGGCCCTAGAAAGCCACCTTTGGCGGGGGGATAGCTCCCCTGGTGAATGTTGTTCCGAATGTTAAAATACTTGCTTTGGAAGGTGTTTATTGTATTCATTTTCTCCAGGTCATCATTGTTCCCTTTCTCGTGTCCCTTGCTAATCCTCCCCATCTATTTAACGGGAATGAAGGGTTGGCTACTAACTGTCTGACTGCCTGTTACACTTTCTGTGGTAGCATTAGCATGACCAGGTGCTGTCTGTTATATACTAAAGACTATACTGTTTCAGCGACCACGTAGATGTCAATAGTTCCAGCTGATTGACTTGTGCGACCGTGATTATATAAAACTTTAAGAATTAAGAATTACTAAAATGCGAGGCATTGAAGAGCCAATCAGCTAGACTTATTGACATCTAGGTGAGCCGTTCTCACCTCAGCATCGCTGAAACAGATAATATATAGTGATCCAGCAGACCACATAATGGACACCTTAACAATACCCAACAGAGTTTTACAAACTAATGGTCCTCGGAGTCACCGTCCTACAGATATGAGCTGCCATCACTCACAGTGCACTCGGTTTATGGTTACACATATAGTTATTAATGAATATATAGGGGGACAGTCTCTTATCTAACTTATACATTTGACTGCACATAATATATAATTTCCCTTGCATAGACGTAATCATGTAATATTTAACGTTATCATAGTTATATCGGCATTTAAACCCAACACACACACACTAACACACACACACACACACACACATACAGCTGCCACGTGGATGATGTTGCGGCCATCCTCTTTATACCGAAATTGATATAATTATGGTCTCTTCAGGTTGCTAAATTTCAGTATATCTTAAATAGTTCCTACGCATGTTTTTCTCTTCCAGAAGCCAATAGGTATAAGTCATAACATGATTGGTTGTTAAAATATAAGTGGATATATCTTTTTCATGAGCTACCCTGGCAACCTGTAACGCGCTGCGTTAGTTGCGAAAGATAATAATTGGTAGAAAGTGCGGTCCCTGTGACTCTCCTGCCAAACCACTATTCATACAGAGAGAGAGAGAGAGAGATGGCTAGAACCATAATATATACTGATATGCGCGTGCATGCAGTGAAACATTAGTGTTTATCGAAACACAAATGTGTGTGTGAGTGTGAGTGTGTGTGAAAGATCATATTAACATTCTTGATTAAAAAGTTTCCAAGAGGTTAGGTTTGCTCAATCGTAGCCTCTTTCTCCGTACAGGGACACTGTTGTAAGCGTATCAGGTATTGTTCGCATATGAAAAATGCCTCTGAAATGGTGCAGTCAAAGGCATGTAGTCTCTACTCTTCTCCACCATATTGTCTACAATCTCTCCACATTGTGAAAATTGCGTGTATGTTACTGTTATGCCATTATTATAATCAGTGTTCTTCACAGCTGTCCCAGCGTATGCCTCTCACTCTGCAGAGACAGAGGGCCACCCGTTTTGTAACTCATTCCCATCGCTTTTCTGCCCACCATTCAATGCCAACAGTTAACTTTAATTTCCCTGTAATTTTTCAGTTCAGCAAGTAAAGTATGGAATTCACTCCGTAAATGTGTCTATCCCTCACCCTATGACTTTGTTTCAAGCTTTGCGTGTCCTGCAGTTACATTCCAGTGCACCTTGAATATGGTTCTGTACTAATCAATCTGTTCCGACCGGGGGAAGAGGGACAATAGGAGGTCAAATTGTTTATAAGTAGTTTTGTATCTTGTCTCTTTCATACACAGAGAAACAATTTATTAGGTAAAGGGAAGTGCAGAACATCAAACCATTGATCGTCATATGGAGGAATTGGGTTGGTTGTAATGGGAATTTGCATTACATTGGTGAAGTGGCTCTGCGGGTCATTTTTTTCATATGTTCAGATGAATATATAGAGTAAACATTACCGAGTACTTATTCTTTTGATTAATAAATACTCTATCCACAGATATTAGAGTCAAGCTTTTGTTTATAAGTCTCTTCGATGTATTCGTACAATTGGTTCGTCTCTCCCTTTTTCCTCTCGCTCTTTATCTGAACGGTTTAATTAAATTTGCATTGATATCCGAATGTATATATCTATCCCTCCATCTGTGCCTTTGTCTCTAATTTCCTTTCCGGCCATTCCATAGCTGCGGTTGTGGACGGCCATTGTTCACTTCCTCACCTTATAAACTCCGGTGTTCCTCAGGGCTCTGTCCTATCTCCTATTCTCTTTCTAATTTTTATAAATGATCTCCTTAACTGTACCTTAATTCCCATCCATTCATACACAGACGACTCAACCTTACACTACTCCATTAGTTTTTCAGAACGCCCCAGCCAGCAATCCCTCAACGACAAACGTAATGAAGCCATAGAACTCTTAAATTCTGATCTAAATACTATTTCCAATTGGGGCAGAGAAAACCTTGTTAACTTTAATGCTTCCAAAACCCAATTTCTCCATCTATCTACCCGTCAGGATCTCCCAGCGGACTATCCCTTATTCTTCAACAATACAAAAATCAACCCTTCATCTTCTCTCAATATTCTTGGTGTCTCTTTTTCTTCTGCTCTCATTTGGAAGGACCATATTACCAGTCTTGCTAAGGCAGCCTCCCAGAAGCTGGGTGTGCTCAACCGCCTTAGGGGGTTCTTTTCCCCTGCACAGCTTCTTGCTCTGTACAGGGGCATAGTGCGCCCTTGTATTGAGTATTGTTCACATGTGTGGGGAGGTTCCTCTCACACCGCTCTCCTAGACAAAGTTGAAAGGAAGGCCTTTCGTATCATTAACTCCCGTCCACTCACCAACTCTCTGCAATCTCTCTCTCTCCGCCGCAATGTTGCATCTCTCTCGCTATTCTATCGCTACTATAATAATCAGTGTTCCTCAGAGCTATCCCAGTGCATACTACCTCCTTTACGTAGGGCACGTGGTACCCGTCTTGCAACTCAATCCCACCCCTACTCTGTGCAACTCTCCAACCCATGAGTGAAACGTTACTCTCAAACTTTCTTCTACTCAATATCTGAGGTCTGGAACTCTCTCCCAGAATCAGTCTTTCCCTCTTCCTATGACTTAAATTGCTTCAAACTCCGTGTGTCCAGGCGTTTTGGCTCGAACGTCCCTTGATTTTGGCCCTGTCACTCTTTCAACTATGGGGGAGGCACTCGCTATAGGCAGTTATGCCTTTTGCCTCCCTCAATCACATAGAAAAAAAAAAAAAAATATGCTAATAGCAAACACCTTTATCATACATATCAACATTAGGAAATGCAAACCACTAAAACTTCTCTGGGGCTACTTTGAAAGTATATAGCGTTTTTCAATGACATTTTACTAGGACTTATTTTTCTTATAAGTTATAACGACTTTGAGGTTTGTAGCACTTATTTCCGAGAAATAATTTATTTGTTTCTATTTAAGCGGGATACCAGTTCTAAAGTCTGATATTTGTTTACTGTATTTTAGTCATATATATATATTTTTTCTTTTCCAAACCCCCTTCTCAAACACAAAATACACATCTGGAGAATATCATAATTACATGGCATATTTTCTCTAACAGTGTAGGATTCTTTGGTGTAAGCGACCAGTTATGAAAGCTGTTATTTTGGTATAGGCATTTCACTAATGACGACTAGATGGATATGGATATGCAATACATTGACAATTTATTTTATTTTAAATAACAACACAATGCTACACATATTGCTGTATTTGAAAACAATGCATGAGACAGAGAGGTATGAGGAGCCCCAAAACAAATGCCGCAAATCGACAATACGGGCCAGCCTGGGACGTCAACCAAAATTAAGAGTCTAACATTAACCCAAAGAATAGCAAATGAACATCAGCTAAGGAAACGACTAATCTATAATGTGGATAGATATAGATAGATAATTAGATAGTGTGAGTGAATGAGTGAGAAAGAGCTGTCTTACTAAATAGATAGTGAATCTAGTAATCCCTACAAATTGGTTTGCAAACAATAATCACACATAAACATATATTACTTAAAGGTAGATTTCACTAGCAAAAACTATTTACATCTTAATTAATATCAAGAGATAAAACGGTAGGCCTAACCATAAACCTGGTGAAGTAATGCACGTAACCCGAGGGGGGTTACAATAACACAATAACACCCCACCCACCCCTTTCTCCGTGTAGCCCATCCATCTCCTTTCCAGCAAATCTAACGACGCCATCTATGGGACATAATATGCAACAGATTCAGGGTGGGGGGGGGGGGGGAGTGAGCGATCTTAGTAATATCAGAGCGAAAGACCCAGCGAAATTACCATTAGGTGGCCCAGTCGGAAAGGTGACCGACTGTACGTACGTAGTTTGCGCTACTCGAGCATTCCGGTACAGAATCATGGAACATAATGGGAAGAGTGTTCGTACGGGTCGGGTACCTTCAGAAATGCAATTTTCTGTAGTTAGAAATCACACTGTAGAAAGCGATCATAATTTCAGTGAAAAAGGCTTTAACGTTATTAGTAGATTTTCGAATCGATTTGATACTCTCCTTGGAGAAAAGTTGTATATCAATGAAATTAAACCTGAACTAAATATTTATTTATTGTTGGGCAGAGTGAACCAGTTTCGGTCTGTGTCGGATGGTGGTTGTTGTTGTTGTTGTTGTTGAAGATGTATTTATTTTATACTAGCCCTTTTATTCAGCAATTTCTTAATTTTAATTTTTCCTTTTTTTGCGACTTTTTACCTATTAATTCGCTTATGTAGTTCGCAAATATTATTGTATCAATATTTACTAATAGGTAACTCTTTTGGTTAACTGTAAAGTATATACATCATAATGTTATCATTCAGTCAAGAGATTGGAGTTTTCGAAAAGGGACTCCAGTCCTGACGCTATTTTTGGCTTATAGTGTGCTAGCTTAATAATCCAGAAGGGTTGATAGCCTACGAATTCCTATTTAAACTAACTAACTAATCATTCAGTCAGAAGGAGGACTCCATACAAACTAGACAGCCAAAATGCAAGTATATAATTATAATAAATATTTTATCGCATTTCGCGATTTACTATATTTGTCAACAATGAATTGTGTTTACTCCTTTTGTATGGTTTAACCCCTACTGTACCAGAGGGTATTACCATAAATGTACCCTCCAGTACCAAGCATTGTGGCTAAAATGACTTCAGAGTCGAGAGGGCTAACACCCTTCCACGTCAAACGATGGAGGAATACTGACCCTCCTAGCCTGTGGGAGCTTGGATATAAGCTGAGAAGTGTTACCAAAGTCTAAAAACAGTGCGTATAATCGTGGTGCCAGGTACCGATCGATACGGGCAGTTAAAAGGACAGCATATTATGGACGAACATCGTCCGTCGCTGGTACTGAAGAGTGACTTTTTACTGTCGGCCAACGTACGTCGCTGGAACAGTAGGTGTTAATAAAGTCAAAACATTATTGTATTGTTAACACCTTATGAGCGGCTAGGTCGGTAACTTCTACTACCTGCCAAGCGGGTGCTTTTACCCTAAACGAGCTTATTTCCGTGCTCTTTTTCATGCATAAACAAGAGTCAGAGCGTAACACAATTATGTATCCCTGAAAGGGTGATAAATGAGCTTTCCAATGACACCAGAACCATCCTTCTACGACCACGCGTTCTCTTGCAACGATCGTGCAAGACGGAGGAAAAATCCTAAAATATACGGTAATTTCCTGACATAATTCCCTGTGTAGTGAGGTAGTGAGTATGGATGAGTGTGGAGGGGGCCTCAGTTGTCGCGCAGGACCCGTGCCGACCGGTCAGAGCCGACCTATGCTCCTCCCACCGCTCGGCTCTCTCTCAGAGCACATTATGTGCTCAAAATTGCATGCGACTATAGCCGGGCCCCGCTCTTTAGGTTGGGGTTCTCTTGTCCGACTATAGCCGGGTGCCGCCAAAGAGGGGTTAATACTCATAGCGAAATTTTCGTGTATGTTCAAGCTGGATGATGGACAAGAGTATGTCCGAAATATTGCAATATAGTTATCAAGATGAACTCAGTCGTTGCCTAGATCTTTCTTTATACTGAAGATACGGTACCCTAGTGCCCAACCCACCTCACACATCGTTGTATATATATACTGTAATATATATATATATATATATATACTGTATATATATATATATATATACAGTATATATATATATATACAGTATATATATATATATATATATATATATATGTATATATGTATGTATGTATGTATGTATCTATATGTATATTGGTGAGTCCTACTAGCGTGAATTACTTATGCAATTATTTGATGGTGCAGGTTCTTAGATTACGTCAAACTTCTGTTTGATACAAGTTGAAGTTCATAGGTTAGATTATACAAGTGGAAATGGTGAATAAGGTGCTATAATTAACAAAGTATCAGAATTGAGTTTTAGCAAAGTCAGTCTTTCTTATTATCACAAAGTCACGTTTGTTCTACTCATTTGACTATAATTGTCTAAATTTACATACAAAATTAATATCTAACTAAATGGGAATCATTTTAGGCGTTCAGGTGTTGAGTGTCTTTGGAATTAAGTATCTATTTAACCCCTAACTATCGGGTAGTTTTGTAACACTACTACCTGCCAAGCGGGCAGATTTACCCTAAACGAGCTTCATTCCATGCTCTTATTCAAGCATGAAGAAAAGCCAGAGCGTAATACAATTATGTATCCATGAAAGGGCGATAATTGAGCTTTCCAATGACACCTAAATCATCCTTGTACGACCACGGGTTCTCTTGCAACGATGTTGCAACACGAAGGGAAAAAACCTAAAATACAGTAATTTCCTCAGTTTTTACCCTGTCTCGCGGGACCAGGGATGTGGATGTGACGGCAGTGGCGAGACTAGGTCCATGCTGAACGGTCAGAGCCCGCCCGCAGTCCTCCCACCGCGTGGACTCTCTCTCAGAGCCGATAATGTGCTCAAAATCGCATACGACTTAAGGCTGGACCCGCTCTTTAGGCCTTGGTTCTCTAACCGACTTAAGGCGGGACCCGCTATTTAGGTGTTAATACCCGAGCTTACGTCGATGCGGGAATGCTCGATCGTAAAATTAGGATGTTTAAATAGCGAAACACAAGGATAGAATGTGTTTTGTTTTCCTGAAGGGTTAGTACACTGTATATTAAGAAGGGGCTCTAACAGTTAGAGATGCACTACTGTTGAATAATTGAGTTATTTCCCTAGTGTTGGAGGGGGACTTAGTGACTGTTCGTGAATTTGGCGTGCTGGGCTGATAATACAGCACTCGACATTCTTAGGCGTCTGGTTAGACCTGGACTTCTTATAGTTGCAACTTGCGGATTCTCTCTTTCACAGAATTAATGGCATGTGACATGGATGGTATGGAGAATGAAAGTGCCTGGTGAAGAATGCAAATAATGTATGTGGTGTGTGCAAAATCAGAAATGGAAGAAAAGGGACAGCATGGTGGGATGAAGCTGTGAAAGATAAAATAATTAAATGGCTTGCGTGGATGCAGAATTAGAACTGTGGAGAAAGTAAAACGAAGTACAAGGAGAGCAACACCAAAGTAAAGAGATTAGTTAAGGAAAAGAAAGAGAAAGTAAATGAAGATTTGTGAAAGAAAATTAATTACAATTTTGCAGAGAATAACACAATATTGTGGAAGGAAGTACGTAAATGCAGGAGATAATGTGGTCAGAAATGTGTAAATGTGAAAGATGAAAGAGGAAATGTGATTACAAATGAAGAGCAAAAAGGGGAGAGATGGGAGGAATATTTTGAAAGACTAATGAATGGAAATGGAAACAGAGCAGTTGTCAATGATAGAGGCCTGTTAGATGTGCCATGTGGGAGATCTGTAGAAAGAGGGAACATAGAGTAGAAATAGTGAATGTAGTGAAGAAGTTGAAAAAAGTAAAAGCTGCTGGTGTAGAAGAAATACAGAGTGAAATTATAAAGAATGGAGGTGAAGTATCAATGGATTGGCTGTGGAAACTATGTTTAAAAACTTGGACAAATGGAGTGGTGCCATTGGACTGGAAGAGGGGGATGATAGTCCCGTTGTATAAAGGTAAAGGTGAACGAAATGAATGTAAGTGTTACAGAGGTATTAGTCTGTTGAGTGTGGCTGGTAAGGTACAGTATATGTGAGAATAGTGATTGACAAAGTGAAAAAAATTACGGATGGAAAAGTGAGTGATGAACAAGGTGAATTTCTAAGTGGAATAGGATTTTGGATCAGATTTTTTGCAGTGAGACAGATGATAGAGAAGGCATGTGAAAAACTTATAGGGGTATACATGTCATCTATGGATCTTGAGAAAGCATAAGACAAAGTTAGTAGAGAAGGATTATGGAAAGTTTTAGAGCTGTATGATGTAAAAGACAAAATGTTGAATGTTGTGAAGAGTTTTATGATGGTAGTGAAGCATGTGTAAGAATAAATGGCACATTAAGTGAGTCGTTTAGTGAGCAGGTCGGAGTGAGACAGGTATGTGTGATGTCGCCCTGGTTGTTTAATATCTACATGGAGAGGGTAATGAGAGACAAAGAACAGAACAAGAAGAGAGGGAGTAGAGATAGTGAGTAGTGGGAACAGAATGACTGTCACTAATGTGTTGTATGCAGATGACTCAGTGTTATGTGCCGAGGGCGAGAATGACCTGTGCCAGATGGTGGACATATTTGCGGAAGTATGTGAAAGATGAGGTCTGAAAGTAAGTGTTAATAAAGGTAAAGTAATGGTAGTAAAACGGAAAGGAGACCCTGTGTGTAATGTTGGGATTAATGGAGAACAGCTTGAACTAGCAGAAGAATTTATGTATCTGGGAGCCATGATTGAGAAAAGAGGAAAATGTACAAGGGAAGCATAAAACAGAGTAATACAGGGAAGAAAGGTAGCTGGAGCAATGCAAGCCTTGTTTAGGAGCAGAAACTTGAGTATAGAAGCAGTGAGAGGATTGCATGAGTGTGTTAGTGCCGACATTTGATATATGGATTTGAAATTTTGGTATGGTATAGTAATGAAAAATCACAAGTAAGAGCGGTTCAAATGGATTTGCTAAGAAATGTGTGGATTTCGAAGAATAGACAAAGTAAGAAGTGTGAACATAAGGGAAGCATGTGGAGTTAAGAAGTCGATAGAGCAAGAGGTTGAAGAAAGTGTTCTCAGATGGTATGGTCACATGACAAAAATGCCTAAATAAAGACAAGTTAAAAAAATCTATGTCAGTGAAGTGGAAAGAAGAAGAAGGCGTGGAAAGCCGAGAAGAAGATGGTATGATATGGTGTCAGAATGTGTGCCAAAGCGTGGAAAGGGAATAGCTGAAGCAAAAGAATTAGCAAATGACAGGAAAGAATGGAGGAAGTTTGTTAGAGAGAGAGTACATGATGGTCTCTGGACCCTTTTAAATGACAAACCTGGAAGGTCTTTATCCCAAATGTTGATGTGAAGAGACCTTATCCGGAAGTATAACATCTGAGGTGAAGCCATTGATTTCGGGGGCTGATGAGTGATTGGTGCTTCTGAATGCTTGTGTGCTTGCTTTTCGTGGGCGAACTGTTATGTGTTCGCCTGTCACCTCTTTTTTCCTACTCGAGTCTCTTGCTGATCCTCCCTACCCCTTGTGGGAGTAAGGGCTGGCTACTGACTGACTGACTCATTCACAGATGCTAGATCTCGAACCACTAGCTGTTCATGGTTTTGGACCACAGGCAATTGGAAAGGTAGAGGTGATTCTCTGCACATGTGGCTCTAGTCAATGACATAAAGAGTGAGCATCGAACCTTACAGATACATTAGCTTGCACTTTATAAGTCATAGGACCTGATTTAGTGATGTCCTAGTATCGAACTTAGCTGGTTGGCCAGAGCACTTGGAGTATTCAGTCTTTAGACCTGAAGAGCTAGTTTTGTACTTAGCTAATTTACCATAACACTTGGTAATATCAATCTTATGACTTGATTTGCTAGTATCGAACCTAGCTTTCCTAGTCTCGTACCTAGAGGTGTGCCAGTCTTCAGACCTGGAGGTGCTAGTATCGAGCCTAGCTGAATTACTTCTCCCAAGTTGAGTGACATAGTCTGTCCTAGTTCTGCATATTCTGGTTTCCACTCGGTGCGGGGTAGAAGGGCGTGATCTGGTGCTGTTGTTGTTTAGGCAGCTTCCGGCGGCATTGGTGTTTGAAGTATGTCACCGTTGGGGCATCTGCATGCGTAAAGGGCACACAGGTACTCTCTCTCTGTGCTATACAGATTCTTGTGGTGTGGTACTGGTGGTGGTCTCATACTGAATAGACCCTATAGTCGATTTTACTTCAGCTGATGGTAAATTGAATTACATAAAACAATTCATTTGTCGATACTTACTGACAAAATATCAAATTACGGTTTTTGCGTCATATGGAGGACCAGGTTTCAATATTAACAACATATTTCGCTATATAATCTAAGCAATAGCTTAACAGACAAGATGACGGCATAACAATTGACCTTAGATGAAATAGAATAGACCCTAGGTTATTTAGAAAACCAAGACAAGCATTAACCCTGTGTCTTACCCTAAGAGACCTATGTTTGGTTAGCATGTACTAGAAATTCTGAAGTAAGAGAGCTCGTCCACCATTTTATTTGGAAGCCATTTTAGTGCCGTACGTATTAGAGACCCTCATAGTAACAAAGATCGGTGAACCTCTCCATATTGGTGCCACTGCTGTCAGCCTCTCCTGACACTAAAATATTTTCATACTCATAATATACTTTCGGCAATACTGGTTCTCAATATAATTAGCCTTTGGATCTAAATTCTACATGATCAAAATATAATAGAACCTCGTTAGTTGATTATTTAGACACCAAAATGTCATCCATAGATAAAGTTGGCCGCTCTCCCTTAATACATCGGGTTGATATTATATTTTTGATCTTGTAGAAGTTATACACAAAGAACAAACTATACAGTAAGTCCTGTCCCTGTATTACCAAATGTTTATTATAGCTATGGGTAATTGATTTAGTATAAAGACAGGCTTATGACACCAGTGCCACCAATATGATGAAGGTTTACGATCTCTGTTACTATAAGGTTTGTAGCAAGTACCTTACCAAATATGTGTTAAAACAAGATATGAAAGGGTAAAGTGTCCATAAGAATATGCTCCTCCTGGGGGGTGAGGGGACAAAAGAAATTAGCTTCAAATATATTATGGCACCCTCTTAGTATACTTGCCAAGTATGGCCTATCCATCTTGAAAACTGAGGAAATTGGGCTCTGCGCCCCCCCCCCCCCCCTTCCCCCAAGGGGGTAAGGTGACAAAACATTGTTTGCTTAAAGCCTATTTTGGCACCCCTTAGTACACATGCCAAGTATGGTCTCTCCATCTTCAAAACGAAGGAAGTTCGGGGGGGGGGGGGAGATGAGGGGCTTATAACCTATTCTGGCACCCCATTATTATGCATGCCAAGTATGGACTCTCTATCTTGAAAACTGAGGGACTAGTTCGTCAAAAAACAGACAGAAAGTGCCCTTTATATACTGTTGAATATGTCATGCAGTAGGTGGGAATTGGGGTACTCTATAAATTTGTCTCCTGAATTAATTTATTATATTCACCCTAGTAGGAATAATACACCTACCTCCGAAAGAGGCATGAGCCAATAGGCCTTCTTGCAGATTTCCATTTTTCTTATGTTCTTGTTCGTAAATTTTGAATTGTTTGTACGCACGTGGGACGGATAGGTATTTTCTTTCCGAGCAAAACATCCATACCAATAACCAGATCAAAGCAGTAGTCTTCACTGATGTAGGGGGACATCTTACCACTCAGTAACTTCCCCTTGAACCCAACCGCCGACGAGCGCTCTCTGAACACGAACGTTCTATCCTTTAGTGCAGGATCCTGCCCATATGCACAGTAGATTGGTCGGCAAGGAACGAGTACTAGGTTGTATTTTCTAGCAACTTCATGAGACATAAACGTTTGGTCGCTACCGGTGTCAACAACAGTCTTCACTTTTCTACCGTTGATCTTTATGGAGGTTTGGAATATATTGCGAGTCCTTAGCTCGGGTAGATGATAGCCTCTTGGAATGATCAACGTTGGGTCATTTAGCGACGGGTCAAGGGTACAGTGGTAGCGGCGCAGGAAATCTAGCCCTAGGATACTTTGCCTTGCTTTCGGATCATGACAAAAATGTAATTTTACCTCTGTGGTAATGTTATTGGGCCCGTGTAAGACGTCAGAAAATGCATAGGATTGATAACGGGATGAATATTTTACGTCCTTTCCATCCATGCCAGTATTCATAAAGTCTGTTAAACTGATGTGGCTCAGTGTGGACCCTGTATCAACTAAAAAGAAAACACTATGACAACCTAATTTTAAGTCAACGTGGGGCCTACCATGGTCATCATAAACGAGAGGGATATACTGACCCTTCATAATGACTGAACAAATATGTATATGCTTTTAAACGGTTAAACCACCTTTTATAAATCTTTTAATGTAGACAATAAACGTAAATACGTTTAATTAAATATATGCTACTAGTCTGTAGACATACAATATACTGACAGCAATGGAAATTAGTTACCAAAATAAATACAGTACAAGATTGTCTATGTAGCTTAAAAACTCACAAGATTACCTAAGTGCGTCCTACGCTCTCGAGAACTAAATCGATATGAGCAAACTTTTGCCATTTCCTCTTGACACTGTATAGCCACGCCCAGAGGATAGTTGTTGGGCAACTACATTTTTTATTATTCAGTACAGTTGATTTATCCATTATTTTATTTCGACAATATATATCAAAATAAGTAAAATATAATAAATAATATTTTGTCTTAATTATATTTGCGACTATAATGAGTTTTAAACAAATTCATAAAGTGAGCCATTTCAGTATTTGTAAATAGTTACCCCAATTGTTCTGATTTTCTTTTACAGTTTAGCAAGAGAAAACCAGAATAATTAGGGTAACTATTTATAAATATACAAATCGCTTACATTATGACAACACTGGTTTACGTTTACATAAGCTGCGTTTTCGTTACCACCACTGATTAGGCCTATCTATTGGGCTTTTGGCAGAGTATAAACAAAATTATCAGCGATATCCGAGACATGTTTACATACAGTAGGCTACACTCATCGTCCAGCATTACTGCTTCAGCCAACTTAAAATAGCCCAATATAATATTCAATTATTACTAGAACAATACAATATACCATGTAGGAAGTCTTGTGGAGAAAGATGGCAAAATTAGAAAACAATACAAGATAAACTAAAGCATTAATGTACTGTATACAGGGTGTTCCAGAAATATGTGCCGAACATCAGGGGATAATAATAATAATAATAATAATAATAATAATAATAATAATAATAATAATATTTATTCAGTTAGCAATTTACAGAGTTGGTACCACATAGTTTGTTACAAATATGACATGTACCAGCCTTGCATAATTCCAACTAAGGATAGCCCAATAAGGCCGTTAGGCGTATTTCCATTGGGGTCCTTGTGGGATTAGGTTAGCTGGGGAAAAATGGCGAGGATAAAGAAATAGATACTTTAGAGAAAGTATTTCTAGGGGGTTATTTTAAGATACCTTACATCCTATAGTAAATATCAGTAATCCGTAATCAGTAATAATTTCAGTTTGGTTTGTCTATCTCTTATGTCGCATTTAGTAGTAGACATAAGCTTGGTGCTCCCTTCTCGCAGCTGTCCGGTTCAGGTGTTCCTTCAGGCTACGTCTGAAGGAATACAGTGTTCTCTTTTCACGGACTGACTGGGGTAGGTCGTTCCAGTCTTTGATGGCGGTGAAGAAGAATGTTTGCTTACCCTGTCCTTGGATTCTCGGGACCTTAAAATTAAACATCCTGTTTCTTGTATTATGTCCACTCCTCTCATTTGCTTTAACAAAATCATTCTTTAGGTACTCTGGAGCTCTGTCATAGAAAATTTTGAAGGCATTAGTGAGCCTGATTTGTTTGGCCCTGTCAGCGACATTGAGCATACCTAGTGACTGAAGTTGTTCCTGGCCAACATGTGATCTGGGTCCTAGGTTCAGCATGAACCTAACCATTTTATTTTGAGTGACCTGAAGTTTGTGCTGTGCTGATTTAGATGATGCAGAGTACCAGGATGACACAGAATAGTCAAAATGACATTGAACAAGCGCTTGGCAGAGGGTCTTTTTGGTCGCCGCGGGCAAGCATCCCACCTGTCTATACAGGTATTTTATACGTGCTCTACACTTACTCAGGATAGATTCCAAAATTGTTTCACCTGACAAACTCTCGTCCAGTTTTAGTCCGAGATATTTAACTTGTGACACTGTTGTTATAGGAATATCATTACAGTTGACCGAGAAGCCCACAATGTCTTTCAGTTTGCGTTTTGTTCCACATAAGATGGCTTCCGTCTTGCCCAGGTGAAGAGATAGTCTATTGTCCACTAGCCATTCACTACATGATTCTAGTTCTTTGGAAAGTGAAGCGGCAATACTTATTGGGATGTATTCCTGACACATAATTGAATGTAAATTACGAAATGACCATATTGGCAATTCTCAATAGTTTTCGAGTTACAGCACCTCCGAGGTCTGCCAGGAATGTGTTTAAATCCAGGGATTGTACAAAATGTCTGAGACAGATGCGAAATTACTTAACGACCGTAAAGTAATACAGCACACAGCAAAGATGACATGTTTGTCACGAATGTGCCGAAAGCTGTAGAATGTACAGTATGTGATAACCTGTACCTAAGTTAGTAATAAGAATTGTAATGATACGTTCGTGTGTGCAGTATCAGATACTGGAGAGAGAGAGAGAGAGAGAGAGAGAGAGAGAGAGAGAGAGAGAGAGAGAGAGAGAGAGAGAGAGAGAGAGAGAGAGAGAGAGAGAGAGAGAGAGAGAGAGAGAGAGAGAGAGAGAGAGAGAGAGAGAGAGAGAGAGAGAGAGAGAGAGAGTGAGAGTGTTATCACCCTGTACGCGGTAACATACCATAAACGACCAAGGTGTTGTTGGGTGGTTTAGTGGGGATGGTGTATGAGGAGGGAAGGGTGGGGGTGGCGACCCACCAAGGTGATGTGGAGGGGTAGTGGAAGGACAGGTCTTCACTCACCCAGCAACACCCGTACCAGAGATCGAGAGCTGAACGTGTGGCTCAATCAGTTTTAGACAACCAAGTGCAAGCAGACATGGAGCAATACTCCAATGGTGACTATGCAGATATGCACCTGACACTGGGTGAAGCTGGAGGTAATGCTGCGGCAGCAGTACGGATGTACAGGGAACCTTATCCGAACCGCAGGGTGCCACACTGGCGAACATTTTTCGCAGTTGATCGTCGTATACGTAAGACTGGTACCGTTCGTCAACGTGCAATTCCGGGTGACAGAGGACGACCACGGGACATTCACATGGACAACATGGAGGAGCGGATACTACAAATGATTGAGGATGATCCTGCAATAAGTATTTGACAGATTGCTCGTGCTCTGCAGCTGCCAGTGGTGACAGTGTGGCAGACTCTTTATCAACATCATCTACATCCATACCACCATCAGAAAGTACAAGTTTTAACTGATGTGGACTATCTTCCACAGATGCAGTTTTGCCAGTGGCTGTTAAGGAGGCATGCTGAAAACTGTCAATTTCCAGCACTTGTGCTATTTACTGATGAGGCAACATTCGGGAGAGACGGCACCATTAATTTGCATAACCGGCATACTTGGTCTGGTGTCAACCCACATGTAATGGTTCGACGAGCTCATCAGGTACGATTTACAATCAATGTATGGGCAGGCATCATTGGTGACTATCTGATTGGTCCATACCTTCTACCCCAGAGGCTGAATGGTGCAACATACAGACGGTTTCTTGAGGACACACTACCAATGCTGCTGGAGGATGTGCCCATTGGAATATGGAGAAGGATGTGGTTTCAGCATGATGGTGCTCCGGCCCATTATTGCCATATTGCAAGGGATTACTTAAATGATGTGTTCCCTGGACGATGGATTAGGCGAGGCGGCCCAGTGTCATGGCCACCCCGGTCTCCTGACATCACTCTCCTGGACTTCTACCTGTGGGGACACATTAATGGCGAGGTGTACGCTACAGACATCCCAAACCGTGAGGAATTGTGGCGCCGTGTGGAGGACAGCGTGGCACGTGTACGAAACAATCCTGGGGTTTTCGACCGTGTGCGTCAGTCACTTCTGCGACGGGCTGCAGCGTGCATCAAACAAGGAGGGCGGAATTTTGAACATTTACTGTAAATGTTATTGTCATACTGGAAATACTGTTATATTTTGTTAATAAATCACGTTGTCCTTGGTAAATGTTTCATTTACAAGCAATTCCCGGAGTAAAACCCATTCAAGCAGACCTGTTAGGTGCTGTAACTTGACAACTATTGATATTTGCTTATATGGTCATTTAGTGATTTACATTCAATTATGTGTCAGGAATACATCCCCTGATTTTCGGCACATATTTCTGGAACACCCTGTATATGCGCTCGAATAAAATTGAGAAGTCGCTAGTTAGCCTAATCCCCAGACACTAAAAACTTGTAGCCTATGTCACTAGAAAAAAATATGTTGAAGTATATAGAATAATCTTTAGCAATCGAAAAATCTCTACAATTCCTTAAAATGGTGAACATCTCTATAATATCGCTAGAATTCATCATATCTTGATGTAGCTAGATGGAAAGTGATCTAGCGGTAACTGCTACAGTGTCATCGTCGTACCAAGACCAATTCATTCCGGTTATTATGAACAAGGCCAGATTTCGAAACTATTACAATTATTTCAAAGTTCTGAGATAATCAGATTGGTTTAGGAATCGATTTACACAATTATAGTTCCATTAGTTTCGAAAACATTCACATAAAACGCTACTTAGAGGATTGATAAACGAAGCATTTCTCTCCCGAGATTTTCCAAGCGATGGTGCTGCTTTTGTTGTTGTTTTTTATTTAAACTACGACAACGATCACTAATATTTACCTCGTACATTCGGGTTTTGGTGAACATTTTTGGAGTTCCTAGTAGTATATTAGATAGTATATTAGAACATATTTATAATTTTCATACTCTCATATGTATCAAAACTCACTTGTTTTGGTATGTATACACAAATGATCGTGAATTACTTTACTTTGGCGTATGTTTGGGCTATTTTAAGACTACATTTAGATATATAGATTTGTGTTACATTCACCATATGATGACTTGCTTACAGATAATATTATATACTTAAAGCCCGAATCTGATTGACGTTTCACTTCCTCAAACTATCTGCAGTTCTTCACGTCCTCAACCCAGTGTAAACACAGGATTGAGTTGGCTTGATATTTGACACCCTTAATGGTGTAATAGGACACCTTTTCCAGCCTATCGGAGATAGTGCGGGTGCTCGAAAACGCGGCTTAAGAAGAAGCTATGCTATTCAGAGGTTTAATTACGATAGGTTTTACCCCTTTGAGTCCTAGAGGTAGACTATAAATTAAAGACAACCGTCCAATGGTAACCAGAATATAATGGAAACTACGTCATCGTGCTGAAGGGGTACGTTAAACGTAGTAGAAGTTGCTGGTATATTTAAAGTTGCAATATGCATATGAGTAAGATGAATTATGCACAACAATTCTGTATTCACTTTTTATTTTATGCGGTTTTTCGATTATTTTCCTAATAGGTCTAGAAATAGAAGCACGTCCAGAAGAACAATGATGGTGTCTTCAAATGTTTTGTAAGTTTCTTATTTCCTATAGGCCTATATCGAACTCATAATATATCTTATTCAGTTAGTGTGTGATGTCATAATTATTATACATTATTGTGGTTTTAAGTAACTCATAGAACATAAAAACCAGTTGATGCCTGTTGACGGACAGGCTAGCTGGAAAATATCCTTTTTTCGGGACAGGCTAGTTTGGCCAAATCTGGGCTACAGAAAGCTAATTGGCTAACACAAGGCAGTTCCCCCTCACACTCAACCCTAATTATAAGGCCTAAGTAGCCTATAGAGTCAGACCTAGGCCCAACTCACTAACACATATCGTATAATTATATAGCCTACTAATTATCCTTTGGCTCTAGCCTCTACCTTATGCACCTAAACCATTAACTATTTCATAACATTTAATGCTTAATTAATTTGTACTATCTGATAATGTTAATGTGTTAATTAATAACATCTAAAATAAATAATGTAGTCCTCTATACACAGTAACACGAGTTAAGAAAATACTATAGTCTGTCTATTAATGTACATTTTCTTATATGCATATGCCCCTATTACATTTTCTATATTAAGAAGGGTAGAATAAATTAAAAGTGCGCAGACAATTCCCACGTATCACCAATCATTTTGATAGTTCCTCGGTTATATATCGCCTCATTCTGATATATACGCTTAGACAATATTATGATACATCTATGGCTCCCTTTCCAAAGCGATTTGTTAGGAAATGCGAAATGGTGGATATTTTACGATGATGTATTGGGAAATCATGGCGGTATCTGAAAACTATACCTATGGCGGGTGGATTTCGAAGCTAAAAGGATTATATAACCTATTTTCAGCACCACCAGTATAATTAATCAAGTATATAATGCATTTCGTAATAGATAAAGGTATCAAACGTTTTCAATAGGGGCTGAAATTAATGGAATAGATAATAGGAAGACTTGGCACCTCAGATCTGACCAGTGTTACCAGATCAGATGGAGGTCTATTGTAGGAATGTGTTGCCAATAGCATCGACCTTTAAACAAAATATTTGGTGGAGCATAATGTGATCATGAGAGTCCATTTAATTTGAATAGGAGCGTTCAATCTGTGGACGTGTTTGCCAGATGTCACCAGATTCTTTAATTTATCACGAATAAAATAATAAAATGTGAACATTTAGGTGCTCATTGTGCTCGTTTTCCGCGATAATGGTAGGTGACGGCGCAATTTGCACACTGACATTGCGCCGGGCAAACCTTAGACAATTGGGTTCGTTGCTCATCGCCGCCAACTCAGATACCCGGTTTCCTGTAGCCAAGGCCATAAGGAACACAAGCCTTCTTTAAAATGGACACCGAAATGGGGTGAAAGGAGTTAAAATCGCCAAACTAATGGGCCGAACGTCTTAAAATGTCAAAACTGATGGGGCTAAACACGCGGAAGAAGGGGGTCCAGCAGAAAAAGCAACCATCCCCCCCCTTAATAATCCACGACAGAACAGAGACAGCAGTTAAACAAATCCCCTTGTTAAGGAGGCCCACCTCGATGTTTTTGTTTTTCTCTCTCTCCTTCTTTATCAGGTTTGTATCCATTCGACCCCATTCAGCCTACTGTTTTAAGACGTTTATCCCCATCCAGATGTAAAAAATATCATGGAGAGCGGTAGCGAGCCAACATATTTGAAACTAATTTGTTTGACAGCAGGCTAAACTTGTACATTTTTCGATAGAAAATTGTCCCCGGCGAAGCCGGATTTCTCCATACGATGCTGGCTCGCTATCACTCGCCAGACCAAAAATTGAGACCTGGATGGGAATAAACGTCTTAAAACAGTATGCTTAATGGGGCCGAATGGATACAAGCCAGAGAAAGAGAGAAAAATCAGGTGACCCCCCTTAATAGAGTGGATCATTGGTACACTCGGATACCGTAGTCTCTAACCCACTCATAACAAATCCATGACTTCACCTATTTCTAATTATGAAAGTATATCTCTGGAAACGAATTAATGAATATTATTTTCTATTCATTAACTACCAAACTATATATGCTATTTATTGGAAGGCAAGTTCTATCGAAAAATCAATCCAGATAATTATAATTGCATAAAGAAAAACATAGGGATCTACGAATGTTTATGAGTGGGCTAGAAACTATGGTAACCGAGTGTACCTCACTTGCCTGAAAGTCTGGGGTTCGTATCCCAAATGGTAGCTAGTGGAATGGCATTCAGATATATTGTTTATATATATATATGTTTAAGTATTTTAAATGTATTTGTTTGTAATCGGATTGGTTTTCAGAATTTAAGACGTTCGGCCCATTAGTTTGGCGATTTTATGACCTTTCGCCCCATATTTGTTAATATAAAGACTTTTCGTGCCATTTAGTTGTCTATGTTTTCCTGGCGAGCGATAGCGAGCCTGTAGTTTTAGGCGAAATCGGCCTTCGGCCGGTTCCTCTTAAAATACAGGCTCGCCAGGAAAGAAAATCGACACCTAAATGACACGAACAATCTTAATTCTAACAAAGAAATGGGATGAAAGGTCTTAACACCGCCAAACTAATAGACTGAACGTCTCAACATCTGAACACTAATGGAGCTAAATACGAGGGAGAAAGGGGTCCAGAAAATCAAACCCATCTCCCCTTAATGGAAGGAAAAAATAATACTGTCATATTCAGTTTGTTTTTCAAGTATGTGCACAGGAAGAAGTGGTATCAAGGTCTTATGGGAGCTGAGACGGTATTGTGCAGCATAATTTACTGGTTCGGCTCAATGGATTAAGGAAGGGGTTTAGTTTGCTCTCTAAGCCTCTATCAAGTATAAAAAAACACCCACAAGACCCCCCTTCAATATAAATGTGTACATTTTTCGGTAGAAAATGTCCTGGCCGAAGGCAGATTCCTCTTCAAGTACAGGCTCGCTATCGCTCGCCAGGAAACAATCGACACCTAAATGGCACGGAAAGTCTTAATTAATATTGGCAAACAAAATGGGGCAAAAGGTCTGAAAATCGCCAAACTAATGGGGCGAATGTCTTGTAATCTCATAACTAATAGGGCTAAACATGAGGGAGGAGCAGTGACAGGTGTAGTATAGTGACAGGTGTAGTATAGTGACAGGTGTAGTACAGTGACAGGTGAAGTGACAGGTGTAGTACAGTGATAGGTGTAGTGTAGTGACAGGTGTAGTATAGTGACAGGTGTAGTACAGTGACAGGTGTAGTGACAGGTGTAGTACAGTGATAGGTGTAGTGTAGTGACAGGTGTAGTGTAGTGACAGGTGTAGTGTAGTGACAGGTGTAGTGTACAAAGGAGTACAAACGAAATCAAGCAACAACATGTCTAGTGACCCTTCTAGGCTGCTTGTCCTCCAAAACACAGAGGATCAATTGTCCAAACAGTGGTTTAGAGGGGGTAAGGGAACATTGGAAAGGGAACTACTGCCCTGGAACTAATGTCCGTGGCAGGACTAGGAAGTTAGTAGGGAACATATGGGTTAGTAACTGAGGGGAGGATAAAATAAAGTTATTCATTTACAAACGCAGTCAGTCGCGGGTTTGATCCGAGCTATTTGTCTAGACGGAGTTTAAATGAATCAACGGTGCTGCAGTCTATAACGTCTCGGGGAAGCTCATTCCACAAGTTGGCAACTCGATTGAAGAAGAAATTCTTAGATTCGTGTGAGTTAAAAGATTTACCAATAATTTTGCAACCGTTTCCCCGCGTGTAATTAGATTGGTCGATAGTGAAGTACTTACTACAGTTTATATTGTCGATGCCTTTGATGATTTTGAACACTTGAATTAAGTCACCTCTTAATCTGCGCTGGGTTAAAGGAAATAGATTTAATTCTCTGAGACGCTCTTCGTATGGTTTGTTCTTTAGGCTAGGTATCATTTTGGTAACTCTACGTTGAACTCGTTCTAGCTTGTTTATGTCTTTTTGGTAATAAGGGCACCAGCATTGAACGCAGTATTCCAGAAGAGGGCGGACTAAGGAATTGTAAAGGGTTAGGATATCGTCTTTGGATTTATGCTCAAATGACCTGCCTATAAAGCCAATTATTTTGTTTACCTTCTTAACAACTTGAGTAGTGACAGGTGTAGTGTAGTGACAGGTGTAGTGTAGTGTAGTGACAGATGTTGCGTGGTGACAGGTGTAGCGTAGTGACAGATGTAGTGTAGTGACATGTGTAGTGTAGTGACAGGTGTAGTGTCGTGACAGATGTAGTGTAGTGACAGGTGTAGTGTATACCTGTCACTACACTACACCTGTCACTACACTACACCTGTCACTTCACTACACCTGTCACTACACTACACCCGTCACTACACTACATCTGTCACTATACTACATCTGTCACTATACTACACCTGTCACTACACTACACCTGTCACTACACTACATCTGCCACTACACTACACCTGTCACTACACTACGTCACTACACTACACCTGTCACTACACTACACCTGTCACTACACTACACCTGTCACTACACTACATCTGTCACTACACTACACCTGTCACTATACTACACCTGTCACTACACTACACCTGTCACTACACTACACCAATCACTGTACTACACCTGTCACTATACTACACCTGTCACTATACCTGTCATTATACTACATCTGTCACTGCAGCACACTTGTCGCTAGGGGAGGCTGAACCTAGGATGAAGCCCGAAAATCAACATTTCAAATTTTGTTGTTCTTTTTCTAAAATGCTTCTTTCAACATAGGAGAATAGCATAGGAGGGAACAAAAAAATATCACATCCATAACCCCCCGGCGCGGGGGTTCGCCCAAGCCTCCCAAAAAACGAAAATGTTTGCCTTCAGCCACCAAAACAATTTGTTTGTGTCTTTTGTCTAAAAGGCTTCTTCTGTAAGCAATAGAAATAATCATATGAGGGCATAAACACCCATACGACATCCCTAGCCCCCCTCTGAGGGGGCCCCAATATCATGGAATTTGGTGGGAAAATGTTGGATAATCATTCCTGACTTCTGGTATCTCCAGATTTTTTAATTTAGTTTGCCATCAAACTCCACATTCTATGACGCCTTTAAAAGAAAACGCTTTCTAAGTAGGACAAACTAATGCATTCTCCCCCAAATCTGATTTCGTTCCTTGAAAATCTAAGAATTTCATTAGCCAAAGATCATATTTGGGCACTTCCGAGTCTAACTACATTTTTTTGTATTGCTAGAATTCGTTCCCCTTCTACACACTATAAATAGGGCTATATAGCAAGGCCTGTACGTTTAGATAATGGGCGTTTCGCCGAAATATTCCGAGATTCGACCTATTTCACGTCTAAAATTGCTCTAACCAAAAGATATATATATATTATATATTTTTGTTTAGCACCTTCTATTATTCAATATGGGTAAACGAAAACGCTACGTTGTAGGGGATGCTTGTAGGATACGCCATACAAAAATTGCGGGAAATTTGAAATTTTTTCAGTGACTAGATGATTTTACGAATAGTGCAATGAAATTCTGCGCTCGCGCGCGTGCGCGCGCACGCACATAGAGAGCTGATTTTTTTCAGTGAGTCTTAGTATTTCCATTGGTAATAAGATGGTATAATGCCAGAAACACAATCTCTTATACAGGCTGACTTGGGGGTCAAAGGTTCAGCCTTTATGAAAGCTACCTTACATTTATTTTTTAAAATGTACTACTTCTTTAACTAATACAGTATTGTCTTTTCTTCTATATGCAGTGCAATTTCAGGCAACTAATAACATATTCTCAGCAATTCACAACAGTGATTGTCATTGATCGACCATCATCTCTCTAACCTCGGAAACGCAAACTACAGTACGTCAACTAAGCATTACTCTTGGCATAATCGGTAATCACACACACACACACACACACACACTCAGAACACTGTGTGCCTCAATAAGCATTATCGGAGTGAATATGTTTTTTGTAGAAAATTATTTTTGGTTGCAACATTGAACACTTAGCAACGTCATTATTTAGCAACAGGACTAAATGTATGCTACGCAATTGAGATATATATCATAATCATATATTTCGTGACACCTCATGTAATTGTGGGTGGAAATAATAATAACCATTATGTGCGTTTGCGTATGCGTGTGTGTGTGCATGCCTGTTTGTTTGCATATGCTTGTGGCGTGTTATGGTGTAGTAATTATAGTTCAGAAATATATACATATGATATAAGTATATGTTGTAAGAACATAAATATAAAGTCTTTAACACCTTATTGGCAGGCTAGGCGGTCTATTTATATGTACCGCCCAGCGGGGTGTTTTTAGCCAAAATAGGGCTGTTTACGTGATCATTTTCATGCCTAAATAAGACCCAGAGCGTAAAACAAGTATCTATCCCTGAAAGGGCAAAAACAGAGCTTTCCAATGACACCACAACGATCCTTTTATGACCGCTAGTTTTCTTGCAAGAACCGCGCAACACGAGTGCAAAAAGCATGAAATTCGGTACTTTCCCCATACAATTCAGTATGTAGCGAGTGAGAGAGGGACGGAGGAGGTGGGATTCGTGTCAGTAGGTTCGCCGTGGTGGTCTGGAGCAGTCATACGCTCGCTACTCTCCTGCCACCACTTGTCTCTCTCTCTCAGCAACATTACGTGCTGAAATTGCCACACGACCTATGTCGCGCGCCGCCAGATAGTCCAAATTTATTATACTCGACTTATTTTGCGCGCCGCTAGTTAGGGGTTAAAGTATATTTCTTTGAATATAGTATTTATTCAAGTTCTATATTTAACAATTATACATTACACTGTATATACAGAATATTAAGCAACATGGCATTTAACAAATGCTGTAAGTATTACATTGTTTGTCTATGTGTATGAGGGAGACAAAAGGCAGGTTGCCTGTAACGAGTGTCTCCCCAACAGCCAAAAGAGTGACAAAGCTAAATTCAAGGGACGTTGTGGTAAAAGAAATGCCAGGACACACTAAGTTTAAAATAGCTTAAGTCATAGGATAAAATTAATGAAAAATGTATTAAGGGAGAAGTTCCTGATTTCTCATGTATTCACCCATGCATTGGACAAATCTAAATAACAATATATTCATTGTAATGAATCATAGACATTACTAATGCAAACCAAAACTCCTATATTATCATTGCTGATGTTCCGTTCTCCGCTTAAACTGTTTCTTAATCCACTGTTCTAGACACGTGTAAGATAATATATATGGAGAGCTTAAGTCTAATGTTAATAACATTAATATTAGCACACCCATACGTATAATTTACCTTTATATATCAATATTATGTTTCATGTATAGATGACTGTCAACCTGGTTTCCATGGAAACGAGAGCTTGTTGGTAATTTGGTAATATAACCACAGTAAAGGTAAAACTACCATTAAACCAAAAGTAAACGTCTACAAACACAGTGTTCTCTACAATGATATTTTTCGTATATCAATTGTCAAATCAAATTACCACAGTAATCCTTTGTATTTTAATTAGTATAACTATAATAATGGTTTCCAATGTAAGTCACCAGTATATATTGTCTCCAGGCATACCAACAGTTATATTCTGCACAGTTTTCTAATCAAAACAACTTCACAGGAAGCATATCAAGCACCTGTTATTTTTTAGCATTGCAAGATAATGCAAGTGGGTCAAAACCATTATTTTGTTAAGGACAGTAAAAATAGAGAGTATATATTGATATCGTGACACATGTTGGCATGCCTGAACAGCTGTAAGTGTGGCATTCTAAGAGGTGTTAGGTTGGCGAGGAATTGAAGCAAACCATTTTCAACTTTCTGTCATGAGACAATAGAGGTCAAAATTGCATACACGTCTACAGTGAGGTAATGGAAGTTTGATGATGCAGAGTATTTCAGTCCACATCTAGCTGTGCAATAGATCGTTAATACAATCAATCATAAAATACGGTTGCCAGCTTCACTTTAATTTTTGACGTACCAATTTTCCTGGATGGCATAGAATACATAGCCATTTGCATTATTATATATACCTACGGTAGTTCATCAACTAATTTACTTTCGGAATACGATTATCTTGAGTTAATAGGCATAGGCCAAATAAGAAAAAGTTCATGGCCAGTAAATGTTTGTAAACTGCTTTGTAAAAAGTTAAATGATAGTAAAATACTGTATATCAAATAAGATTAATATGTAAATCGCCCACTATCAAATTGTACAAAAGGCTAATAAACTATTTTTGTTTGTTTGTTTGATTGTTTTGTATAACATTGTTGAGAACATTTTGTTCGACTTTTGGTGTAATAGTAGTGTGAATTTTACTGTGATTATATTCCCGAATTACCAACAAGCTCTCGTTTCCATGGAAACCATGTTGACAGTCATGAAACATAATATTGATATATAAAGATAAATTATACATATGGGTGTGCAAATATTAACGTTATTAACATTAGACTTAAGCTCTCTATATATATTATCTAACACGTGTTTAGAGCAGTGGGTTAAGCAACAGCTTAAGCGGAGAATGGAACTGTAGCAATGATTGCAAAAATAAATTATACATATTCTGATATTTCTTAAAGGTAGATTTCACTAAAAAAAATAGCTGTTCAATAATTTTAATTAATATCATGAGACAAAACGGTAACCATAAACCTGGTGAAATAATTCACTTAACAACCCCACCCTACAAACTTCCAACCTTTCCTACACGATAATATCCCCCCCCCCCCCCCCTCCCCCGCTTACTCCCCATAGCCCCTTCCTCTCCTTCCCAGCAAATCTAACTACGCCATCTATGGGACCTAATATGCAACAGATTCAGGGTGGATGGGGGGGGGGGGGGGAGGGGAGTGAGCTATCTTACTAGTATCAGAGCGAAAGACTCCCAGCGAAATTACCATTAGGTGGCCCAGTCCGGAAAGGTGACCGACTGTACATTGAGAATTCTGTGTTGGCTTATGTGGCTTCAGTGAGACATTCCAAGACGAAACAAGACATAATAAGTATATACATGTACACATTGTACAGTCACTCATAACAATTCAGGGACCCCCACGTGAACGCGTCAACTAAAATGTATTGTTTTTTTGCTTGGTACCCCTTGAGACTGGATGCCAGCCAGAGGAAGGGGAGAGTAAGGGGGATGTTAGAGAGGGCAGAGTAG
This sequence comes from Paralithodes platypus, assembly GCA_032716605.1. Taxonomy (NCBI): domain Eukaryota; kingdom Metazoa; phylum Arthropoda; class Malacostraca; order Decapoda; family Lithodidae; genus Paralithodes; species Paralithodes platypus. Next base: position 33,355,297 of record CM064501.1, on the reverse strand, counting down.
GAGGGTGTAGAAGCAGGGTAGTACGGTAGTTTACTTACCCCCACTTTCTTCCCCTTAACTAAAATTCCACACCTCTCTCTCCGACTCTCTCTCTCTCTCATATTATCAATACAATACTCACATATATGATTGCCCTCTCCCTATCTCTACCAAATTATATACGTTATCTAATAGCACCTACACTCCTACATTATATGTTAGTGTATTTGTTTTATTTGCCTTGTTATGTTTATTTATGTGTTATAAAAGTTTCGACCAAATATTGTTAATATTCTGTAATTCACTTCTATTCTCACTTATATTATTAATGTATTTCTATTTAATATTACCTATTATCACTATGTCCATTTCCTATATCCGTATAATGTTTTTCTTCGTATAATGTTTTGCGTTCACAACGTGGCGGGCAGATATATAAGGTGTTAACAGTTCTACTCAGTCTTCCCTAAATCTACCCTACGATTACCTTACTTCGGAGAACATTATTTGCATACAATAAGCCTACTTCGTTTAAATATACGAGGTTTATACAAAGACAAGGTTAAATATAGGATAAAGCCTTACATGATATATAAGTAAACTAGAGCGGCACTTGGTAGAGAGCATACCTACGCCTATACTGGCTGTTTTTGTTATCTTGTTTAAAGTCAAACAAACAAACCGACAAACAAACGGAGGTAAAAGAACAACCGAGTGATTCTCTCTCTCTTTTATGGGAGTTAATGAATTTGTAGGTGACTGTTCTTATATACTGTTAGGTGAACAAAGGCACCAATTGTTAGGAGACTTGCCCATTCGTATCGTCCTAACCTGTCCTATCTGTAGTGTAGAGTATACGCAACCAATGTGCCACACAGAAAGTAGTCTGACCAATCTCCGGGCCAATTTAGCGTTAAATAACACACCTGCAACTATAATTTGGATATTTGAGCTAGAGAAGACTTACCCCACCAAATTGCATATGATATTGATTATAAGTAAATTATATAAAATAGATCCTGACAGTTCAATATGCCGTTTTCTTGAGTTGCAGTTGGGATGTGTGTACATGCTTAGATTGATATGCAGGATTCGAAGTTGCATAATAAATCGTAGGCAGTGTCCACCATTCTTTAACTGTCTTCGTGGCGCAATGCATAAGTTGTTGATTTTCGGTGTGAGCGTCGTGGGTTCGAATCTAGGGACTGCCACATGTGTGTGTTAAATTTAATTAATCGATTTTAGAAGTAGAGTTGGTTGTTGGATAGAACATAATAATTGATATTGGTTCAGGAGTAATTTATCGAGAGGACTTCCCTAGTGGTTAAGGCCCCATTAATTGCTCTTTCCATTCACATATGCATAGCCTATGTGAGTTGCAGTTGGGATGTGTGTACATGCTTAGATTGATATGCAGGATTCGAAGTTGCATAATAAATCGTAGGCAGTGTCCACCATTCTTTAACTGTCTTCGTGGCGCAATGCATAAGGTGTTGATTTTCGGTGTGAGCATCCTGGGTTCGAATCCACGGACTGCCACATGTGTGTGTTAAATTTCATTAATCGATTTTAGGAGTAGAGTTGGTTGTTGGATAGAACATAATAATATAACCGCCTCTTCAAACTCATAAAAATTACAAGTTTCTTCATGATATCATTCAGTCGTAGGTAAATTAATGTAATACCAATCGTTTTATAACAGGATTTTTATCGTGATATTCTAATCAATTCTGCGAAAGTCAGTGTGATGATTTTGATTTCTTCATAAACAGACCTAGGTCAAAATTAGCAACGAAATTATTGGAATTCGTCGGTTTTGATCATCTTTATTATATTTACTGATTATTCTATTGCCCATGATGCAAACACGATGAGTTGCTGAATATGAAAAACATTATACTGTAGATGCACATATTATTATTTTGTATTTCAACCCACTATTAAATCAGTATGTGTGCATGCTGCTAACAAGAAATGGGTTAGTCAATATCTCCAGTTATAGATCGATCAGTTCGCTCGTCAATATATTATGTTATGGTCATATAGGTGTGAGCTTATAATAATAATATAAAAACAATAACTTTATTTAGACTAAAAACATATACAATATATTACAATATCTTCATAATTCATTATCAAGGCTTAGTCCATGAAATGTGAACATTTGTTATGGGCTCCTTCAAAATACGTTTAGGAAATTACCAGCAGTGTTCTGTATATGTAGTATGCTTAAAATTTATATACTCAGTTGGCGTTTTAAAACTTAATAGTTGCTTAGTAGCCTAAGTAATTTTTACAATTTCGCTTAAATTATAAAAGATTGTTAGCTACTTTTATTTCTTCTGGTAATCTATTCCAGAAGATACTTCCTGAGTAAGTAATAAATCTTTTACCAAGGTTAGTATTTGGCTTGGGTGGTCTGAGAAGGTTTTTGTTTCTAGTGTTGTGACTATGTATACTGTCTACGTGATGGAAATATTGATTCTGAACACAATCAAGCTGATTGAAAACAAATCTAAGAGATTCTATGAGATAAATATCACATAGTTTTAACACTCGCAAATCTTTGAATAAAGGAGTTGTATGGTCTAAATACCGGTTTCCCACTTTAGATATTATTCTCATGGCTTTCTTTTGAAGTTTGAATAATGGTTCTAAGTTTGTTTTTGTGGCTGAACTTCAAACAACATTACAATACTGATAATATGGATAGATTAAACAGTTATACAAACACAGCTTGGAATTGAGATGATCAGACTGTGTTGAAACTGCAGGGTCTGTGGTAAGAGATTGTTGTCAGGTGAATGAGGTTCAATAGCCAGAAAATAATACTGATTTTATGCTTGGTTTGAGTACTGGCCTGAAGAAGCTATCTGCGAAACTTTGTCAATAAAATGTTCCTCCTCAAATGGTGTATCTTTTCATTTAATTATATATATATATATATATATATATATATATATATATACAGGGTGTCCCAGGAGGAAAGGGCATACATTTGGGAAATGATAATACTAGGTATTCTAAGCATAAAATGTTTTATGACAACATTTTCAAATCTCAACCATTAAAGATATATATCAATATAATAACATGGAAAAACAATTGCAATTAGATGGAGGTGTGGTAGGCACTAGAACAGCTAGGCCAGCATTATGGGGAACATGGCATAACTCCATACTGGCCGAGAATTGGAATATTTCTTATAGGACAGAATAGGCTTAGAATACCTTGTTCTATAATTTCCCAAAGTTATGCCTTTTCCTCCTGGGACACCCTATATATATATATATATATATATATGCGTTCTGCTATATGTTTACTCTATGATTACCAGTTTACTGTTTACCGGAAGTTATGTGTTCGCCTCCGTTTGTTTGTCTGTCTGTAAACAAGATATCCAGAACAAAATAATTACCTGAATGTTGTGAAGATTGGTGGGAAAATAAGATATGAAGCAAGGAATAAGTGATGCACTTTATGAGGCGATCTGCAGATTCTCACGACATATGGTGGCAGATAGAATATGCACCTTTGGAGAAGTGATTCAATTTAGGAAGCGTTCCGGAATATATCCCGGAACACAGATCCAGAATTTGTTTTAGGTCATTAATATTAATGATTTATAGAACCAGCCAGTATAGGCGGACGTATTCTCTCTACCAAGTGCCGCTCTAGTTTACTTATATATCATGTAGGTTACGCCTTTATCCTATATCTAACCTTGTCTTTGTATAAACCTCGTATATTTAAGCCAAGTAGGCTTATTGTATGCAAATTATGTTCTCCGAAGTAAGGTAATCGTAGGGAAAATTTAGGGAAGAGTGAGTAGAACTGTTAACACCTTATATATCTGCCCGTCACGTTCTGAACACAAAACATTATACGAAGAAAAAACATTATACGGATATAGGAAATGGAAATATTGAATAGAAATACATTGATAATATACGTGAGAATGGAAGTGAATTACAGAATATTAACAACATTTGTTCGAAACTCTCATAACACATAAATAAACATAACAAGGCAAATAAAACAAATACACTAACATATAATGTAGGAGTGTAGGTGCTATTTGATAACGTATATAATTTGGTAGAAATAGGGAGAGGGGTATCATATATGTGAGTATTGTATTGATAATATGAGAGAGAGAGAGAGAGTCGGAGAGAGAGGTGTGGAATTTTAGTTTAGGGGAAGAAAGTGGGGATAAGAACTACCGTACTACCCTGCTTCTACACCCTCCTACTCTGCCCTCTCTAACACCCCCTTTACCCTCCCCTTCCTCTGGCTGGCATCCAGTCTCAAGGGGTACCAAGCAAAAAACAATACATTTTAGTTGACGCGTTCACGTGGGGGTCCACGAATTTTTATAAGTGACTGTACCATGTTCTATGATGAGTCATTGATTAAAAGTGCAAAAGAAATTTTGTTTGAAGCTGCCAAAATGAAAATTATATGGAGAAGATCTGAAAATAAATTAAATGAGAACTTTGCAGATATTGTAGATATGTTTCAGAAATGTGACGACGAATCAATTGAACTACCAAGGTTTGTGACAGCTAACCATGAAGCATTTCCTCCGTCATATGGTTATGAAATAATTGGTGGATATATTGCGAAGCTAACTGATCAAAATTGATGAACTGAAAAGCGAAGTACAAGGAATAAAGGATACTAGACTGAACAGTATTAGCATGTTGGATGATCAGTTCGTTATTAAGGAGGAATTATTAGAAATTAAAGGTATGCTGAAGCAAATTAAGCAAAAAGTCATGTGGGAATCAGTGAAGGAGACAGTATCATAGTTGAAAATGTTGACAAACTTTTTGAGGATGCCAACAAGAAATCTGTGAATAATTGTACCCTTAGTGATGAGATACATGAACTTTTGTCTACTGTAGGAAATCCATCTGCGCCTACCTTGTCACAAATATCGAATAATGACCATGTGAATTTTGAAAAGAGTGATGATTTTGAAAAAGACAATAGTGTTTCTCCTCTTGTATTACCGAGCTACAGTGACATTTTGTGTAAGGAGAGTGAAACAATTGATGCAGTCTCATCTACCGGCTTCACTGCAAGACCCAGAGCACTGACACAATTATCTGCTGAACCAATATAGAGACGAGAGTAACCAAGCCTAAACATGGAGCAATGAATAAACACAATCGAGACACCCCAAACAAGAAAATATCAAGACCTGGATATATTCCTTTGGAGGAGAGATGGTTAAGGAAGCTGGCACCACCAATACTGAGGAAGGAGGATCAAGAATTGGCATCACTGATGGAGATGATAAAGGTTCAAGAGCTGGCACCAGTGTTACCGGCAGTGGCGTGACAGGGTTTGGCACCACTGTCATGGAGGATGGAAGATCGGAACATCACACCACCATTGTGGATAAAGAAGGATACACCTTGATACGAAGAAAACAGCATTATCAGGGAGTTAAGGCCGCTTCGGAACCAAGACAATGTAAACCTATTGGTGTAAGAGGTACAAAGACATTCAGCAACACAAATTTTAAAGGCAATCGTAGAACTGTAGATATATACATAGGAATTGTTGATCTAGAATCTGATAGTGATGACATTCTCGACTTCACAACAAATTAACTAAAAGTTGAGGCCATTAAATGCATTGAGTTAGAATCTTTACAAGCTAAACAAGATTGGAAGTCTTTCAAACTGACAGTCACACTAGAAGGTAGGGAACAATTACTTCAACCGGAATGCTGGCCAAAACATGTTAATGTGAGAAAGTTTTATATGGTTAAATCAAAGACTTCTGTATAAGTTGTAGTTAATTTCAAAATATGGTTAGTATTGCTTCTTATAATCGTAACTCTGTAAGGAATAATATAGGAACAGTACGCAAGTTAACCTTAGCATATGATATGATTTTATTACAAGAATTAATGTTGCTCAAGGATGATATTCCCTTTATGAATATTATAAACGAATCTTTTGACTGCATAGCCAGCGTTGAAGACCGAACAAATGAGGGAATGCTAGAGAGTAGGCCGTCGAAAGGGGTGGCGATAATGTGGAACAACAAATTAAGTAATAAGATTGAGTCAGTGTTTTGTGTTGACAGAATTGTAGGTGTAACATTGAAGACAACAATACGAACATATTTAATTATTAATGTGTATCTGCCTTGCGATAAACAGAATGATGATAGCATAGATGAATATAGACAGTCACTTGCTGTTTTAGAAAATTTTATTGATGAACAAAATATTAGCAATATTATTATTAGTGGCGATTTTAATGCAAATTACTGTAAAGGCAAATTCTGGGAAGAGCTATTGAACCTAATTGATAATAATAGCCTATGTGTTATTGATGAAGAGTTACCGGACGAAACTTTTACTTATTTGTCTCCTGGTAATAACTCTACTAGTTGGTTAGATCATGTAATAGCTTCGGATAATATGAAAACTTATATTACTGACATTAATGTATGATATGACCTGGCCTTATTTGATAATTTTCCATTAGTTTTTAAAATTAATATTAATTTAGACAATATTCACATTATTCCTGAATCTAAGTTTTCTAGCTTCATAAACTGGAAGTTATTTACATCAAATGATGTTGTTACAAACTATAAAGACAAAATAAATAAGAGTATTGTACAGTCTGATTTAACGAACTTTAGTTGTTTAGATTGTTGTACATACAAATGTGAAAACAATAGTCATATTGCAGAATTTAATTACATTTATAACTCACTTGTAAGTATACTGAAAGAGTTGTCTGAGGAATATGCAATTGAAAGTACAAAACATTATCAAATATAACCAGGATGGAATGACCATGTTAGTGGGTTGTATAAAAATGCTGGAGAATATTTCTTAAAATGGAAGGAAAATGGCTGTCCTGTATATGGTGATGTCCTTGACAATGTGACATATTCCAGGATTTTTTTTAAGAACGCATTTAAATATATTAAAAATAATGAAATAAATATTCGAAATGAGAAATCAGCTGAATCTTTAAGCAATAAAATATATAATGCTTTCTGGAAAGAAGTCAGGAACACTAAAAATAATATGTGTTATTTATATGTTAAAATTGAAGGTGAATGTGACTCCAGTAAAATTGCTGAGAAATTTTCGTAGAATTTTAAAAACGTTTTTGATGACAGTAAATGCCAGAAAAGAGGTAAATTTGAACTTATAAGAGATAAGTTAGATGTGCATGTGCAAAGAGGCAAATTATTGGGAATTATCAACACCAAAGATGATTGTTTGGCATTATCTGAGCTAAATTGGGTCATTGGCCATGATAACATTCATCTAATCATATGAAGTTTTGTTCTGAATGCGCGGTAAGACTAATTGCTAAAATGTTTTCATCATTTATTGCACATGGACATTTGCCTGATGAGATGACGTCCGGACTTATTTTGCCCCTTATTAAAGATAAATATAAAGATCAAAGCTCCTTGGATAATTATAGACCTATTATATCATCGCCAGTTTTCTTAAAATTATTTGAATATTGCTCAAAATATAACATTTTGCATTATGTGAACTTTAATGAGAGGCAGCATGGGTTTAGGGCTAATCACTCTACATCCTCAGCGTGCTTGATTTTTAAAGAAACAATTTTAAGATACAGATTAGAAGACTCAAATGTTTATACAGCTTTCATTGATTTAAAAAAAACTTTCGATAAAGTTAATAATTTCACATTAATAAGTAAACTTATTGAAGCAGGTATTCCGCACTTTTATGCGAACATAATATTATATCTTTATATAAATCAACTGGTTGCTACTAAGCATAAAGACTCAATATCAAAACCCTGGAAAATAATGAATGGAGTAAGACAGGGAGGAGTCTTGTCTCCGATATTATTTAACCTTTATATAGATAAGCTGATTGAAAAAGTGTCTAAATGTAAAATGGGGTGCACACTAGGATATATAATTATCAAGTAATATTAGTGCTTACGCTGACGATATTGTTGTATTAGCACCATCGTCATCGGGATTACAGTTTTTACTAAATATCCTTGAAAATTAAGCAAAAGAAATTGATATTGACATTAATATTAATAAATCATCATGTATGTATTTCAAAGACAATAAAGATAACAACTTAGAGCCAAAGTTGATGCTATATGGAGAGATATTGAATGTTGTTAATGAACAAAAGTATCTAGGGTTTATAATAGATGATAATATAAATAATGACAAAGACGTAATTAGGTGTCGTAACAAGTTTTATAATGAATTTAATTGTATTTTACGTATATTTTATAATGTTAATGTTAGGATTTTTACTCAGTTTTTCCAAAGTTACTGCTCAAGTTTTTATGGTGAGAATTATGGTTTTATAACAAAAAGTGCAAAATTCCTCCTAAGCAATTTGCAATTGGTTACCACAAAGCAATAAAGAAAATTTTGAAATTAAAATATTGGGAAAGTAATCATCATGCATGTGAATTGGCTGGACTAATGACATTTAATAATTTAATGAATTGGTTAAAAATAAGATTTGCTCACAAATGTCTCCTAAAACCTTGCAAGTTTTTACAGAAATTTGTATTAAACCTTGATGAATACCTATCGTTAGGAAAGGAAGTTAACCATATCCTATTACATGAATATGATGTATCAGATTTGATAACTAATGATATAAATGCTATCAAGTCAAGAATTATGTTTGTACAAAACCTTGAACCCAGAATGCGGTAATGTATAAGGTTACTGTTATCTCTATTGTATATAATTATGTAAAAAGTTAATTGTGTAGCCTTTTATGAAATAAAGAATTGAGTCTGAGTCTGTTGATGGATGGATCTATTTATCTGTCGGTAGATCTATCTATCTATGATAGGTCTATGTATGTTTGTCGATGGATCTATCTGTCTGTTGTTCTTATTTTAAGAACACGTTATTGATACAATGTGTGTGAATGTATATACTGTATATTTTTCTCAAAAACTGTGCTTCCGTGCTGACTCCCTGCCTAGGCAAACTCTTTCGTCTCTGTCTATCCTCTAACGTCTTCCCTTCATGCTGGAAGTTTGCTCACATTCAACCTGTCCCAAAGAAGGGTGACCGCTCTCAACCCTCCAACTATCGTCCAATTGCTCTTATCTCTTGTCTTTCTAAAGTTTTTGAAACTATTCTTGCTTCCAAATTTCTTAAGCATTTCTCTTCTCATAATCTGCTCTCAGATCGCCAGTATGGCTTCCTTAAGGGTCGCTCTACTGGTGATCTTCTTTCATATCTTACTAACTCTTGGTCATCCTCCTTTCGGGACTTCGGTGAGACTTTTTCTATTGCACTAGACATATCGAAAGCCTTCGATAGAGTCTGGCATAAATCTTTAATTTCTAAACTACCCTCCTTCGGTTTCTATCCCTCCATCTGTGCCTTTGTCTCTAATTTCCTTTCCGGCCGTTCCATAGCCGCGGTTGTGGACGGCCATTGTTCACTTCCTCACTCTATAAACTCCGGTGTTCCTCAGGGCTCTGTCCTATCTCCTATTCTCTTTCTAATTTTTATAAATGATCTCCTTAACTGTACCTTAATTCCCATCCATTCATACGCAGACGACTCAACCTTGCACTACTCCATTAGTTTTTCAGAACGCCCCAGCCAGCAATCCCTCAACGACAAACGTAATGAAGCTATAGAACTCTTAAATTCTGATCTAAATACTATTTCCAATTGGGGCAGAGAAAACCTTGTTAACTTTAATGCTTCCAAAACCCAATTTCTCCATCTATCTACCCGTCAGGATCTCCCAGCGGACTATCCCTTATTCTTCAACAATACAAAAATCAACCCTTCATCTTCTCTCAATATTCTTGGTGTCTCTTTTTCTTCTGCTCTCATTTGGAAGGACCATATTACCAGTCTTGCTAGGGCAGCCTCCCAGAAGCTGGGTGTGCTCAACCGCCTTAGGGGGTTCTTTTCCCCTGCACAGCTTCTTGCTCTGTACAGGGGCATAGTGCGCCCTTGTATTGAGTATTGTTCACATGTGTGGGGAGGTTCCTCTCACACTGCTCTCCTAGACAAAGTTGAAAGGAAGGCCTTTCGTATCATTAACTCCCGTCCACTCACCAACTCTCTGCAATCTCTCTCTCTCCGCCGCAATGTTGCATCTCTCTCTCGCTATTCTATCGCTACTATAATCAGTGTTCCTCAGAGCTATCCCAGTGCATACCACCTCCTTTACGTAGGGCACGTGGTACCCGTCTTGCAATTTAATCCCACCCCTACTCTGTGCAACTCTCCAACCCAAGAGTGAAACGTTACTCTCAAACTTTCTTCTACTCAACAGCTGAGCTCTGGAACTCTCTCCCAGAATCAGTCTTTCCCTCTTCCTATGACTTAAATTGCTTCAAACTCCGTGTGTCCAGGCATTTTGGCTCGAACGTCCCTTGATTTTGGCCCTGTCACTCTTTCAACTATGGGGGAGGCACTCGCTATAGGCAGTTATGCCTTTTGCCTCCCTCAATCACATAGAAAAAAAAAAAAAAATATGTGTATGTATTATTAATATTTTTTTAACAAATACGTAAAAAGCATACCTTTTATCTTTTTATGAAATACAAATATGACTGACTGACTATCTATCTACCTACCTACCTACCAACCCACCCACCTACCTACCTACCTACCTACTGTACCTATCTATCTACCTATCTATCTATCTATCTATCTACCTATCTTACCTTTAATTTTAATTGTATCTGTAAATATGTAAAAAGTTACTATATATAGCTTTTTATGAAATAAAGAATTCACTGACTGACTGACTATCTATCTATCTACCTATCTGTCTATCTATCTACCCAACAACTAACATTTATCTCTAATATTTCTTGTCCAACAGATGGCCATAAACTAGGAGAGCATGGCTGGAACAAGTATCTTACACCCCCAAGTGGTGGTGATACTGGTGGTGCTAGCTACAACAACAACAACAACTCATGGCCTATCATTACCACACAGTCACCCTAACAACCTGGCCTCACCCAGGGTCATATGGCGCTCGGAGAACTTGCACCAGGTCATGGAGGGAGGTCAAAGTTTAAGCCAGACCCGGTATCAGGATTATCTAGCGAGGGAGTTGCCCCAACAGATTGTCGTGGTGAGTAGTCAGGGTTTTTATTTTTTAGTTAATCTGCGCTGGGTTAAAGGAAATAGATTTAATTCTCTAAGACGCTCCTCGTATGGTTTGTTTTTTAGGCTTGGTATCATTTTGGCAACTCTACGTTGAACTTGTTCTAGCTCGTCTATATCTTTTTGGTAATAAGGGCACCAGGATTGAACGCAGTATTCCAGAAGAGGGCGGACTAAGGAATTGTAAAGGGTTAGGATAACTTCATTGGATTTATGCTCAATTGACCTGCCTATAAAGCCAATTATTTTGTTTGCTTTCTTAACAACTGCTGAACATTGTTGACTCGGTTTTAGGTTACTCGATATTATACTCCCAGATCGGTTTCTCTGTTAAATTCTTAAGCTGAGTGCCATTCATTCTTAAGCTGAGTGCCATTCATCGAATAGTTTGCTTTCTCATTTTGGTATCTGATATGTAGTACTTTACATTTATCCGCATTGAAACTCATTTGCCAAATTTGGGCCCAACGTGACGACTTATCTAGATTGTGTTGCATATCGTCAACTTGTTCTTTTGAGAGTACGCTATTTGCAATTTTTGTATCGTCAGCAAATTTTGAGATTGTACAGGTGAGACCCTCATCTATGTCGTTGATGTAAATTAGAAAGAAAATTGGTCCTAGTATCGATCCCTGGGGTACCCCGCTACTTACATTGGTCATTTAGATGCCTTACCGTTTATGACTACTCTTTGCTTTCTGTCGGGGAGCCAATTTTCTATCCATTTCAACACACCGTCTTGTATTCCATGCACTTTTAGTTTTAGCAGTAAGCGTTTGTGGGGAACTTTGTCAAAGGCATTTGGAAAATCAAGGTATGTAATATCTACAGCTTTACTCTCATCATAGAGGTTAAGGACATCGTGGAAGAAGTCTAGGAGATTTGTTAAACTGGAACGTTTGCTACGAAAGCCGTGTTGAGTATCTTTAAGTATGTTATTTTCCTCTAAATGATTTACGAGTCTGTCTCTTATGAGCGTTTCTAGCATTTTACATACAACTGAGGTTAAGCTAATTGGACGATAGTTGCTGGGTAGGGATTTGCTGCCTTTTTTAAAAATCAGTGTTACGTTGGCTAGCTTCCACTGATTAGGCATAGTTCCAGACTGCAAGGATTTATTGAATAGTAATGTCAGTGGTTTGGAGAGCTCATCCTTAGCTTCCTTTAGAACTCTAGGTGAGATTGTATCAGGTCCGGGTGTTTTATTTTCCTTGAGTTTATCTAAACATTTCAATACTTCTCTCTCTGTAATGTTGATATTGCTTAGAACATCATAATTATCTATCTGAATCGGCGATGCTGTAGGGATATCAATGAGGCCTTCTGTTGTAAAATCTGATGCAAAGAAGGTATTGAGGGCATTACTCATTTGTACTTCGTCTTTGGTATATTCGCCATTTTCATGGACTAACGGTCCTACAGTTGAAGTAACTACTCTCTTCTTTCTGACATAGCTATAGAATTCTTTTGGGTTTGTTTTACTTTGATTCGCAACATGTAACTCCAGGGTCTTTTTACTTTGCTTAATTAACCTTTTGGCTTTGCGTCGTAGTTCTACAAATTTCACCCGTTCTTCGTCATTTTGTGAGGATTTGAATCTATCATTAGCAAACTTTTTAGCAAGCAGACAGTTTGAAATATCTTTATTCCACCATTTGGAACAGAGGCTTAAGTCTCTTTTACAATTATCACAGCTTAACTTAGGGTACGTTCAACCGTCTTGGTGGTGTAATGGTTAAGGTGTCTACAAATCCGTGTGTGATAACCTGGGTTCGAATCCTGGTGGATCACATATATGCTTTCTTTAAATTTATTGGAGGTGTTTGGTGTTGTGGTGAAATTAATAACACAAAAAATAGATTGTAACCTATAACTGGAACAAAATATTGCAATTTCTCCCACTATTCATTCAGGTTTTTCATATTGTCTAGTACTGTGAGGTAATCTGCCATTTATTTCACAAATGTCTCATAATATTTTGTCTGTACTTTCTAATAAGTGTGTCTCAATGTATGGCATCAAGCTTGTAAGAGTGACTAGATGCTCGATCAATAAGACAAGAGTAAATCAATACATTAACTTACATGCTGCCCTTCATTTTGTTATACGATTTTGTTGAGGGGGGTCACCGGCTTTTTTGTTTGATCTTTCTCTCCTTTTCTCTCTTTCCCTGGCTTGTATCCCTTCGGCCCCATTCAGCCAACTGTTTTAAGATATTTATCCCCATCCAGGTGGCAATTTTTTCCTGGCGAGCGATAGCGAGCCAGCATTGTATGGAGAAATCCGGCCTCGCCGGAGACATTTTTCTATCGAAAAATGTACAAATTTAGCTTGCTGTCAAAACATAAATACATATATGCTGGCTCGCTACCGCTCGCCAGGAAAATATTGACACCTGGATGCGGGAAAACGTCTTAAAACAGTAGACTGAATGGGGCGAATGGATACAAGCCAAAGGGAGAGGGAGAGACAGAGAAAAAAATGCGAGGTGGGCTCCATTCAACTGACAGTATAATAATCCTGTTAGCTGACTGCCATCTCAAGTTGCTTGACAGGTCTCTAAATTCCATCAGTTTTATTCTACCTCATTTGTCTCTTGATCTGTGTCATCGACGTAAAGTTGGTGCCCATAATCTTTTATTTAAAGTTTTTAACAACCCTCAGCATCCCTTACATGGGGATCTGCCTGGGCCCTATGTCCGGGCTCGTGCAACTAGATTCACAAGCAATCTTAATGATCTTGCTATGAGCCGTGTTATTTTTTCTACTACACAGTTTTCACGGTGTTTTGTGCCGGCCATGGTTGACTTGTGGAATAAGTTGCTAAATGAGCTAGTCAATTCAGCTCATATCTCAATTTTTAAGTCTAGAGTTAATGCTTTTTTGCAGCATTAATTATATTTTTTAAACTTATTTTATTCTATTTTATTGTATTATATTTATACTTGATATCCTCCACTGCATAATATGTTATCTGTGTTTAATATGTGTATATGTACACTACAGTATACAGTATACGTTTTTATTTGTTCCTAAGTTGCCGTAGTCTCTCTCCAGTGCCTCCGGGTGTTTTGTGTGGATTGATCTTGATGGTGTTTCTGCACCCTGGTTGTAGACTTCGGCATCTCATATAATAATAATAATAATAATAAAGATCTATGTAATTTCGTCCATGTAGCAAGCTGGTGGTTCCATGTCATCTCAACCAGTAGACCATTTCAACCAGTAGCTCTCAACCAGTGCCAAATTAACCCAGATCATCCAAACCAGTGCCAAAATATAGTACTAACCTAACCGTATTGGTTGATTTGGTACTGGTTGAGAGCTACTGGTTGAAATGGTCTACTGGTTGAGTTGACCGGTCACCCAAGCTGGTATTTACAGTGTTTTCATCCTGTTTGCGTCACGTAAATGCCACGTTTTCATAAGTAAAATCTTATGTTCTTTTCACCAACCAACTTTACTTCTTAACATAATTAATGAAATCAACAAATCCATGTGGCAGTCCGGGGATTCGAACCCCGGACGCTCACACCAAAAATCAGAGCCATATTTCGCAACAAAATCTTTATAATAGCGGAGTAATCAAGATGAAAAAATTGCAATTTACCTGCACCTGAACTAAAACAGAATGTAGCAGACCTTTCCATTCATATCATAACCAGGGTCAACTAAACCATTTGAAGCTTATAGCCATGATATTATTGAACTTAATCAACGTTATCTGAACCTACCTTAACCAACTCTATCCCAATATAACTTTACCTGTACCTTACCCAGCCCATGCCAACCTAGCTTAATCTAACTCAACCGAACTAGCCTAATTGACCCTAACCTAACGTAAGAATAATGGTAGAATCGACTCGGTTGAGGTTTACTGATAAATGTTGTGTACTGGTTGAGTGGTCTAGTCACCTTTACCATTGTGTTTCAGGATACTCCTGAGATACTCCTTACCACCACCACCTCCACCACCTCTACCGCCACCAGCACCACCACCACCAATGGCAGTAATCATATAAGGGCAGCTCGAAGTAATCAGTTATTACTGGATCATCGCGTAGATTTGGTTCAGGCTAGGTACTGCAAGAGAGTGTTGAAATCTCATAACCCCATACTTAGGCATAATATTCCATATTTCAAAGAAGGTTATCTAATGCAACATGTAATTGAGCATCATAGAAAGGCGTATAATGTTGAAGTGTTAGACGAGGATTTAGATTTTCTCACATCCAGAATAACCTGGGTACAAGGGCACGAGGACAGGCGGGGTCCCTGTTTTATTACGGTTATTAGCTCATATGATTATCATTATCCTGGTTATATTTATAATGCAAGTTTGTATTATAATTTTTATTGCGTGATCAAAATCTAGATTAACCCACTGAGCCCCAGCGACGCAACGTTTGCGTCGGCAATGTATGTAACGCTAGACCCCAGCGACGCACACTGTTAATTACTCTGGTCCTATGGCACCTAGAGGGCTCAGATTTGTATGGGAACTGTGTAAGTATCCCACGCAATCATACCGATGGTTGAAAACTCTTTAAGTCCA